>CM030361.1:194400447-194412570 GCA_017893485.1 Hemerocallis citrina
AGATTTCCACTATTCTTGAAAAAGATTACAAGAATACCCTACGGCGTTACGACAACAACCTTGTCTAACCCGTAGTCCTTTCTCTCAACCAGAGAAAGCAGACCCACTCTACTACCAAGAGTGAAACAAACCGACTCTACAACCTAGAGTCAAAAACACTCTCCAACCGAGAGCAAAAGAACAAGAAAAAACTTTACAGTCAACCTATAGCCTTGTTGGTGTTTTTGTGTTGTTGCACGTGGCTAAAAACAAGGTCGACTTCTATACTCATTCCAGAGCGAATTCGTTGCTATACTGGACTGAATGTAGAGAACCAGAGAGTATGAACTTGAACGCTTTTTTTCTCAAAAATATCACTTAGAATTTTTCTCAAAAATGATCGGATCTCAAAGAATGTTCTGTAGATCTTTTCAGTGAGATCTGAACTCTATTTAAAGAGTTTGATCTCCTGGACGTTGGGAGACAGTTACTCCAACTGTCAACCAACGGATCTAAGCTTTTGATTTCGAAAAAATTCAATTTTGAAAACAGAAAACGGTCAAAAGCTCTTGAACAGTCGACTGGGTTGCCATATGAGTCGACTGATCAGAGTTTGAATAAATTTAAACAGTTTTGTACTATCAGTCGACTGGCAGATGCTTAAGTCGACTGGTACTCAAAAGTTAAATTACTTCAAACTGTTTTGACTCTTTTTGGGGGTTTTAAGAGACACACATTATGAAATTTTGAGTGTGTGTGTGTGTGACAAGGCTTTACATCAGACTAAGACTCAACAAAAAATAAGATACAATGTTTTACAAGACACTACAATTTTGACACAATTGAGCTAAAGGTCTTGAGTCTTGAGTCTTGTCTTGAGTGAAGTCTTGAATCTTGTCTGAGTGAAGTCTTTAACTGTATCCTTTGAGCTTGTTCATTTGTTCAGCTAAAATAGTCTTTTATATGTACAACCTGTAATGTTAGCTGTATATCATAGACACATGTTGCACTGTGTTGTGATCATCAAAATCAAGAATCAACACCAGTAAAATTAGATCAGTCATCAAAAATCAGAAAACATCAATAAACGAGAGTTTGGCAAATCTGGAATTCCCAACGCTGCTGTACGAAAACTATGATATCTAGCAACTAGTGAAACGAAATCCAATTCCGCCAAAGGGATATAAAAATAGATAAAATATACTAACTCTCATATTTCACAAATATTTTTCATACAGTAAAAGGAATCAAGGTGAAAATACGATTCTTTACAAAATCGCAAGTAAAATACTGCAAGTATAGTTTTCATAAACGAGTATGAAACAACTAATAAAACTCAGTAATAAAATTCACCAAAATTCTGGGTAATCCCTAACTAGATAAAGAAACACTGACCAAAGTGTTGGATCAAAATAATTTGTGTAGCACAGTTAATATAATGATTTAGTCATCAAAAACACCAAAAAACTGAAATCTGAAAAAGATCAACACCTCTGTAGTAAAACGGTCATAACTCACACATACGAAAACAAAATCGAGCAAGGTCAGAGGGGTTTGAAAATAAAAAAAATTCTCTAAAACTCATGTTTTATACCGAAATTAAGATACTGACTTCAAGACAGTCCAAAACAGCAAACAAAATAGATCAGCGGCAGATTTTTTTCTTTAACAACAACTCAACATATATCATACAAAACTTGTTCAAAGCACAACCAAACGTGAAATCGAGTCTACCAAGTGTCCAAGCATCATGAATTAGGGTAAATAACATATCTAAAGTAAGGCTATCACATGATCTCAACAATTACCCAAATTCTCACAAAAATCCGACATACATGATCAAATCAAGAATGTGTAAACCTAAGTTATTTCATGTCAATATTGTGTCGTGATGCAACTATGGTCAAGTTTTCACAATAGATACAAAACTCATCAAATATAACACAAACAAGAGTCGTCTCTAGACCCAACTATACTATATGTAGTATTTTTGGACTTGTATCAAACAAATGAATTGGAGTACAAATTACTTGCATGAGAGACGACGACGAGAACGGAGCAAGAACAAGAATAACGGGAACGAATTCCCGGGGCACGAACACAACAAACGGATCGAACAAGCACACGAACCAATCACGAACACAAGTACGGATCTCGATGATCAAGAGGATGATAAAGATCAGATCAAACAGACGGCTGAGATCAAGACTGATGAAGATCAAAGGATCGAACGGCTAGATCCAAGAGAAGATCAAGATCAAGATCGGATGGCCAAGATCCACTAGATGATGATGATCAGATGATCAAGATCTTGATGATCAAATCGATCGGACGACCTACGATCAAGGGTGATCTAGAACCTATGATCACACCAAAACAACAGCAACCCTTAGCTGCACTGGCTGCGGCTAGCGACTGCCGGAGGTCACGAAGGTGGTTGGCACAACAGTGGGGCAAGGGTCGCCAGTGACTGCGGCCGACAGCAGCCAGAGACTGACGGCAATGGTGCGGCTGCTTGCTGTTGGAGACAGCACGGGGAGGAGCATAGGGGGGTGTTGGCGTTGCAGGCGGCGATGGGGTGCTGGGCTGACGACAGGCGGCTGCGGTGGCTAGGGGACAGCGGCGCCGCAGGGTGGAGGGAGGCACCGCAGACGCACAGCTGGCGAGGAGGCACAACGCGACATGAGGCCGCTGGCGACCACGGGAGCCCAGAAAGGGAGAGACGAGAGGGAGATGGGTCGAAGGTGACCGGGGTGCAAGGTGGCCATGGCGGGAGATGGAGGTGACGGGGCTGAGCGGGATGTGAAAAGGCAGGATGGGGGATAGGCGGCTGCGTGGTTTGGAAGATGAAGAGCCAGGGTTATGAATATATATGGGTAGGGTTTTAGGGTTGGGCTGGCAGTTTGGGTAAACAGGTTATAGGATATGTGGGTTTGGAGGCATTTGATCTGATGGGTTTGCTGGTGAATGGGAGCAAACGGGTCTGAATTGGTAGGGAATTGGGTAGTTAGGGTAATGGGTCTAATAATTGGTTTTTAAAAAATAGGTTATTGGGTTTATAAAAATTCAATAAGGAAAAACCGGTTTATAAAATCCAATAAAAAATATAATGTAACATTATTAGATAAATTAGAGTATGAAAATAATAATAAAAAATAATGCAAATAATAACCCTGACTAAAATAATACTGGTAAAATAATGATAGTAATCATAATAATAATAAGATCTGTATTTCAATATAAAATCATAGAAAATAGTTATAATAAAGTTATTGATCGAAAACAGATTTTAATATGAGATCCAACAATACATTTGACAAAAGAACTTGAAAACCGAAAAATAATTTGCAAAATTTTTTTAAATACACAAAAATATGTTTTTGGAAAAACAGGGGTTACAATGTGTCTACAAGAAGATTAGTGAGTGCACAGTTGTATTTCTGGTATTGTATGTAGATGACATACTACTCATCGGGAATGACATCCCTACCCTACAGTCTGTAAAGACTTGGCTGGGAAAATATTTTTCCATGAAGGACTTGGGTAAAGCTACCTATCTATTAGGTATCAAGATCTATAGAGATAGATCAAGGAAACTGCTTGGCCTGAGTCAGAGTACATATATAGACAAAGTATTGAAACGCTTCAATATGCAAGAGTCCGAGAAATGATATTCTCCCTATGTCGCATGGTGTAAGCCTGTCTAAGGCTCAATGTCCTTCCACTCAAGATAAGAGAGACTGCATGACTAAGATTCCATATGCATATGCAATTGGATTTATCATGTATGCCATGTTATGTACACGTCCAGATGTCCCATATGCTTTGAGCATGATGAGCAGGTACCAGTTAGATCCCGATGAGAGTCACTGGACTGCTGTCAAGAACATCCTTAAGTACTAAGAATGACTAAGGCTTCGTTCTTGGTATATGGAGCCGAGGAAGAGCTTGCTATAAAGGGTTATGTTGATGCTAGCTTCCAGTCAAATAAGGACAACTCCAAATCGCAATCGGGTTTTATGTTTTGCCTGAATGGTGGAGCTGTGAGTTGGAAGAGTTCGAAGGAAGATACAGTAGCTGATTCCACCACAGAGGCTGAGTATATTGCTGCCTCCAATGCGGCAAAGGAGGCTGTTTGGATCAAAAAGTTCATCACTGAACTTGACATAATTCCTAGCACTATGGACCTGGTGGACCTCTATTCTGATAACAATGGCGCCATTGCACAAGGTAAGGAACCTAGATCTCACCAGTGATCCAAACATATACTTAGGCGCTTCCATCTCATTCGAGCGATCATCGATAGAGAAAATGTGAAGATATGCAGAGTACCGACAGATTATAACATCGCTCACCCATTGACAAAGCCTCTTGCTCAGCAAAGCATAAGGGTTACACTAGGTCTATAGGCATTAGATGTATGCCTGATTGGCTCTAGTGCAAGTGGGAGATTGTTGGTGTAAGCCCTAGAGGCCAGTTGTGTATTGACATTATTAGTTTACATTGCATCATGACATTTATTTTATATATGAGACATTTTATTTATTGTGTTGTTTATTATGATTAAATGAACATAATAAAGTCCTTAGAATAGTAAGTTCAATGCCATGAAAAATCAAGTGCATGACTTGATTGTAAGTCATATTGGTTGTAATCAGAACACTATTCTTAAATGTCCATAGTCAAGTATTATTGTGAAATAGGACAACAATAATACATAGAGACTAGTATGTACATAGACTGATGACCATATCTCACGGATCATGGATATGAGATATCAAGCTTTCACATGGGTTTATATTAGAATAATAATGTACTAGACTAACCCACCATGAGAACGCTGCATAGAACATTATGTGAATGTCATAAATAGTTCTCATAGTGATCATGGTGTACGTAGTTCTTTGACTTGAAGTCACTATGGTTACCTACATGAGAAGTTACATATTTTAATGCCGTCAAATGTTGCATGCAATAAGGTGATTATAAAGTCGACTATTGGATATACTACAAATCATGAAGAGGGGTGTGAGTGACTTAAATAGGATTTGTTCCTTCTACATAACATGAGAGATATCTACGGACCCCTAGATTGAGTGAGACTGCAAAATGCATGTCCGTACTCAAATGAGTCAATATGAGATATTAAGCTCATTTGTTTTAGTAAGTCTACATGGTCATCAATAAACAAAAGATTGAACTATACAAGGGTGACATGCTCTATGCCTTGTGGTCAATTAAGATATCTGGACAAAAGGACTAAACTACATGGTAACATTGGTCACGGATAGGTTATGTCAAATCACTGGAATTTCCGTTACTTGAGTAGCAGTGATGTATTGCTAGATACCGCTCACTATTTGTAACACTAGAATAGGATTTTGGTATTACTATCAACGTAATGGGAACCTATAGTGTCACACACTTAGAATGGATCGGAATTTAAATTTAATTCATGAGATAATTTAAGTGGAAATCATAGTAAGACTTGAATTCCTAACATGGTTGGAAAATTAATTAGATTAAATGGGACAACTAAAGTTGGAAGGCCCACACACAAATCTGACCCAGGTCAGATTGTGAGCCCAACCACCTCACCACTCTTAGGGTTGTTTTTCTGCATATATATGTGTGTGTGTGTGTGTGTGTGTGTGTGTGTGTGTGTGGAAAAGATGCATGAGAAAATCCTAGCTATCACAAAAACTGTGTGAGAGAGAGAGACATGAAGGACATCCCCTTCCCGCAGCTAGCTCCGCGACATGAGCGAGAGCTTGATTTGATCTGTTCGTATGGATATAGTAAAGGCACTGAAACCTTTGTAGTGCTGTGATTGACATATCTTGGAGACACCAGATCCATCTTTAAGGTATAGTTCCTAAACACGATTTATGAGTTTTCGCTTGGATCCATATCTAGGTTTCGATATTTTGTGATTTTTTCGCTGTGTTTTTTAATCTGTGATTGTCATCGAAACCTAACATGAGAGGTTTCTTCTGCATCCCCGACTCTAGGGAGAGGGAGCCCTTGTGTCTTCTTGGGGAGAGGGGCCCCTTGCTCGGTGTATGCTTGAGCGGCCCCGACGTTCAGACTTCTGCTGACGGGAGTTTATGATATGGTGCAGGTCTTGTTGTGCCTGAAGTGCTTCAGGGGGCACCGTGGAGGGTGTGGAGATGTAGACTGACCCCTGTTCTCTCCAATATGTTGTGCAGGGTGCTGACTTCTTCGAGAACCCCCTGTGGAACATCTTTAAAGGGGGGTTGAGTAGGTTAATCTGGATGAGGAGGTTGATCCAGTTTAAGGGTAAGAGGGACGTCCTCATGAGGAGGAGGTGGACGAAGAGGGTTGGCTGTTCGGCTTGAGGCCGAGGTCTTCCCTTTTCCCTTTAGAGACATGGCTGGAAACTATCTTTTCCAGCGAAGTTTGGTCGGATTGCTTTTTCTATTTTCACAGATGACGTCAATCTATTGCTGCTAATTTCTGTGTGGGAGCAAACAAATGGTATGCGTTCTTTTAAAAACAATAAAAACCTGACATTTTTTTACTTTCACCGATATTGACTGTTTTCGGCTGATGTTGACTTATGAATCTGACTTGTTTGCACCATTGAATCTGATCTGGATGGTGATGATCGCTCCGATTGACTTGCAAAAGTTTGAAACACCGGGGTTGACCCCGACGACAGATCCTCTGATGCTCAAGTCATAACACAAGAAGAATATGAAAGGTTTTATGGCAAAATACTGATTATCTGGTTCTTGTGGAAGAAGGAGGGTATTTATAGTCGCTTTGGGGGTTAGTTTCAAGATAATGATTTATCTTTACTTTCCGGTGTTTTTGAATTGAATTGATTATCTCTTCTTCATAAAGAGAAAATGGTGGTCGTGAAAATTGAGTTAAAACTCTTCTCATGATAAGAGATGGTTTTTGAACCATCTCTTATAGATACTCATGAGTTGAAATCATATTTAAATAATATGGACTTATTTATATTAGACTGTTATGACAACCCAGTTATTGGGCTTAAGAGATGCCCAATTTCCGTTCATGGACCCCGTTTCTACTAAAATTTACCGTTTTGCCCCTAAGAGCTTTACGAACTGTGCCCGATTTGAACAGTCCTGATTGGTGCTATTTTTATCCATATCAGTTACTAATATAGCAACAATCAAATTCAAGAAGCAAACATGATACAAAGTCGCAAATTTTGTTTTGTGTCGAGCCCTTTGTAGAAACGAGATCGAATCCATAAGGCAATTTGTTTATTCGTCAGGTACAAAACATATAATGCGATATATTGATTTTTGATTCATCCAGAACCCCATTCTTGAATCAAAATACAAGAACATTTACCTCTTTTTGATCCTGTCATATCAAATTGGTATTAGAGAGAGGCTAATTTGATCTAAAATGGTACCAATGTTATTTTATTTTTTTTGCTAATCAACCAATTAGTAAACCAAACAATTTGATCACATTATTTATTAAATTTAAATTACTAACATGGAGTATATCCTGACAAATTAATCAGTACTTAATACAATGTTTTCAAGACATTTTAGTGAACTGGTTGAATTACTATGACAAAGTTTTTGATGACTAGCTGACTTTTCACCAAAATCACGAAAAGGACTAATCTGAGGGGAAGGTATTGGACAAAGTAAAGACTGAAAATATACAGTTGATATTGACAAGATTTAAGTATAGAAGATCTGTATTGGCAGAATATTACATACATCTCATTATGCCTTCATCATGAGATGATCTGTCATATAACACATATATCGTATCAAGAATTTTTACTTTCAGAGAGAGATTCCAGTACTCTCCAGTACTCTTAGTCATTTAAGTAGGAAGGAAAGAATAAAAGTGAAGAAAATAGTAGAGGGTCGAGAAAACCACTTGTCATCGGTCACAACCCAGAAGCAGCCTTGGATGCTTCTTTGAGTGCCTTCATGATCTCCTCTGAGTGGAACCCATCTTTGGTGTAGACAATGTGGGGGCTCTCGCCAGGAACAATATCTTCTATCTGGTAGCTCCCAGCGGTCCTCAGAAGCTCTTCCGATCCTTTTTGAACAATCCCTTTCATGATAACAGTTTTGTGGGATCCTGACATGAGTTCTTCGTGATCTGTATCTCCGCTCTCACCAAGAATCACGTACATGTTTGTCACGCTCAAACCCCAACGTACGAACAAGTATCTTATTTGAGGAAACAAATAGACATATCAACTTTTCCATACTAAAAGACAAGAGGTTGACGCATAAGAGGCTACCATGGAACTAGGAAACATGGATATGAGTACTGGTATGGAATGCATTACAGGTATGGGTATTAGATTAGGAAGATTTGCAAAAGATGAGCATACAAACACAACATAATTTATAAATATCGCATTTATGTGTTGAAAAGTAGTAAGTACTAATATGTATATTCTGTTTCCTCATCTATAGAAAACAGATTTTCCAAACCTCTCACCCCTCAATCTTCTCTCAATCTCCTTTCTTCTCCTCCAAGAATGTAATCCTTATATATAGATGTATACAGTAAAGAATAAACAATAAGAATAATAATAATTTTTCCCCCAAATATGTTTTCAACATTATGGATAAATGTAATCCAAATGACATGTTGCAATATAATTTTGAGTTGCAAAATCAAGATAAGATATCTATAGCCCATATGAAAGTAATTATAATTTCTCCAAAATTACAATTTACGAGTTAGGCAAAAGAAGTAGGAGTTTATTAGTATATGAAAAGGGAAAATGTATTCTAAATTGTTTATTATGTGCTTCACTACGTACTTCATAAGTACTGAAGTGTCTACAATACAAAATATGTACTACATGTCAGAAGACACATTATAAATGTCAAACACATGACCGATGCCTATGAAGTGTCAGAGTTTGGCATGTGTCAACATGGATATCGCTCCATGATAAAAATGTTTGAACCACCTAGGAGGCCAATGAAAAGATAAAGGTGATGATGCCATCAGAACTTCTAAAAGATTAAATTGCTAAATCATTGGTTTCCATACAATGTGATTGGGAAGTAAATTTCTTCCAAATTGCCATTTGATTTGGAAATAATTTGAAGTCCAAAGGTCAAGTAAGCGACTGATGCAATGTGTGGGCTTGAATCCTCGGATAACTCAACTTGCAGTCCCCGAGCTTAGAAGTATTTAAATGGAATACGTAAGAAGGCGAAATCTGGTATATGAAGAATTTGGCGTGAAGGCAGTTTCCACTCATATTAAATGGCATAAGTTACACTCACGCAATCAACAGGCAAATTCCATTAACTTGAGAAACATTCAAATTATAAAGGAAGAAGGTAAGATTTTGATATTGAAGATCACATTAGTGTTTGAATTAGATCTTTACTGATTAATAGGATGATTAAATCTAGTAGCAAGTGTAAGTAAACCATATACCTGAGTGCTTGAGACCGAGATGCCAAAAGAGGAACCACCTGCAAACGAGTGCAATTCCTGCAGTACATTAGATGACAACGAAGTCCACGCATCCGGAGCTTCTGGCGTAGTTCATCGACACGCCTTGTCTGAAAGAAAACAATCATTAAGACATTAAAAATTACCCTCAAGCATACTGCAGATTCTTTTATCAGACAGTGAGCATACTGCAAGAGAACCCAAAATAATTTAGGCTCTTTGTAGAATTGTTGTGACCAACAAATGTAGCAGCTGAAAAAAATTGCAACAAAACAAGTATTTTTATTTAAGATTTTCTTGTGAGGACAATAACCACTTTTCCCGAAAAGCTAAAAGAAGTTAAAGAGGAATCCATGTTTTGGAGAAGTGGCTTAATCCCAGCACACTTTTAATCAATTGTCACATCCTTGATTAAGTCTTTAGATCCCAAAAAGTCTATTGAGCTCTTTAAATGTAATACCAATCATAGCCTTACATACCTTGGTTGAATCCTTTATCAAGAATGAGACACAGTGAGCATTGCTCGATGGTAAATCCTCCACAACAACTTTATCTCCTTTCTCATCCTCAGAGTTCATCAGCTTTGCTATCGTCCTCTTCACGCCATCATAACCCCAACGGTAATCAATGTGAGTGGCATAGTCAGGATCTGCACAGAATTTTCCATTTGCATCCATGCATTGAGCAGTCCCAGGGTAGTACACCTCACTCCCACTACTACATATCAGAGCGTCAAAATCAGTAGGCTGGATCTTCCCCATCTTCAGAAGCTCAAGTGTCTCAGATATAGACATAGCAGTTGAGAGAGCAAACCCAGAGATCCTAGACATCTGAGAGTCTGACTTAATCGCCCTAAACACTTCTTTTATAACTTCTACCATTTTCTTTTCAGGATCCCCCTTATCACTATAGCTATCAAGAGCTATCACAAAAAGCCTCCTTCGCCGTCTAAGAAGCGGGTATTTGGGTATAACACTTGAGCTCTCAACCTTTTTAGCATTATTAGTACTACCACCTGCTTCGGGTGGATGCTTCTTGATTCGACTGAGGATTCGCTTAACATGGTCTTGAAGATCCGGATCACCCTCGATTGCTTCTGTAAGTTCGGGTGAGTCATACTCGCCATTGAGAGAGTTCTTCTCCCCATCAATTGATAACCTGAGGGAAGATTCCTGAACATCTTTGAGGGAATCTCCAAGAGATTCCTCAACAGTAGCATCATCGGTTGGCGTATCAGTTTGCCATTGAGGGTGCCTCATTCTGCAAGCTGCAACTCTAGTGAGGTAAGTACGACAATGTTCGGGCCACGAAAAGAGATGAATGTTTCTCAAGCCACTCTTTTTGCATTCAAGCCATAGGTTCTTATCGGCAACTAGCTTTAAAAGTGCATCTGAGATGGCTTTTTGGTCATGTGGGTCAACAAGCAATCCATTGTTTAGTGCCTAACGAAAGAGAAGAAAGGTTAAGAATTGATACATTCTTCAAAATCCGAACATTGGTCAAAGAAGGTACACATATACCCGATGAATGTCAACGGGACCCCCATTTCTGGTGGCAACCATAGGAAGTCCATGAGCAGCAGCCTGCATTTTTTTTTTCAGGGTTTACTCAGAGAAGACTTATGGTTTGTCAGGAGTTAAATGGAAATAGACTCACCTCAATCAAAGTAAGGCCAAAAGGCTCAACTAGTGCTGGATTGATGAAGACACCCTACAAAAAGAATCAGATAAGTGAAAAGTGAGAATTAAGCTAGTTTGGAAAGTGAAATTGTAGTTTATTTCAAACCTTGGTTTTTGCGGCAAGTCTGTATATCTCGGGTACATCAGACTGGTTATGGTGTTTAGGGTAAGCCACTAGTCCATATAGATCATATTTGTCAATCAACTTCAGAACCGTCATGAGAACACTGGCATTACCAGAGGGCATTTCGTCTAAGTCATCCCTGTTCCCCATTATCAATGTCTGAATGGAAGCATCTATTGAGGTGAGTATAGTATTTATGCGAGGAAATTGTTAAAGTTAATGCATAATAGTATTATAACTTTTTGAATAATTTTTAATATTTATTTTCCTTATATTGATATAGTAGCAAAGCAGGAATGTAGAGATGATCTCACATCCCAACTTAACCTAAAAATACTGTGAATGTACAAGTAGTAGCGTGAATCTGCTACTTCTAATGACTGGCTCATTTACTTTGGGGGGCTTGTATATTAGTACTTCCCACCTAAGTTTACTACAAGCTTGGCATTTAAATGCATTGATCAGAAAATGGGAAGTCATACTCACATATTTCCTAAAATATTATTAAACTTATTGAGCTTTATGGAGACTACATGTAAATACACATACTAATTTGAAGAAAAAAATTAAACTGAAATATATAATAAATATCACTCTTTAAACTTCAGTCAGCTTCGAGAAAGATTTTGGGTGAAGACAATAATAGGACAACAAAGCCTTTGCCCCACATCTTTTGGGTCAGCAGAGTTCAACATAGTCTAGGTCTGGGTATATACATCCACGTACAAAGACATGAGTCTTGCTTAATGCGCTTAGAATAGTCCTAAGTTACATTTAGCCGGCTTAAGTATTGAACTCATAATTAAGATTGATCATGGTTTAGAACTGAAAATAAGCAGCAACGCAGCACGATTTAGTATTATCAACTTAAACCAAGATCTTCAAGAA
>CM030361.1:196213070-196604735 GCA_017893485.1 Hemerocallis citrina
ATTTAATAACATGGATCTAGTTATTTCTCCATGTATAACGTGCATATGCAATGTGCAATAGGGACTAGGATTTGGATCAAAGATATAGGCACAATGTTAAGAATATATTGGGTTAGCTCGTGTAAACCCTCAATTACTCAATGGAATTCAAATAGCAATATCATAAAAAGGATTGGGATTTACTTGCGGAGATCAAGAAATTCTTGAACAAAACTATAAACTAATTCAAGAAGAAACTTTCCTATTAGACGGTAAATTCAAATATAAAGAATAACGGGCTGAGAATCCCGGGCGACAAATCACGAACTCACGCACGTAAGCACATGCAAACCCGTGCAACAACATTCAACCGATCAATTCCACGACAGCAAACACCAAAACCCAATCCAATCCTTTCCTCAAATAACAAACACCCAATACTGATTCCCCCGCCTTCCCGAGCAGCACATAGCGAAGAGAAAGGAAGGGAGAGCAGCGGTGGGGAACGACGGTGACTGCAAGGATGGAGAAGATGACCAAGATGGTGGGAGAGGGCGACGAGGGGTTCCCAAATTGTGTGCCATTATCGAGACGAGTATGCGGGGATCCCAAATCTACAGAAAATGTTCATCCAAAAGAATTGTTGAATTTTATGCTCTGTGATAGTGGCTAGCGGGTCTGCTTCGACCCAATTTGTGAAGTAGTCGATACCAACCACTAGGAAATTTCTACGACCAGTTGCTGGTGGAAATGGTCCAAGCAAATATATTCCCAACATGGCAAAGGGAATGGGGCTAGACATAGAGCTGAGGATTTGTTGAGGTCCATGCTTAATTGTTGAATGCTTCTTTTCACTGGAAAACATACTCTTGCGCATCACTGAGCAGCGTGGGCCAGTAGTACCCATGACTGAGTATTTTTCGTGCAAATTAATGGCATCTACCAACTCCTTCATGTTGTTCTTTGAGGGCGTACTGCGCTTCTTCTGGAGTGAGACATCTCAAATAGAGTCTGCCATCAACTATGGTGTATGTCCGTTTGTATAAAAGTCCTTCCACGAGAGTGTATCTCTATGCCACTGTCCGAATCTTCCTTGCTTCTTTGCGATCTTCAGGGAGGATTCCCTTGTCGAGGAAATCAATCAGGGGTTTCATCCAACAATCTTCGGACATTTGGGGTTTGACGACCATGAGCTCTAAGTCTTCCTCCTTGATGCTCGGCTTGAGAAGGACCTCAATAAGTACCATGCGATCAAGCCCATCCAAAGATGAGGAAGCTATCTTAGATAGGACATCTACTTGCCTATTTTGCTCGCAAGAAATGTGAGTGACATTAGCTTCTCTGAATGTTGTAAGGAGTTTTTCCACTTGTGACAAGTACTTGGCCATGCGACCATCTCTAACTTCATACTCACCTTGGAATTGGTTGACAACTAACTGGGAGTCACTAAACATCTCGATTCTTCGCGCGCCTACTTCTCCTGCTAACCAGAGTCCGACAATCAATGCTTCATATTTAGCTTCGTTGTTGGATACAAAAAAAAATTGAGGCGCAATGAGTATTGGAGGGTAAACTTATCAGACCGAAGCAAAATAAATCCTGCTCTGCTTCCTTCGAGACAAGAAGACCCGTCTACATACACTTTCCAAAGTGAGGGGGTTTTCTTCTTCCTTGGGGGAGTCGGTGATGGTGGTTTCCATAATTAATTTGGCCAGGGCCAGGGCCTTAATGACCATTCTCTATGGGTAGCTGATGTCGTGTTGACTCAGTTCATTGGACCGCTTCATCAATCTTCCAGAAATTTCATGTTTGAGGAGCACTTGCTTCAGTGGCTGATCGGCGAGGACACATATGGAATGCACTTGGAAATAAGGGCAGAGGTTTCGAACTGCTGTGACCAATGTATAAGCCATCTTTTCCATCTTCGAGTAGTGGAGTTCTGCATTATGGAGTACCTTACTTACATAGTAGATCGGTTTCTAAGCCCTGTCTTCTTCTCTGACTAGTAAGACACTAAGAGTCTGGTTGGAGGTGGCTAAGTAGATGTAAAGGATTTTACCTGGCTTGGGTTTGCTAAAGAGCAGAGGATTGAAGATGTATGCTTTAAGTTGTTCGAAGGCGATCTGTTGTTCTTCCCCCCACTCGAAACCTTTCACGCCTCGGAGAATTTTGAAAAATGGCAAACATTTCTCCCCATACTTAGAGAGGAATCGTCTAAAGAGATTCTACACTTCTTTGACCGTGATTAGGAGAGACATGTAGCGAATTGCCTGGATTTTCTTAGAATTGCCTTCAGCTCCCCTTGGACTAACCATAAAGCCCAAGAATTTACCAAGAATTTGCCAAAGGATACTCTGAAAGTGCATTTTGTAGGATTCAGATGCATGTTATGCTTGCGTAATTCTTTGAATGCTTCTTAGATGTCGGTGACTTGGTCTCCCGTTTGGAGATTTTTGACTAACATATCATCTACGTATACTTCCATATTCCTGCCAATTTGACTCTTGAAGACCTTATTTACCTGGAATTGGTAAGTAGCGCCGACATTTTCCAGGCCAGAAGGCATAACCCCATAGCAGTGCAGACCATGATCTGTGATGAAGGACATCTTTGGGGTGTCAGGTGCAAATATTTGGATCTGATTATACCCAGAAAATGCATCCATAAAAGTTAGGAGTTCATGACCCGATAGGGTATCGATCAATGCGTCTATGTGGGGAGAGGGAATAAGTCTTTTGGACAGGCCTTGTTAAGATCTGTAAAGTCTGTGCACATTCTTCACTTACCATTAGCTTTCTGAACCATCACCACATTTGCTAGCCATTCTGGATTGCTAACTTCTTGGATGAAGCATGTGACTTAGAGTTTGTCGACTTCTACATTAGCAGTTTGTAACCGATCGGGAGCAAACATGTAGAGCCTTTGCTGGATGGATTTGGCATCCAGGATGAAACTAAGGTGATGCATGATTAGGTCTCCAGGGATTCCTAGCATGTCTAATGCGGTCCAGGAGAACAAGTCTTGATTTTCTCTTATACAGGTAATGAGATGCTCCTTGAGCTAGAGAGGAAGGGTCTTGATAATTCGAAAGCTCTTGATCTGATCCTTTTGAGGAAAAGGGATCTCTTATAATTCATCCAGGGTTTCTGAATTTGCATGACTTCTATCTGGCAAGAGTTCTATGGTATTGAGGGAGAGAACTGAGCCCCGCAGTAGCCCCCATTGTAGCGGTGTAGCATGCTCATGCTGCATGTTTGTCCACACAACTTAGCCTACGAGTGCAACTGATGGAAACTTCATCTTCATGTGAAATGAGGATGCAACTGCATGGAAAGTTGCTGGACCTGGGCAGCCAAATATGGCACTATATGTGACTTTGATGTTGACTACCATAAAGTCTAATGCTTCTGTCTGAGTTGATAGGGCTTTTCCTGCCATCACGTCGAGTGCGATGATTCTTTCAACTTGGATGGGTTCACCTGAGAAGCCATGGAGTGTGTAACCAGTGGCTTCAATCGGTCTCATGAGATTGGAGCATCGAATGTGGCAATGAAGATGATGTTTACTGAGCTTCCATTATCTACAGGGATGTGTCACACCTCATGTTTGTCATGCATAGATTAATAACCAATGCATCACAATAAGGTGTTTTGATGCCCTCGAGATCTTTATCGGAGAATGATACAGAGAGGCCCAAACTCTTTAGAGGCAGAGCATTGTGTGCTGAATTAACTTTCCTTACGAAGGCTTGGCAGTAGGAGTTCGAATCTCCTCCCATGAAGAATGGCCATGTGTTCAGAGTCATGCAATTCATATGGTCTCTCTTGATGCTTATTAGCCCCTCAGAACGGAGGGATTTTGACATTATTATCTTTCTGAATGAACTTGGAGAAATAGCCCCTACGAATCTAACCTTCAAGTTCTTCTTTAAGGGCTCAGTAGTCGCCGGTGGTGTGTCTATGGTCCTTGTGAAATGCACACCACTTGTTTTTATCGCTTCTTTTGTTGGACGTTGTCATCTTGGGATGAGGACGGACTATCCCATCCTTTTCAACTTTCATGAGGATGGCAGACACGGTTGCATTCAGAGGATTGAACTTGTCGAAACAGGGTGTTGGAGGAGGACAACATTGACCAGCGCTTTCCTTCTGGAACTTCTTGGGCGCTTCCTCGCTGACATTGTTCCATTTGTTCCCAAGAGGTGACTCTTTCTTGCCTTGTGGATTGGGAGCTCGACTCTAATGTATTTGTCACACCTTTCTAGGAGCTTAGTGAAATATTTTTTAGGCTTCTTCGCGAGGGAAGCTTGTAGTTCTTCATGAGTGACGTTGTGGTGGAAAGCTGCAGCTGCCACTGTTGAGTCCAAGGAAGATATCCACCTTGCTTCGGCTGTGAAGCGTTGGACGAAGTTTTTCAACAAATCCCCTTCCTTTTAATTCAGTTCCAACAGGGAGGCACTTATTTTTTCAGCTTTATGGCTGGTAACGAAGTGAGCTATGAGGAGCTCCTCGAGCTGGTCGAAGGAGAATTTGACTGTGGAGTGATGTGAGAGTACCATTCCCTTGAAAATCCTTTCAAAGTTGCGGGGAATGTTTGTAGTGCCCCGGATTCCCAACACTGAAAATTCGTGACACAATCCAAAATCTTACTTCCAATAGTACTTAACATAGAAAGGTATAGGAAACAAAAACTTTTATTTCGATAAATGTTATTACAATGTCCAAAAGGTACAAAAATTATTACAATGAACCCGGACAATGTCTCTCCACTTGGATGCCCACCCGGCTCGAGTGCCTCCTGCTCCCACGATCTGGTAGTCCTGCACTAACCAACTATGGGCATGTCTGTTGAATACCACTGACGCAATGCTGATAAAACCAGCGACTCCCTAACTCAACAACAAAAAATATTGTTGCAATCAGTTAGAACACAAGTGTGAGTGTATGCCATGACCTAGAATCTAATGAACAGTTCTAAGAATGCACACGATGCTCCTACTCTGATGCACACTTGATTGGGAAGCATATGCATCTCATACTACATACTTCCCAAATCAAGCTCACGGCCTCCTCATTGTAGGGTTCGGTCCATCGCCTTGCATCCTACTCTTGTACTCCTTCCTATTCCTGACATTCATCTAGTGACTGACGAGGTTGCAGTTGTTCAGTCCAATTCCACTTCTGCAGTCAACAGCAGTATCCCCGTTTTCCACTACACCTAGTGCCCGTAGTCCCACTGCTCCTGACCTCACCCAAAAGTTGCCACGAGCATAAATGTGGACCCGCTGTAACCCTAATTACCCAGATGCCTAGAGTCTTACCCACCCCTTTGGGATCTTACTCTAGCTCCATACTCGTACTGAACAACATAGAACTTGACATATTCGTAGGGTCCATTCCCTACTTTTGATAGTAGCACCTCTCGTTCTTATCACTAGACCCCAAGAATTAACAGACGAGACTATGTCGCCCGTTTCCCTTAATGAGCGAGATGGTGCTGTACTTGTCCCCTTGACACGCGAATATAACCACCTGACTAATGCATGTCATATCAAATAAATGACATGCTTGGTCATAGGTTACTGCAATAAACTTACCTACCCTAACTTAGAACTCATCCTAGACTTGTTAAGGCAATTAATTATATTTTATTAGTGAGATGATTAGTGAAATACCGGATGACTACTTGTTAGTTAACTACCATAGTTAACTACCAAGTCTTTTATTCAACTTAACTCCCTTGGGTTAAACCCAACCAGGTCTCTAACTCAAACCAAGGATTGGCCTGACATGATCCGAACTTGACCTAGTAACGACAGCGATTCGACCTCGTTGATCGCTGTCCGCCCTCTTGCTTGGATCTTGACCCTATCTCCATCCTGCCATCAACCCTCCTTGGTTAGCGACCAGCTAGCATAGGAAGACTATCCTCATCCAACGCACTAGAGGTGACAAGGCTACTTGCGACCCAAATATCATGCAATAAGTTATAGGGTACAGGTTACCAACTAGGTCACTAGCAAACTAAAGGTGAAAATTGAACAAGTGTACCAAGGCAAAAAAAAAGGGCAAAAGTTGTTCAAATCTAAAGAAAAATACTTTGGATGCGACAAGCACAGCTCTAACATGATCAAACAAGACTCAAATGTCAGAACAAACATTATTTAAGTCAATTATAAAGACCTTATATGATGCAAGCATATAATCAAACAAAACGGTAAGCCAACGAATCAACCTACAGTTATGATGTTTTGGAAAAACAACTATAAATCACATACTTAATTAAATTCCGAGTTCTTAGGTTCTTCAGAAAGATATTTAAGTCTACTTTAACATCTAAGTTGAAAACTTCCTCAAAATACTTCATTTCAGAGAAGAAAAATAGCCATAACCGATGAGCATGTAAAATTTCCTGATCTGATAAAATTATCAGCTAGTTGCACCAATAAACTCTTGTAAAATGAAAAAATGAACAAATAAACTTATAAACTTTGGTAGGAAGGTCCCAAACACATAGAATCATCACATATCCAAAATTTAACTAAAAACTCAAAGCATAGAGGAAGATATGATATTTTGAACTAGATGTAAATTACCACACAACAATAGCACCGTTTCTTAATAGCTGCGGCAAGTTGCATTTTAAAGAGATAAAAGTTTATTCAAAAATTGCGAAACTTGGCAGGAATGTTACACATTGACTTAGGATGCTACTGTAAAAATTTAAATTCTAAATTCCATCATGACACAAAGTTATGATTTTTATAAGTCAAGCACGTTAATTCAATAGAGTATAAATTTTACCCCTAAACCAGCAACAAGATTGAATTTTTTAGGTAGAAAACCACATCCAAAATTTACAAAATTTGGTAGAGTTATAATAGAAATGCACAAAAAGCCGTAGTAAAATTCTCAGCTCTAAATTCATATTAACCATGGAGATATAAATTTTACAAGTCAAGCATGATCATTCTAACCAAAACAGCAAGATAATTCAACAATGGCTGCAAGATAGATTTATTAAAAATATCAGCTCATATCCAAAATTTACGAAATTAGGTGGAGTTCATAGGGACATAGTCAAGATGTTACCATCAATGTTTCAAGTCTAAATTCCATCATGTCACAAAGTTTTGAATTTTCTAATCATCTCATGTTAATTCTTCACAAGATTCAACCTTTATCTGACAATTTGTAATCTTAACTTAAATGCTTAAGTTAAAACGTACAAAATCTCATTCATGCTATCTAGCAAGACAAAAAATTTGCAATATTTCATCACACAAAAAGAAACACCCAACATGCATAAAGTTGAGAAAAGTAACCCACTTTGAAGTTTGTTGATGATCTCTTCTTTAAATTCTTCTTTCTTGCTTGATTGGCTCCTTATCCTAGCTCCTTGCTCCTACCACTTTCCCACCTAAGCTTAGATGAAGAAAGTTTTCTTCTTTCTCTTTTTGAAGTTGAAGAAATGCTAGAAAATAGGGGGAAAATAGGTTTTTGAAGGAAGAAGTTGTAAGGCTAGAAATGAAGAAGGAGATGATACATGACATTTGGGTGGTTTAAATAAGGTGGGGGGGGGATGACCATAACCCCAAAACAAGCTCATAGTCTTAGTAGTGGTTTAGGCATTTATTTAGTAGTTTAGGGTTTTATTTGTATGGATAATTATACATATACATATACACATACTACATACATATATATGTACATATATAACATAATGCATGCTCAAATATTTTGAGAAAAGCGTGCATAAAAACAAAGATATTTTAATTCAAAAAATAATTATTAATATTTGATATGGCTAAAAATGGGGTTAAATCAGAACCGTTCAAAGTGGGCACGAATCTTGAAGTCACAAGGGCAGGATGGTAATTTCATCTACAGACGGGTCTGAATTGGGTACCGGGTCTCCCCTCTTGGACCCGCTGGCCTATGAACGAATATGATAAGCAGAGAACGGGTCTTAACCAGTTAGGGACCAGATCAACAGGATAGGAGCAGATTCTGGCTTGTCCCTATCATGAGGAGATGGTTGTAACCAACTCCAACCAGCCACACCGGGAAGTAGGGATTCACCCTTATCCTGAAAAAGATCTCCATGGCGACTATAAAAATCCCCTACCTCCTACTATTGAAGGTGATCACTCTTTGCACACTAAAGCACTTTCTCTTCACTTTTTCTGTGTATTGACTTAAACGTCAGAGGGTTCGTTGCCGAAATCTGTAATCCCTGTTTTTCATTTTGTGTATTTTTGATTGTATTTTTTATTTTGGTGTATTTTTCTCTCCTGTATTTTTCTGAACCGTATATTGGAGTTGTTTTCAATATATATTCATTTTATTGCATTTTGAGCTCCTTGTGTTTGATTGATCGTCTCTTTTGTTTCGCTTTTCACTATTTTGATCTTTCCCTCATTTTTTGTCTCGTTGTCGTTATTTTTATTTTTTTTCGTGGTGTTGTGGTGGTGTTTTGGTTGTCTTTTTCCCACTCCTCTTATTTTATCCCCTAATAAGATTTTCAAAGCCAAAGAAATTTCCAATCCTATTTTCATTCCTATTTCTAATTGACCCAAAATCCAAAACCAAATTGTAAACCTACTACAAACACCTAATACCCATTAACCCATTAACCCACATCCTAACCCTATATATAAACACTCCTCTCCACAAACCCTAAACCCTAACCCTAATTTTCCCTCTCCAATACCCGGCCTCCCCATACTCTCTCTCCCTCTCCTTGCGGCTACCCCATCCCCAACCCGACCATCACCTAAGCCCAGGCCGGCCTACCCCCAGGCCAACAGCACCCCCTTCCCCCCTCCGGCCATCTCTCCACCTCCGGCAACACCTACAAAACCCGAGCCCCTTCCTTTCCTCCATTGCTGACCACTCACCACACCACCAACACAACTCCTTGCACCATATAAGCCTCTACTCTATCGTGGTGATTCTCAAGTGGTTGCTAGCTACTTTGATCGTCTCTTGTGTTGGAAGTTTGGTTCGTGTGGAGATTTTTGCTCTATTTGCTTGGATTCGCGGATTAGCAAATTTCGTTCGTAGGTTTTGCTTCTTTTCTTGTTTGCATCGTTTTTCATCCCCAAATTAAGGTAAGTAACTTGTATTCCAATTCATTTGTTTGATACAAGTCCCAAAGTTCACCTATAGTGTAGTTGGGTCTAGAGACAACTCTTGATTGTGTTTTCCTTGATGGGTTTTGTCTCTATTGTGATAATTTGGCCATAGATGACTCACGACACAATTTGAATATGAGAAAACCTAGGATTCGCCCGTTCTTGATTTGATTCATGTATGTGAGACTTTGGTGAGAGTTTGTGTTTTGGTTGAGACCCATATGAAATATTTGGTGTGGACATATTAATAACCCTAATTCATGATGTTTAGACAATTGGTAGACTCGATTTCTAGTTCGGATGTGTTTGGATCAATTTTCTTGAATCTATATTGATTTTGTATTAAGAGGAAGAATCTGTATTTTGGCACTATTCTATTTTGTTTGCTGTTTTCGACTGTGCTACTGTCAGTATCTTGCATTCGGTAAAAAACATTAGTTTTAGATAATTTCGTCTACTTTTAAACCCCTCTGACCTTGCTTGATTTGGATTACGTATGAATGAGTTATGACTATTTTACTACATAGGTGTCGATCTTTTCCAGATTGTGTTTTTCGGTAATGTTGATAACAAAATATTTTCAAGAACCATGCTATACAAATTATTTTGATTTGAAACTTTGGCCAGTGTTTTCATTATGAAGTTAGGGATTAACCAGAATTTTGGTGAATTTTATTGACACGTCTTATGTGATGTTTCATGTTCGTTTATAAAATCTATACGTGCTGTATTTTGCTCGCTGTTCTGTAAAGAATCATATTTTCACTATGATTCCTTTTACTGTATGAAAAATATTTGTGAAACAATAATGTTAGTATATTTTATATATTTTCATATCCCTTTGGCGGAATTGGATTTCGTTTCACTGGTTGCGAGACATCTTAGTTTTCATATAGCAGTGTTGGGATTTCCAGATTTGCTAAGCTATGTTTCCTTGATACTTTCGTATTTTTAATGACTGATCTATTCTTACTGGAATATTATGAAACTCAATATTTTGATTCTAGACATATAGGGGAATACCCGAGATTTTTCCTGGATTTAATTGAGAGGTTTTGATGCGGTTTTTCTGACTGAGAATTTGTTTTCCTGATTTCTGACTGAACATGTTTTCTGTTTTCGAATCTGTTTTGAATTATGATGTTGTTAAGTACTATGTGACTTATTTGTATTCGCTGGATTTGTGTGGATGTCTATTTTTCAGATCCTTCGACGGTTCCAGATTTGCATTTCTATACCGACAAGAATCACTGTTTTAGTACTGTACTGTCATGCTGTCCTAAATATGAACATACACTGTTTTGCTCGTTTATGTGACCGTAAAATATCTATGATTGTTTATTTGATTCCCTGAACCTAATACTAATTATACCATGTTAGTTTGATACTATTTATTACATATCATGCATGTTTGATGACCATAATAAAAATAACCAAGCCGGGGTTTCTTAAGAGAAGATCTAGTAATGGAAAATATGGAAACATGTACTTGGAAGGGAACTAGTGTTCCGTACTGTTACTGTTACTATTACTTTTCGGCTACTGTTACTGTTACTGTTACTGTTATTGCTACTATTACTGTTACTGATACCTGAGTACACTGCCCCATCATGGTCTACTATGAAGTCTAAAAGCGAAACAGTTTGCTGTAGCAACCATGTAGTAAAAACCGGGATGCATGAAGTGCCACCTAGCCAGTAATACACACAATACTGTAAGAATATAAAACTGATACTGTTAGACTGATACTGATAGACTGATACTGTTAGACTGATACTGTTGGACTGATACTGTTATACTGTTACACTGATATTCTGAGCTTACTGTTATCAGACACTGTTAGTTGCCATATGACACTGCATTTGACATAAAACTTCTGTACTGTTAGGATACCATGCTAGTTATTACTGTTGATGCATTATGTCATGCAATTAGTTAGTTTTCCCATGTGCTTGTATCCTACGTTATTTGTGACCCGCGACTTGCAATTGACGGGTACTTATTTTCTTCTTTTCTCCTTTTCCTGCAAATTTACTAATTGCAGATCAGGATGGACGACTGCTAGATGGTATTGGGGAGATGATGTATTAGTGCTGGAGTTCTGCATATTTATTATTATTATTGTTGCTTGAACTTGAATAAAAGTGTATTTAATTTCTTGGATATTATTTGCATTTGGACGATGTGACCCAGGATATTTGATTTGTCCAGACTCTGATTTATTTGAGAATATTGTATTTTGTTTCAAGTAAATTTCTGTTGGTATCTCGTTTCAATTATGCATGTTGGTTGATACTTTTGCTTCCAACTTTGATTATTTCTGTGATGTGTTGTAAAGATTCTTGAACAGCTTATGGATGATGAAAATCATTCGCTGGGCTTTTGTTACGTATCCGTATTCCATATTCTTTTTGGGAAGCGGGGCGTGACAGAATCCATCCCAGTGTCTCGAACGTTTGTGCAGGTTCAAGGGAGCACCAAGGAGTCAACTAGTCAACAAGGAAGAAGAAGGGTTCCGCCTGTTCGAGTTCCTCACAAACCTACAAATCTCATCTATTTCCCCCACACCAGAATCCAGTGGCAACAGATTGGCACCATCTGTGGGAAGCTTCTCGACAAAGCAATCCAACCTTCCTCCTTCCACCAAAGCCACTCCCAGCAATGCTTCCCAAGAAGAGACCCGCAAACTCCAACCGAAGAACAACCTCTTCTCATCCTCCTCCTCCTCCGCAAGGGGATCTCCCTCCTCCCAATCAACCAGCCATGCAGCTCGATCCCCAGGCTCCGCAGTCCATTCAGCAGCCTCTGGGACCCCAGGTCGCCGTGGGGGAGCCCTCTCAGCAAAGCTATCGCAAGCAACCTGTTCATCAAGTTCGGGTTTCAATCCACAATGCCAACACAGACTCTATGGCTTCCTATACTCCCCCCACTCCCAAGGATCTGTGGCATGTGCTTAACAATCGACAGACCGAGCGTAGACCCGACCTCCGTACCCACCTGGATGAGAGGCAGACCCTCGATGCGATCCTCGCCGGTCGCCGCGCTGATCCGACCGAGGGAGGTCCAACTCTCCCTGCAGGCAAAGTGAGTCGCCCTAATGTCGTCCAAGATGGAGCCGCTCCCCGGCAGGCCACCCTGCACCTCGGGCCCATCATAAGCAGGAGGCCCCCATCACAAGGGCAGAATTCCAGCAATTCCAAGAGGCAGTCCTCCGGGCGCTCAACGCTGCCCCCAACAATGGCCATCGGGCTCCCGGTCCTCCACCAACTCCTCACCATCCTTGCCGTTTTCGAAGTCCTAGGCCTATTGCGAGCCACCACTGTCGCTCCCGGAGTCCTAGGCTGGCTGCGAGCCATCTCTGCCCTTCTCCTGATCACCACCGCCACTCCCGAAGCCTGCGTCCTACTCCGAGTCACCCCCATCGATCAGTCAGTCCACCACCTACTTTGAGGCATCACCGGTGCAGCCCCAGCCCTCCTCAACATGAGGACGAGTCTCGGGGCTCAGCCAGACAAGATTGAAGGGAGGACTCGATCTACCACCGTCTCCACGAGATAGAGAGGCACCTCGGCCAGCTCGACCGAAACGAAGAGCGACGGGCAAGGTCCCTTCGTCCAAGCAGGCCCCCATTCTCCCGCGCCATCATGGAGGCTCCAGTTCCCGACAACTTCAAGCCACCACATTTCGAGACCTACACCGGGGAGTCAGACCCCGTAGATCACAATGAGAGTTTCAAAACTCTCATGATGATCCACCATGCATTCGACTCCCTCCTTTGCAAGGCCTTCTCGGCCACACTTAAGGGACCGGCTCGGGAATGGTACTCTCGGCTTGCACCAGTATCTATCTTCTCCTTCGACCAGTTCGAGGGTCTTTTCCTCACGCATTTCGTGAGCAGTCGCCGCGCTGAGAAGACAAGCGACACCTTGCTGTTCCTCAGTCAAAAGAAGGGCGAACGACTAAGGGACTATGTCAAGCGCTTCGCTGCTAAAGCTAGGTCTATTGCTTTCTTGGAACCCTCGGTCGCCACCATCGCCTTCCAGTCCAATGTCATCAATGCTTACCTCAGGGCGTCCCTTTGCCAAGAAGCCCCCTCAGGACTTCTCAGAGCTCCTACTTCGGAGCGAGAAATACATCCGAGCGGAAGAAGTTGTCCTCCGCCCCACCTTCGAGGCCTCGTCTTCCGCGAACAAGTGGAAGGGTACAGAAGAAGAAGGAGCTAAGAAGCTCCAAAAAAACAATGGGGTCAGCGACGTCCTCCTCCTCGGTTCGAGAAATTTACTCCGCTTAATGCGAGTGTACCCGTCATCCTCATGGAGATAGGGAATGATGGCCTCCTACCGCCTCCTCCGAAGATGAATACTACATGAAAGAAAAGGGACCAGAGTAAGTGGTCCCATTTCCATCGGGACCATGGGCACGACACAGACGAATGTCGTGCCCCCAAAGATGAGATTGAGGCTCTCATCCATAGGGGGCAGCTCACTCGGTTCGTGAGGAGGGACTAAGCCGATCCGCCCCTGCCGCCTAGGGGGGCTAACAGGCGAACTGAGCAGCGCACGGACACCCCAGAGGCTGAAGTAGAGGGCATCTTCACCCGATACACAGAGGCTCAATATGGGGAGATTCCAACTCCTCCCGAAAGCCTTCGTAAGGGAAGTTAACTCTGTGCAAAGCCATCCTCCCCCAAAAGGCCTTGGAGTACCGATGACATTCTCTGATAGGGACCTGGAAGGCATTCGCACGCCCCACTGCGATGCCCTCGTCATCAATCTCCGAATGGCGAACTTTGAATTTCGTCGGCTCTTGGTAGACAACGGAAGCTCCGTCAACATCCTTTTCTTGGAGGCCTTCCAAGGCCTCCCGCTGTCGAGGGACCGGCTCAAGCCCGCAGGCTATACTTTCCATGGGTTCACTGGGGTCCGGTTACGGTCGAGGGAATTATAACCCTCGACGTAACGGCAGGAAAGGCCCCGGCAACTCGCACGTAGCTGATGGACTTCATGGTGGTCATCGTCAAGGCTGCCCACAATGTTATCCTGGTTAGACCAGGCTTGGTTGCACTTCAGGCCATCCCTTTCGCCTACCACATGAAGATGAAGTTCCCCACGCCCTCAGGAGTGAGGGAGTGAGGGGAATCCAAGAAGCGGCATGGAAGTGCTACATGAACTCGATGGGGGGTCCGGTTCTCTATTTGGAAGCGCTCGAACTGCCTCAGGAAGGCAGTCAGACTATTTCTGAGCCCGTGGATGAGTTGGAGGAAGTGGCCTTCTCCGAGGAAGACACCACTAAGACATTCCGCCCCAGCAAGGCTCTTTCCCCCTCCATTAAGCAAGACATCTCCCGGTGCATACGGGAGAATCATGACCTCTTCGCCTGAACTGCAGCAGATATGCCCAGGATCTCAGAGGAGCTCTCAATGCACCGTCTGAGCGTTGCCCCTGGGGTCAAGTTTGTCCAACAAAAGAGGCAAAAGTTTGCCCCCGAGAGGCAACAAGCGATCAAGACAGAGGTTGAGAAACTCCTCAACACCCACTTTATTCAGGAGGTAAACTACCCTGAGTGGCTCTCCAATGTGGTGATGGTCAAGAAGGCCAATGGGAGTTAGAGAATATGCATTGACTTCACCGATCTGAACAAGGTGTGCCCAAAGGACCCTTTTCCTCTTCCTAGCATCGATGCCCTGATCGATGCGACCTCCAGGTACGAGCTCCTCAGTTTTATGGATGCCTTCTCAGGGTACAACCAAATCAGGATGTTCCCTCCCAACATCCCGAAGACCTTGTTCGTGACGGAACAAGGCCTTTACTGCTACCGTGTTATGCCCTTCGGCTTGAAAAATGCTGGAGCTACCTATCAGCGCCTGGTGAAAAGGGTCTTCCGAGACCAGATTGGCTGAAACATGGAGGTCTGCGTCGACGACATGTTGGTCAAGAGCGCCCGAGGGCAGGAGCATACCCTCAACCTTCAAGAAGACTTCGGGGTGCTTAGGAGGCACAACATGAGACTAAACCCGAACACGTGTGCGTTCGGTGTCTCATTGGGCAAATTTCTGGGGTTTATGGTCAGCCAGAGGGGCATAGAGGCCAACTCCAAGAAGATCCAAGCCATTCTCAAAATAGCTCCCCCCTCCAACGTCAAAGAGGTGCAGAGGCTCACGGGGTGCCTCGCCGCGATCGGGCGATTCCTCTCCAAGTCCGGGGAAAAGTGCCTCCCCTTCTTCAAAGCCCTCGGGGGGGCTAAAGGCTTCGAGTGGGGACTGCAGTAATAGGAGTCCTTTGACAAGCTGAAGGAGTATTTGGTCAACACCCTGCTCCTATGTAAACCGGCACCTGGGGAGGTTCTCTACCTCTATCTCGCAGCTTCGGAGCAGACGCTCTGTGCGATCCTTGTGAAGGAAGAGGATAAGACGCAGAAACCCATTTATTACGTAAGTAAGGTGCTCCGCAACGCCAAACTCCGTTATCCGAAGCTGGAGAAGATGGCTTTCACCCTAGTCATGGTGGCCCGAAAGCTCCGCCCCTACTTCCAATCTCATTCGGTGGTTGTCCTTAACGACCAACCACTGAAACAAGTTCTCCATAAGCCTGAGACTTTCGGGCGGCTCATGAAGTGGTCTATCGAGCTGAGTCAGCATGACATCAGCTACCAGTCCAGAACGGTAATAAAGGCCCAAGCTCTGGCCGAGTTCATCGTAGAGAACACCATCCCTGACTCATGCGAGTCGCCTGCTGACCCCTCTGTCTGGACCATTTACGTGGATAGGTCCTCCTGTGCCGATGGAAGCGGGGCTGGCATCATCCAAACTGGCCCCGACGCTTTCTCCTCCAGTACTCTCTCTGCCTCAACTTCCCGACATCAAACAATGAGGCCCTCATAGCGGGGCTCTACTTGGCTTGCAAGACGGATTCCGAGCACGTAAGGGACTTCAGTGACTCCCAGTTAGTGGTCAATCTGGTGTCCGGGGAGTACGAGGCGAGAGACAACCGCATGACTAGGTACATGGAAAAGGTGAGGGAGCTTCTAGCTCTATTCAAAGATGTTCAACTCCAGCGGGTTCTCCACGAGGAAAACGTGCAAGCGGATGCCCTTTCTAAGCTCACCTCCTCGTCTCTCCAAGGTCTAGAACGGACCGTCTTGATAGAGGTCCTTCTCAAACCAAGCATTGACTAAGACGGCTCGGAGCCAATGGAAGCCTACCCCCTAACACTTGAGGAAAACTGGATGAAGCCCCTCCTCGAGTACCTCCGGGACGGAGTCCTTTCTGAAGATCTGAAAGAAGCAAGGATCAAGACACGAGCAGAGTGGTACACACTTTTGGACGGGGTCATGTACAAACGCTCCTACACCCAGATCGATGGTCGGCCCTACCTGAGATGCCTTCCCCAGAGGAAGCGCTCTACGCCCTAAAGGAGGCCCATGATGGTCTATGTGGCGTGCACTTGGGAGCGAGATCCCTCGCTCGGAAGCTCTTGAAATATGGCTACTTCTGGCCCACCCTACTAAGTGACTCCGAGGAGTACGTCCGCAGGTGTGATTCCTACCAAAAGTTCGCCCCAATCCATCGCCTGCCCCAAGCACAACTTACTTCCTTGGCGAGTACAATCCCCTTCGCAATGTGGGGGATGGATTTGCTCGGACCCTTCCCTTCAGCACCAGGCCAGCTGAACTTCCTCGTGGTAGCAATACACTACTTCTCAAAATGGATAGAAGCTGAGCCTCTTTCAACAATAACCGAGCACAAGGTGTAGAAGTTCTTTGGGAAGAACATTGTCTGTCAATTCGGGGTGCCTCGTATCCTTATAACCGACAATAGGACCAAATTCACAGCGGCGGCCTTTCGTGACTTTTGCACCGACCTCGGGATTTAGCAGCGGTTCTCTTGTATAGCGCACCCCCAATCCAATGACCAAGCGGAGAATGCGAACCGTCAAATCCTCTCTGGCTTGAAGAAGAGGCTGGATAAGTCCACCAGAGGGCTATGGGTCGAACAACTCCCCAATGTGCTTTGGAACTATCGCACAACAAAAAGAGCTCCAACGGGAGAGTCCCCTTTCAACCTCACATACAGATCTGAAGCTCTCATCCCATTGGAGGTGGGTCTGCCTTAACCTCGACTCATAGCCTACAATGAAGCACAGAACACGAACCAGCTTCGCAACTGCCTGGACCTCATAGACGAGGTCTGTGAGAGAGTCGCAATCTGCCAAAAGACCTACCGTCGTAGGATTACTCAAGCTTACAACAAGAGGGTACGACCCACCAACCTAAAGGAAGGGGACTTAGTGTTGAGAAAGTTGTCAATCTCCGATCCAAGCAAGAAAGACAAGCTGGCACCCAATTGGGAAGGACCATATAAGGTCTCCAGAGTAATACGCCCAGGCGCGTATCAACTCGAAGACTCGGGAGGCAGAATGATACCAAGGACGTGGAATGCGGAGCACTTGATCAAGTACCAAGAGGGTGTCTAAACACCGCTCCAAGCAACTTTTCCAGGATCGCTCCAGAAGACATGTCTTGAAATCCTTACTTGTATTTCCTCTTTATCCAAATGTAAAGGCTCGCAACTTAGAAGCGGCCACCCAATTGTTTGCAATAAAAGGAAATCTTTCCCCGCAATTTTTCTATCTCTTGAGTAACCTAACTCTACTTAGCAAATTTTCTATTTTTGGGTAGTCTAACTCTACTTACAAAAAAATCCTTTGTTGCAACGATGTGTTCAGAGTCCAACACTTGGCTTGACTCCGATTCGACTGATTTCTTATAAGCGAGTAAAAAGTGGTTCGCCATTCGGAATTTCTCCCACAACCGTTGATTCTCTCTTTAAAACGAAGAGTTCGGAGTCCAACACTTGGCTCGATTTCGCTTCAACTACTTGCTTATAAGCGAGTAAGAAGTGGTAAGCCATTCGGAATTGCTCCCACAACCGTTGATTCTCTCTTTAAAATGACGAGTTCGGAATCCAACACTTGGCTCGATTCCGCTTCAACTACTTGCTCATAAGCGAGTAAGAAGTGGTTCGCCATTCGGAATTGCTCCCACAACCGTTGATTCTCTCTTTAAAATGACGAGTTCGGAGTCCAACACCTGGCTCGATTCCGCTTCAATTACTTGCTTATAAACGAGTAAGAAGTGGTTCGCCATTTGGAATTGCTCCCACAACTGTTGATTCTCTCTTTAAAACGACGAGTTCGGAGTCCAACACTTGGCTCGACTACGCTTTGACTACTTTCTCATAAGGAGTAAGAAGTGGTTCGCTATTCGGAATTGCTCCCACAATCGTTGATTCTCTCTTTAAAACGACAAGTTCGGAGTCCAACACTTGGCTCGACTTCGCTTTGACTGCTTGCTTATAAGCGAGTAAGAAGTGGTTCGCCATTTGGAAGTGTCCCCACTACGGTTAACAACTACAAATGCTAACAAAACACACAAGGGCAAAAAAATAAGTATCATTTTGGTAAAGTTTGAGGAACAAGTCAAATTACAAGACCAAGTACTCATCTTTACAACGAGATACAAAACTTGAGAAGCCAAAAGTACAAGACTACTTCAATGCCTCCTAGGGGCGGGGATACTTCGGTTTAGAGACACCCGCGATCGATGAAGGCTGTATTGCCGATGTCTGGCCTTGGCGCTCGTCTCTAAGCCGGCAAGCTGAGAGGCATCACCCGCACTAGTTCTAACGGTGGCCCCAACGGACTCTCCACTCAATGAGGCAGCCACCCCACTTTGTGCAGCGCCCGGGCTCTGATGTGTAAGGGGCGAGAGATGGTAGAGCTCGTGAAAAGTTATCCCCCTATCACGCTCCTTTCGAGTACAAGAAGTTGATCTGACGTTACTTTGCTCGGGTTGTGGCTGAAGACGAGCGACGACCTCTGTCTCTCGTTCGACAATTTGCTCTCTTAACGAGTCGTCCTTTAAGGTTATATTTAGGCGAGGCAACCGCATCGAGCCTGAACCCCAAGTGCTGTCGGCAACTGTCCGTCGAAGTTGAGCAACTTCCATGCTCTTGTCAATAGTCACCTTCTTCAACTCATCTTTCTCCGCCGTCAGTTCGTCTCTCTCTGCTGTCATCTTAGTCAAGGAGTGACGAAGTTGCCTAAGCCTCAAGCTGAGACTGACCGCCGTCAATGAACCATAATCATCGCCTTCGGGGGTCGTCTCCCTGAGCCTCTCTTCTAGCCGCCTGATCTCGAGGTCTCGACGGCCTAAGACTAGTCGCAGATGATTCCTCTCTCATCCCGCCTTGCAAAGCTCCCACTCAACCTCGTGAAGTCGCTCTCAGCTCCTAGCAAGGCACAACTTCGTCACTCCTAGACCAACTTCGGTAAGTGGCATCACTTCGACAATCTGAAAAGTCCAATGCAAACCTTAGTGAACACTTAGCCAAAATTTCAAAGCAAACCTTAGTGAACACTTAGCCAAAATTTCAAAGCAAGTTGTTGTGAACACTTAGCCGAAATTTCGAAGCAAGTCATTGTAAACACTTAGGCCAAAATCTCAAAAGTTCTTTATTTCAATGAAGTTCAAAAGAGTACAAAAAAACGCGGTGGCCAGTCTGCTATTAGGCATCGATACAAAAAGACCCTTAGATGAAAAACTGCGGCTGAAACACAGGGGAAATACTAAGGGAGTTGAGTGTCCACCTCAGCGGATGGATCCACGAGTGCTAAGTCGCCTTCGCTGACCTCAGCTGTCTCTGACGCCGGCACCATTGCCAACGGAGTCTCGGTCACTATGTTCTCCTCGCCGACAGCTTCCTCTTCTCCTTCAGCCTCTGCCTTCTCCTCGTCGGGGAATAAGAAATACCCCGAACAACTGAAGTTGGGGAGACGTTCGCCGACATCCTTCAATGCCTTGGCGTAGGCCTTTCACATGTTCCGCTCCAAATAGCCGATCGCCTCCTTCTCGCCGCGGCCTTAGACTCCTTCACCGCCATGTCCATCTCGAATGCGGCCTTCTCCCTCTCAGCAGCCCTCTCCCGAGCCGTCTCCTCCTTCTCCGCAGCGGCGGAGTCCTTTGCCTTTGCCAGCGCCTCCTCCAGAAGCCTAATCTCGGTAGCTTGCATTTCTACCTTGAGCGAGGCCGCCTCTAGCTCTCTCTTGACCTTCAAGCACTCCAACCTCTCCTGATCCTGCAGAGCCTTCAGCTCTTTCTCCTGCTCTGCCACTCGCTTCATCAAGTGGCTGAAATGGTAGATCGCCTGTGAGAAAAGCAGTGGTTTAAGAGTGGGGCAAAAAAAGAAGGCAACGGTCGAGCGGAAGATTGAGGCTTACCGTCATTTGCACCTTGGCGATCTCCAAGGCCGAGTCGCCCACTGTCCCGTGCTCCATCACCGCCTTATCCTTGGGCGTGGTGAGGTTGCGGATAGCATCCATGCAACTCATCGAGTCTTCGAGGAAACCGTCGTGCCTCAGAACCTGCCAATCCGGCACGAAGATTCTCTTCAGCACGTCCGTCAGAATGACTTCGACCGCCACTGTGCGAGCATAGCCAAAAATTCGAGTTCTTTTGCTGACAGAGCAATAGGAGTAGGAACGACCTCCAAGTCCACAAAGGGGGCGGCGGTACTCTCAACTCGAGCTGCCTTCAACGGAGTTGGCCGAGCAACAGCACGCTTTCTCTTTTTCTCCTCAACTCGCTTGCCACTCAGCGCCGATCGCTTGTTCATGATATCCTCAAAGTCCATGGCAGTAGATCCTGTGAAAAGAGATAGGAAAAAAAAACAATATTAGAATTTTGTTACTACTAAAATACTTGGAAGTGCGATCGATGAAAGAGAACTCGTACTAGGGTCCATCAGGCTAAGGCCTCCCCCAAATAGGCTTTCCTCGGAGATCTCCTTCCAATGCAGAGTAGGCCTGATCCAAGAGGATGCCAACCATTTTGTCCTCCTCGGGACTCAAGGTCGGCTCCATCTTCGCCCTCTTCGGCACATACTCTCTCCACACCGTGGGAATGTCCCACGGCTTTTTACCCCGAACAAGGAAGTATTTATTTCGCCTACACTTTACAGAGTCAGAGTTGTCGACCAACTTAACGCCCTTCCGAGCAGTAAGGTAGAAATGGTACTCCGTCCTTGTCGTTTGATGGATCTTGTACAGACGATGAAGTACGCTGATCTTAGGTTCGATCTCGGCCGCCTGGTAATGGAGAATGAACCCCGTGATATGCCTCCAAATGTTCGACATCAGCTGAATATGGCATACCCCATACCATTGCAGCATCGCCCTTACGAAAGGGTGTAGAGGGAGGCATAGCCCCGCATGGAAAGCGTCGAAGGGAAAAATACAAGTATCGGAGGGGAGCGAAGAGCAAGACCTAATTCCTGGCCCAGGGACGATGAGTTCAAACTCCGGAGGGATCATGAAGCACATCCAGATGATTCGCAGGTCCGACTTTTTCAGGATGCTGACAATTTTGTTCGCCTCTGTGTGCTCCCTCGGGTCGTTTTCCGCGTAAAACTGTGCCAACCCTTGTTCCGCCCACCTCAACTCCTCTGCACCATACTGTCGGGTCCCTCCAAGGGTAGACACGGCGAACGAATGTCTCCCAAACGCGCCCATCCTCGAATCTTTTTCCACTATTGATTCCACAACCGACGAAGAAAGAGCCGCTTCTCTGCCATCACCTTCGACAGCGAGATCTTCTCCTACATGCGAAGAGGACATGACATTAGGGCCTTTCCTCTTATCGACCCTAGAAGGAGTGGACCGGGGGGCTACTTCGGGCTGACCTGAGGAGGAGGCCTCTTCGCCGGAAGACACCCTAGACATCTCTTAAAATTAAAATAAATTACCTAAGAAGTGACAACCACAGGGAATGCTCGTCGGAGAATGGAGAAGTTCACCGGAAGCTCCGCTCAAGGCTTTGAAGAGAAGAAATCTCAGGTGAAGTGAAAGTGAGAAAGTGAGGTGAAAAATAGAAGGGGTGGGGATTTATGGTAAAATTTAATGGGCTTGGGCCGCGCAATTTAGGGGGCCCAACAAGCGCGAAAGTCTAGGCGGTCAGAATACGAAACAACAAAAAAGAAGCAACCAGAAGCAGCTTAAATGCATTGACCAGTCAACGCCCTTCAAGTTCGTCATTTAATTGGAATCGCTCGACACACCGTTCGCCAAGATCGCCGCCGCTGACGAGCAGACGTGTTTCTGAGCTGAAAATACCAAAAAAAGCGTTGACCAGTCAACGCCATTCAAGCTCACTGTTTCGTTGGAATCGCTCGACAGACCGTTCGCCAAGCTCGACGCCGTTGACGAGCAGACGTGTTTCCGAGCTGAAAACACAAAAAAATGCATTGACCAGTCAACGCCCTTCGAGCTCGCCATTCTATTTGAATCGCTCGACACACCGTTCGCCAAGCTCGTCGCCACTGACGAGTAGATGTGTTTCCGAGCTAAAAACCAAAAAATGCGTTGCCAGTCAATGCCCTTCAAGCTCGCCGTTTTGTTGCAATCGCTCGACAAACCGGTCGCCAAGCTCACCACCACTGACGAGCAGACGTGTTTCCGAGCTGAAAACACAAAAAAATGCGTTGACCAGTCAATGCCCTTCAAGCTTGCCGTTTCATTGGAATCGCTCGACACACCGTTCGCCATGCTCGCCGCCGCTGACGAGCAAACGTGTTTCTGAGCTGAAAACACCAAAAAATGCGTTGACTAGTCAACACCCTTCAAACTCGCCGTTTCGTTGGAATCACTCGACACACCGTTCGCTAAGCTCGCCGCCACTGACGAGCAGACATGTTTCTGAGCTAAAAACACCAAAAAATGCGTTGACCGGTCAACATCCTTCAAGCTTGCCGTTTCGTTGGAATCGCTCGACACACCATTCGCCAAGCTTGCCACCGCTAACGAGCAGACATGTTTCTGAGCTGAAAACACCAAAAAATGTGTTGACCAGTCAACGCCCATCAAGCTCATCGTTTCGTTTGAACCGCTTGACACACTGTTTGCCAAGCTCGCCGCCGCTGACTAGCAAACGTGTTTCTGGGCTGAAAACACCAAAAAATGTGTTGACCAGTCAATGCCCTTCAAGCTCGAAGTTTCGTTGGTATCGCTCGACACACCATTCGCCAAGCTCGCAGCCGCTGACGAGCAGGCATGTTTCGAGCTAAAAATACCAAAAAATACATTGACTAGTCAACGCCCTTCAAGCTTGCCGTTTCATTAGAATCGCTCGACACACCATTCGCCATGCTTGCCGCCGCTGACGAGCAGATGTGTTTTCGAGCTGAAAATACCAAAAAATGCATTGACCAGTCAACGCCCATCAAGCTTGCCCATTTCGTTTGAATTGCTCGACACACTGTTTGCCAAGCTCCCTGCCGCTGGCGAGCAGACGTGTTTTCGAGCTAAAAACACCAAAAAATGTGTTGACCAGTCAACGCCCTTCAAGCTTGCCATTTCGTTCGAATCGCTCAACACACCATTCGCCAAGCTCGCCGCCGCTGACGAGCAGACTTATTTCCGATCTGGAAACGCCAAAAAAGCATTGACCAGTCAACGGCCTTCGAGCTCGCCATTCTGTTCGCTGCGCTCGACACACCGTTTGCCAAGCTCGCTGCCACTGTCAAGCAGACGTGTTTCCTAGTTGAAAACACTCAAAAGTGTGTTGACTAGTCAACGCCTTCCACCGTTCGCCAAACTCCTCATAACGTTCGTCGTGCTCGACGCCCTGTTCGGTGTGTTTGCCTTACCGTACGCCCAAATCGCCATACAGACGTGGTTTCGAACTGAAGACGTGAGAAGCCCCTTTTCTCCTGGCCGTCCGATCACCCAGAATTCCTCGCCGGCGCATGATCAAGGCCTCAGATTTGGCCACGTCGTAAATGGGGTGATTAATTCCGTTTTCTATTTTATTAATTCGGATTATTCATCTAAATTGGATTACCGTCCACCAAGCTCGATGCCCTGTTCGGCGTGTTCGCCTTACCGTACGCCCAAATTGCCGTACAGACATGGTTCCGAACCGAAGACATGAGAAGCCCCTTTTGTCCTGGCCGTCCGATCACCCAAAATTCCTCGCCGGCACATGATCAAGGCCTCAAATTTGGCCACGTCGTAAATGGGGTGATTAATTCCTTTTTCTATTTTATTCATTCGGATTATTCATTTAAAAATTGCAAAAAATGATTAAAAATTATAGAAAAATAATTAAAAATTCTGAAGAATAATTATAAATTTAGGGGACTATTTTTCTGTCCAGGGATAAATAATTATTGTTTAAAATGGTTAATTAGTGCTCCAAGAGAGCAAATCATCGCTTTGCAAAATTGAATAAATGGTTCGAAAAAATAATATAAAATCGGGAAAAATCACCAAAGATCCAGAGCAACTTAGAAGCAACTTTGGGTATGCTACCAGCTGAGGAAGGTACCGTCACCCAACCAACGGGATTCAAACACCCTTTGAGAACTCCGATAAAACCCCATACGCCATTAAAACACCAAAACTACTCCCACAAGGCTGTAACACACAGTCTTTTGGAGTGGGGGGGCTTCTGGTATGGCTAAAAATGGGGTTAAATCGAAACCATTCAAAGTGGGCACGAATCTTGAAGTCGCAAGGGCAGGATGGTTATTTCATCTACAGACGGGTCCGAATTGGGTACCGGGTCTTCCCTCTTGGACCTGCTGGCCCATGAACTTATCTGATAAGCAGAGAATGGGTCTCAACCCGTTAGGGACCAAATCAACAGGATAGGAGCAGATCCTGGCTTGTCTCTATCTTGAGGGAATGGTTGTAACCAACCCCAACTAGCCACACCGGGAAGTAGGGATTCACCCTTATCCTGAAAAAAAACTCCATGGCGACTATAAAAACCTCCCTACCTCCTACTGTTGAAGGTGATCACACTTTGAACACTAAATCTCTTTCTCTTCACTTTTTCTGTGTATTGACTTGAGCGTCGGAGGGTTCGTCGCCAGGATCCATCCCGGTGTCTCGAACGTTTGTGCAGGTTCAAGGGAGCACCAAGGAGTCAACTAGTCAGCAAGGAAGAAGAAGGGTTCCACCTGTTCGAGTTCCTCATGAACCTACAAATCTCATCTATTGCCCCCACACCAGAATCCAGCGGCAACGGTATTTTTCAGGGACCTTACAATGTTCCACACATGAGCGCATTGGTGATATTGTAGACCACCAAGAGGGTATTGAAACTCTCGTTATGGTCAGTCGGGTCTAATTCCCCATCGTATGATTCGAATTGAGGAGCCTTGAAGTCGTTTGGACTGGGTGCATTGTGGATAGTTTTACTAAAAGGAGATCGACTGGGGCGGTAGGCCCTACTGGAGCGGTTTTCCTCATTCTTCATATGTTCTAGATGATCTTCTACCTCTAGGATACGGCAAATGACTTGTTCGTCATTTCCCTTAGATCCAGTTGAGTCGCCGGGTTCTTGTTTGGATGCTGACCCAGATCTTGACTACCTTGGATAGCTCGGAGAATGTCATGCTTGAACTTTTCCAATTCGGCCCGTGTGACTGGGGCATCTTTCTATTTGTTCCACTCAAGAAACTTTCGACTCTCATGAGTCGGGCTTCTTTCTGTAGTACGCCCCCTATGATAGGAGGAATGCCTTGATCTCTGTCTTTGAGGAGAGTTGCTTCTCTAGTTTACTTGACGTTTTGCACGGGAGGCCTCAGTTCGGAAGCGCCTCTTGTCCAAGATAATTTGTAGATCAGTTCCTTGTTGTCTGGCATGATGATTTGGCGAAGATCTATAAATCCCCGAAGACCTCGCGAGGCCATTGAATCGATTGAATCATTATGGACTGAGATACGGTCGTACAAAGGATGCTTTTCATTAGGGCTTTGTTGTGATTCCCCCGATGCCTCTCTGTTTACAGGAGCTTGACTAGATTGTCGGGGCTATAGTTGAGGAGGAATCAGATCTTTCACAGCAGGGGTTGGTTGACGAAGAAAGTTAGTGTGATGGCTTAAGGCTGCCGCTTGCCTCTTAGTCTTGGTGGCATGGCGGTAAGTTGGATTTTTGTAGTTTCCCACATACGACGTCAATTTGTTGTTGCTTATTTTGGTGTGGGAGCAAACAGAAAGTGAGTTAATATTCTATGGAAGTACTAAAGATTTGACCTTTGATCATTGCTATGAAATGTTGTTAGAGCTCTTGAGAGTGGATCTGGATTATTGATTGAACACCGTGATATGAATCCGATGGTTGCTAATGCGGCTGATGGACTTGCAAAAGCCTGAAACACAGGGGGTGGCCCCGGTGACAGACCCTCCATCGCTCATGTCAAAACCAGAAAGAGAAAGAGAGTTTGAGAGAGAAATTACAAATTACCTTCTGACTAAGGAGGGGAGAGGGTATTCGTAGGCATGAGAAACAGTACAGGAGATCAATATGAATCCATTAGATCGATTATGAATTCATTATCTCCTCTTCAAATCTCCCCCTCAAGATTTAAGACTCTCTTGTATGGGGATAAGAGATTTGACCTACAGCCCTTATGGGCTGGGTGTCTCTCTTAGTGGGCCTAATCTGTTAATTTTAATAGGTCTGAAAGTGGCCCATGCCTTGTAGAGAAGCCTACAGGGCCTGGACCTGTTAAAGATGCTCGTTATGACAAATCTATCAATAGAAGCTTTGAGATCTAAGTTGAAATTGTACGGCCCTGATTTGTTGTAATTTTTACCATTATCACTTCTATAGAGGACTCCTTCGTAGTTTGCACGCACGCAAGCACACTGATCTCGTTATTCCTTTTTTTTGTGAGTTTTCACGATTTAAATCATTTAAACATCGATCCACATATCATTTTTTTATATCTTTCAAATGAACATATTTATTCATTAGTCCATCAAATTATCTTCATAGTTTTCTTAATTTATCATGGAAGTTTGTAATTACTCTTATATTTATATAGGCAGGTAACTGTATATTAATTTCTATTTCTCTCCCTATCTCCCCACACATAACTATATGAGTGTCCCAACTAATTCAATCCTCTCCATACAACATATTGCTCTCAGGGTATCATATCGTGATTCCATACAATGGACTGAACCTATATAAACTTGATAACACTATATCGTATTCCATCAGTTCATATTCCATCAATCCTATGAAATGAACCATCACGACGTGCAAGCGCGTACACACACGCAATAAATACGCGTTACCCTTGTCATCCACATACCCTTCTTTTACTTTCTTCTATTTATATTTATTTCACAGCGTCATGCGCGTAAACGCACACACAATAAATAAAAGTTACCCTTGTCATCCACCTGGCCTTCTCTTTGTTCTATTTACGTATCTTTCTACTAATTTTATTTTATCTGCAAAATGCTTTTTTGCTACCTTCAAATATTTCAAGCATTAATGTGACCGTAAGTTTCTCCAAATAGTAACACTAAAAAACTGTATAAACTGATAACTGAAGTTGCTTGAATTGAAAGCATGACTAACCAAAAGTGCATAATCACTTTCATCTACATATTTATTTCACATATGATGTTAATTAGAAATTTCATAAATACTTCTGTTGAAGATTTTTATTTGTTATACTATTCTGAGCATGTATTTTAGCGATGTGGAGCTTTGTGAATATTCAAAGAACAAGAGATGGCAAGGCCCCGCAGATCGCTCATGTATCTTTATACAATTTGAGAACGACTTTTTGAATTTTTGATGGCAAAGACAAAGTGAAGTTCGTAACAAACGGGAAGTATCTTTGGGAGAGGCGCTTCATTCCTGGCTTGTAGATAGATGTAACTTGAGATTAATTCCACAGTTGTCAGAAAGTTTTTTTACTACCAAGTGTACGTGAATGTTCATCCATTTCATATCTTAATTAGTAGATGATTAGCACATATTTATTGTCTTAATATTTACTTTTTCATGCGTTATAACTAATTATTCTCAATTTCCCACAAATTAAATGAGATCACATGAAATGCTTTGCTACAACTTAATTCTTGTTATGGTAGTAGGATATTCTAAGAACATGTTGCAGTTGTACGGTAAACTAGTTCGTTCACCTTGAATTTTTCAATTAATCGTGTTAACACTTTACTACTGTAGTGATAAATATATCAGCAATCTTTATCTATATCTCCCTAATATAATATTATAAAGGGAGAAGACCTTAGTGTCATTTGTCAATATATCAACGCGTGCAACGCTCGTGTATAACTATTATGAAGGAGATCTTAGGTTCAAAGTCAGACTACTTCTGAATTTTTATTTTAAAAAAACTGTATTTATTAAGACATACATCGCACGTGTAAACCTTTAATCTCTAATCTCTAATTTTATAATGGAAGAAAGTCTTAGTGTCATTTGTAAATCTATCAATGCGTGCAACGCACGTGCATAACTATTATAAAGGAGGTCTTAGGTTCAAACTCAGACTACTTCTGAATTTTTACTTTAGAAAAACTATATTTTTTAAGACGTGCATCGGACGAGTAAATCTCTAATCTCTAATCTCTAATCTCTAATTTTATAATGGGAGAAGGCCTTTGTGTCATTTGTAAATCTATCAACGCATGCAGCGCCGTACAATACTATTATAAAGGGGATCTTAAGTTCAAACCCAAAGTACATATAAAGTTCTACTTTAAAAAAATATAGTTATTAAAGTGTAAATTACTAGCAGAGAAGGTTAATGGAAGAACAAAGAAGTTTACACTATTTATGTACTATTTAATAGTGTTTTGACCAAAAAATATCCACGACCTAATGGCCAATGGGCGACACCTCACTATTTAGTGAAGGAAAAAGGGATGATAATAAAAACCCATGTTAAGAATCTCAAAACTCTAAGAGGCGAAACATAGTCACCCGAGCAACACGCTGGCATGATAGAGCATGCAACGTTATAAATGTTAGACACGGCAATTTCAAATGGTAAGACCCGTTTGCACAGGATGCGATGGGCTACTCAAACCATGGTTTGGACTCCGAAACCATTTTTATGATTTTGGACTAAACATGGATCTGGTTCCTAGCAGCGAGTCACGCTCCTAACTCGTTGACTAACGAATTGTCAAGGGAAGCTACAACCGTAGTTCGGACGCTAGTTCAGCCATTAGGTGGACCACGACTTCGTAGGTTCATCTTGACGGACAAGGCCTAGCAAAATTCAGTGAGTTTTTTGCGTGTGGATCGAAGTCCATGTCAAGGGACGAAACAGAGGAGTGGAGAAAAGATTTAAAGCATATTAAATTACAAAAAAAATATTTATTCATGGATGACAGTAAACTTAAGTGGCTGCATCACGGCGAACGTTTATTACATTCACCGGCCTTGAAGGCCTTATTACAATTTTCTCGAAGCTAGTAGAGCTTTAGGCATTCTCATAAAACTTCATCACGTGCTCTGAATTCTACGTCCTCGATATTTCCTTGCCTTTCAAGTCTTCAAGTCCGCATGTCCCTGGATGGACCTCTTTGGAGACCTTATAAGGTCCATCCCAATTTGGTGCCAACTTTACCCTTTTTTTGGATCGGAGATCCCAAGCTTCCTTAGGACCAGGTCTCCTTTGTGGATATTGGCTAGCCGAACCTACTTATTATAGATTCACTCCACCCTCTACTGATTAATGTTTCTTCTGAGGGTGGATTTCTCTCGCACTTCGCCGACCAAGTCGAGTTGGCTCGAAGACCCTGGAAGTTAGCTTCTTCGTCGAAGGTCATTAATCGGGGGGAAGGGAGTCCAACTTCCAGAGGAATTATGGCCTCAGAGCCGTATATGAGATTGAAGGGCGATTCTCCTGTCGGTTCGTGTTTAGTTGTTTTGTATGACAAGAGCACGTTTGGCAGTTCCTCCATCCATAATACTTTAGGGGATTCATTCAATCATTTCTTGAGACCATCAAGGATCTGGTGGTTTTCATTCACGGCTTGGCCATTTGACTGAGGGTTGGAGATAGAGGACAATCTTTGCTGAATCCTCAAGTCTATGAAGAATTTGTGGAAACCACTTACAGAGAATTGTATGACAGTTACCAATCTTCATGGAATTCCGAACATACAAATGATGTGCTTCCAGAAGAATTTCTGGATTTTGTATTCGGTTTTGCACACCAGAGGTTCAGCCTCGACCCATTTGGTAAAATAGTCATCTGCCACCACCAGGAAGTTTCTCTGACCAGTTGTTGAGGGGAAAGGTCCAACTAGATCCATACCCCACATGGCAAAGGGGGCCCAGCTTGACATGGACTTAAGTTCCTCATGGAGGTTGTACCTGATTGGGGAGAACCTTTGGCAGGGAGCTCACTGGTGGACAAGTTCTTGTGTGTCGTGCAATAGGGTTGGCTAGTAGTACTCGTGATTCAGAACTTTTTGGCATGGTACCTACATCCCACGTGGAAACCGCCTACTTCCCCTTGCATTTCATTGAGGGCATATTGTGTTTCCTCGGGGGAGAGGCAACAGAGGTAAGGTCATCCGTCTACCAGAGTGCAGGAGAACTTTTCGGGTATTAAGTCTCCGTTAGAGGCCGAGCAATGGCTTATCCAGACGGAGCTACTGCTGGTCGCCGCTCGTGTTGCCGAGGTAGATTGTGTGGATGTTGTTTGCATCTAGTTGGTGGTTCTCGCTCATATCTGGTGGCGGGTTGAATCCGTGAGGTTGCTGCGACCCATTGAGTGGGCCACTTTCTCTAAGAGCTTCATTGCGAAGTTCTTTCCCAGTGTCACCAAGGCAGAGATGGAGCGACAGTTTTGTTTTCCTAACTCAGGGAAACCATTCTATGGATGAGTATGCTGCAGAGTTAACTCGGCTCAGTCGCTTCGCCCCTACCCTCGTTGCCATTAATGAGGCTCGGACTAGCCGTTTTCTGTAGGGCTTGAGCTTTCCCTTTAAGAACTGTTTGGCTGCTCTTCGGCTTCGTGCTTATTCCGATATTTTGGATGCGGCTCAGATCCAAGAGTAGACTCTCAGCAAGTCTAGTGTTCCTCAGAGGACTGTTTCGCACCCTGTTGTAGCTCGGCCTTCCGGAGGACCTATTCGAAGGCCAGTTCCGCCCCCTCCTGCGAGAGCATAGCCGTATGCACCTGTTGTCCTGAGGAATGTTGAGACTTGTGGCTACTGCCAAACGACTAGGCATTCACAACGAAATTATAGGTTGGCCAACCGAAAGTGTTTAGTGTGTGGGAGTAGTGAGCATATGGTTCGTTACTGGTGCTGCTTAACTTGGAGCGCCGATGCGTGGTCAGTGCAGGCCGTCTCTTCCTTTACAGAGGCAAGTCTTTGATTAGAGGCGTGTGGCTCCTAGAGGAGCTCAAGTTGGTGGTCGTGGTCAGGCTTATAATCTGACAGCCGAGGAAGCAGAAGTTGCTGTTGGAGTGGTTGCAGGTATATCACAATAGTTGTACTTTCTTTTTTTTCTTTCAGTTTTTTGCATGTTGTTGTTGTTTTTTTCCCTCCTTTGTACAATTATTCGTGTATATATCCTGCTAGCACCTTATTCTTTGTTTGATCTTCTTCTAAGCGTGATTTTAGTCTTCTTTCTTCCAGCACATGTGTTGTTTGATTCGGGTGCTACCCACTCTTTCATTTCTTCTCGCTTTGTCGATCAGCACTATTTGGCTAGTGATGCTATGCCCGCAGCTTGGGACATCACCACAAGTGGAGGTATCATTGTCTGTTCTAGGGTTTGCAAGCAGAGTCCGTTGCTGATTGATGGTGTGGTGTTCTCGGTTGATTTGATTGTGATTCCCAACTCCGGTTTCGATGTCATTCTGGGCATGGACTGATTGGGTGTTTCCTGCACCGTGATTGATTGTCGGGAGAAGAAGGTGACTTTCAAGCTCTCTGGTCAACCAGAATTTTTTTTTCCATGCGGGTGAGACACCGTCAGGGCGTGCCAAGAACTCGATGGACCCCAAGGTTGTTTCTCTGGCATCGCTGGGTTCTGATGGGGTTGTTGCACCCTTGGTTGTGCGGGACTTCCTTGATGTGCTTCCCGAGGAATTGCCCGGTTTGCTGCTAGTCCGAGATGTGGAGTTCAGCATCAATGTTTAGCCCGGTACGGCCCCTATTTCCAAGAGTCCGTATCGTATGGCGCCGGTTGAATTTGGGGAATTGAAGGTGCAAGTTCAGGAGCTGCTTGATAAGGATTTTGTCAGACCTAGTGTTTCGCCATGGGGAGCCCCAGTTCTGTTTGTCAGTAGGAAGGATGGAAGCCACAGGCTTTACATTGACTACAGAGAGTTGAACAATATTACTGTCAAGAATCGGTATCCATTGCCGAGGATTGACGATTTTTTCAACAAACTGGGAGGTGCTTCGGTGTTCTCGAAGTTGGATCTGCATTCTGGGTACCATCAAGTCAAGGTGAAGTCAGAGGATGTTCCAAAAACAGCTTTCCGAACAAGATATGGGCAATAGGAGTTCTTGGTGATGCCTTTCAGAGTGACTAATGCACCAGCTGTGTTCATGAGTTTGATGAACCGTGTGTTTTTGCCGTTCTTGGATCAATTTGTCGTGGTCTTCATCGACGACATATTGGTGTACTCACAGAACAAGGAGGATCATGTTGAGCATCTGAAGGTGGTTCTGCAGTCTTTGAGGGAGAACCAGCTGTATGGGAAGCTCGATAAGTGCGAGTTCTGGTTGGATCGGGTTGCGTTTTCTTGGCCACATTATCTCCGGTGCTGGTGTTTTCGTGGATCCGTCGAAGATTTCTGTGGTCAAGAATTGGCCTATTCAGAAGTCTGTTCCTGAGGTGCGGAGTTTCCTTGGTTTGGCTGGTTACTATCGGATGTTCGTTCGAATTTCTCCAAAATTGCTGGACCCTTGACCAGTTTGACTAGGAAGGAGCAGAAGTTCGTCTGGGATGAAGCTTGTGATGGAGCTTTCGCAGAGTTGAAGTGTCGATTGACGTCAGCGCCTGTGTTGACTATACCCAATAGTTCGGGTGGTTTTGTAACCTTTTGTGATGCTTCGGGGAGAGTTCTGGGAGCGAGCAGTGCTGATGCAGCGAGGCAGGATTGTCGCTTATGCATCGAGGCAGTTGAGACCTCATGAGAAGAACTATCCTACGCATGATCTGGAGCTTGCAGCTGTAATCTTTGCCTTGAAGTTGTGAAGGAACTATTTGCTTGGGGATAGAGTTGAGATTGTCACAGATTACAAGAGGCTCAAGTATGTGTACATGCAGAAGAAGTTGAACATGAGGCAGAGGGGATGGCTAGAATTGATGGCAGACTTTGACATCAATTTGTAGTATCACTCGAGCAAAGTTAATTCGGTGCCAGATGCTTTGAGCCGGAGGCCTACCGCTATGTTCCTCACTCAGCAGAAGGAGCTAGTGGAGGACATGAGGAGGCTAGAGTTGGATGTGTTGCTTTCCGAATTAGATCGGCAGCTTATGTTGTTGCAGTTGCAGTCGTCCTTGGTAGAGCAGATTAAGGCAGCTTAAGGGAGTGATCAGCAATTGTAGGAGTTTCGGAGTGAGGTTGAAGCTGGTTTGAGATCTGATTTGGTTTTCCATGCTAATGGGTCGCTTCGATTTTGCTCTAGGTTGTGTGTACCTAGAGGAGAAGTCCGGAAGAAGCTACTTGAGGAAGCTCATCGGTCCACGTATTCTATCATCCTAGTGGTACCAAGATGTACAGGGACTTGAAACAGCATTTCTGTTGGCATGGTATGAAGCGGGATGTGGCTCGATTCGTCGCCCAGTGCCTAATCTGTCAGCAAGTGAAGGCGGAGCATCAGAGGACCGCAGGACTTTTACAACCCTTTCCTATCCCTGAATGGAAGTGGGAGAATATCACGATGGACTTTGTGACAGCTTTGCCTAGGAGACCTAAAGGTCATAATGCTAACTGGGTGATAGTGAATCGGCTGACGAAGTGTGCTCACTTCATTCCTTTCCGTGTGGGTCAGTCTACAGAGAGATTGGCTGAGCAGTACGTTTAGGAGAACGTTCGTCTATATGGAGTTCATGTTAGCATCGTATCGGATAGAGATACGAGGTTAAGATCTCAGTTCTGGAAGAGTTTGTAGAAGAGCTTGGGTACCAAGCTGTGCTACAGTGCAGCATTCCATCCTCAGACGGATGGGCAGTCAGAAAGGACAATTCAGACCTTAGAAGATATGTTGAGATCCTGCGTTCTTCAGCTTGGAGGTTCGTGGGAGGATCATCTTCACTTGGCCAAGTTCTCTTATAATAACAGTTACCAGGCGAGTCTCAAGACTACTCCATTCGAAGCTTTGTATAGGCGCAAGTGTAGATCGCCAGTCTGTTGGGATGATATCGACAAGAGGAAGCTTTTAGGCCCTAGTTGATTACGAAGACAGTTGATGCCGTGTCTCAGATCCGCAAGCATTTGCAGGCCGCTCAGGATCGGCAGAAGAGGTGGGCTGACTGTCGTCGGAGACCTCTAGAATTTGAGGCAGGCGAGCATGTGTTCCTCAAGGTTTCGCCTTGGAAAGGTGTTATCTGTTTCGGTGGTGGAGGCAAGTTAAGTCCTCGATTCATCGTTCCATTCGATATTTTGGATTGTGTTGGCAAGGTAGCTTACAGGCTCGCGTTACCGCCAGATTTAGCAGGTGTCCATGGTGTATTCCAAGTTGCTCAGCTGAGAAAATACGTCAGCGATAACAATCATGTGGTTGATTACTCAGACTTTTCTGTGAGGCCGGATTTGTCCTGTGAAATTCGACCCGTCTCTATCTTAGACCGTCGAGAGAAGGTGCTGAATGATAGAGTCATCAAGTTGGTTCGAATTTCTTAGGATCCTCGCTTGCCAGGGGAGTCTACTTGGGAGTTAGAGGAAGAGATTCGGGAGTGGTTCCCTCATTTGTTTGGGTAGTGTTTTGTTTTGCTTTGTTTGCTTTGTTTGCTTTGTTTGCATTGTTGTTTCGAGGTTTGTCCTATGTACCTCTTGTATGAATTTCGAGGACAAAATTCTTCACGTAAGGTGGGTAGGATTTGTAAGCCCTATTTTCAGATTTTATTGTATTTTGTATTCTTTTGATTATTGTATTTGGATTCATTTGTTATAGTGTATTTTGTCTTTTCTTGGGTTCTTTTGTTCTCTCTTGATCGATCTGTGTTCTTTTGGTTGGATTCTGTTCTCTTTGCGATTTTTACTCTTTCTATTTTGAGTTTGATTTGTTCCCCTTTGTGTTCGTCTCATCTCATTTCATTTATTTTTATCTTTTTGGAGCCAAAACCATTATCCAGAACCCACATAATCTCAACCCAAAACCCTCAATTCTTGATCCCCTATAAATAATCCAATTAAACCCTAATATTTTTATTCTACTCTCTCTCTCCACCGTTACTCTCTCTCCCTGATCCCAAAACCCCCTATCCTCTCTGTTATTTTCGTTGCACCCTAAACCCAACCGAAACCCTACTCCTGTTGCCGTTCTGATCGTCTTTCACCCCCTTCACAACCTTTATAATCGTCGTACCCTCGTCTCCACCATCTCACCGTCATCCGTCCCCCCTGTCCTTGCCGTAACCCATCGCTCGACCCACCGTGGTGTTCTCGTCGCCATTACCCATTGCCGTCATCTTCACCATCTCCGTGGACTTCACTAGTGTCACTGCCGTCCCTCGCCGCTCCACCGAAGTCCCCTAGCATTGCCATCGGAGTTCCCTAGCATTGCCGCCGTCGTCTCTCTGTTTCCAACCGCAAAACAGAGTTCACCGGAGTTTCGGCGAGGTCGCCGTCGCCGCCGTTGCTTCCCGACCGTTTGCCAATGCTGCTTCGCCCCCACTCCGTCGCAGTCGCCGTCGTGACGTCGCGCCTCTCTCTCTCTCCTTGTCGAGGAAGGAGACGATCGCTGATTGGTTGGGGCCGCTGTTCGGTGTTCGGCCATAGTGGATCCCTCTCGCTGTCCCGTGTTTGGGCCGATCCGGTGTGAAGGAGGCATTCCATTGGACGAGTTCGCTGTTCTGTGTTCTAGGCGCATCAGATCCCTTTTTGCTGTCCCGTGTTCGTCCCGATCCGATGTGAAGTATTTCTTTTGGCTGTTGCTGTAGATTCATTTGCTGTTGGTTCTTCGCACGTACTTCGCACATGTTTTTGAAAGATTTCGCCTGGAATTCTGATTCCGTTATTCGTATTAATTGTATCTACAATATAACAGGCAAGTCTCTTCTTGAACCTCTTTATTGTTTGTGTTCAACATTATTTGATCTCCTGCAAGTCGATCCCGTCCACTTAGTTATCAAAACTGCTTTTGACAATTCCGTTAAGATTATCGAGGGTTTACACGAGCTAACCCAACATAATCTTAACATCGTGCTATCTCTTTGATCTGAAACCCAGTCCCCATTGTTTCATGCATATGCACATTTAAATAACTAGATTCATTCATAGAAATGCTTGATAAATTTGACATGTTAAATTGTATGTGCTAGATTGAAGATGCTCGATGAATTGACACCATGACTGTGATAATTGTATCTTAAACTTAGAAATTTGCATGTTGACACCTAAGATAACTTTGATTACTAATTTGCATGCTCTATGTGATCGTATGATTTATTTGTTGCCTTTTTATGTTAAGTTGTTTTCTGGACTGCTGGAAGTTTCACTTTGAATCAGATTTCTAACCATGCTAATGACATAATTTGAAATAACTTGCTGAACATAAATTGTAACTCTGGATGTCTAGATCATTTTTCCCTGGTGTGGATTTAAATTACAATTTGTCATCTGCTAGATATCATCTTTTTTACAACTATGTTAATAATTCCAGATTCATAATTTCATGCTTATCCTGCTGTTCCTTATTTTATTTGACCCTATTAACAGTAAAAGAAAAATGTGAAATAAATTGAGCTGGACCTAGACATGTATAGGTATGTCCCTGAATTTTTATAGGTTTTATTAATGAGTTCTCTGACCCGAAATAATTATTTGAACACAACTTACTGCATGCTGACTAAACATAAAACCTGATTAGAATAGAGTTTTCACCCTAGTTTCGGTATCCTTTATATGCCTTAATTATACTCGCTGGAACCGTGTGAAAGTCTACTTTCTAGATCTTTTGGCAGATTAAGGTTTGCCATTTTGTAGTGACCATGATCCATATTTTGGTACCGCAAGGTCATGCTGTCCTGATTTTGTGAAATGCATTTATATGATGTGTTTGCCTCATGCTTTGTCTATAATGCTTAGAGTTAGTCACACATAGTAATATACAATATTGACACCCTCTTGCATGCTCACATAGGATAAAAATAAACTATTAACAAGTCGGGATATTATGGGTAGACTTTGTAGTGAACGATCGGAAAATGTACTCGGTATGCCCTCATTGTTATATTGTATTGTCTTCGAAGGAGGAGTATTGATTGCAATGATTTATTGATGATCCATGATTGTAAATTATTGTTATCAATGCCGAGTACACGATCCATGAATTCACCATCCGTCTAAAACGATCACTGTGCTTGCGCCGAACCTGTGGAATGGGACACAGTAGTACGTGCACTAGATAGGCTAATAAAATACTTAACAACTTGCATCTCATGCGTGATCTAGTCTTGACATCACTCATTACATGCGTGATTATTGTACACCTTTGATATTATTGCCTGCTCTTTGTTTTGTTCTTTGTCTTTGACCATATCCCTATTCTTGATATCCATGCTTTCCTTTACCTTCTATTTTTCTCTACTTGCCGCCCACGACTTGCTCTAAGGGCATTCTTTTCTTTCTTTTTAGACCAAGATTTTACAGGTACTAAAGGATCTGTTTCCGAAGGAATTTGTGAGCAACGTTTCTAGAGTTGGAACCAGTCTACGCTGCATAGTTTTTATTTGCTGCTAGATTTATTTTCTTGAACATTGTTATAACTTGTACTTTATTTTTGGGATTTATGACCCGTAGTTTGTTTTGATCCAGGATGTTGGATATTTATTCTATTTGATTATTTCATTATTATTGGAATTTATCTTTATTTCATGTGGTTATATTTCTTGTGTGGTTGTATTTTATTGTTCTTATTGCTGAGTTAGTCTGGTACAGCTTATGGATGGTGTTTACATCATTCGCTGGGCCTATGTTACGTACTCATGTTCTATATTTTGGGAAGCGGGGCGTGACATCGGCATCGTGGATTACCTTGCTTACATAGTAGATCGGCTTATATACCCTGTCTTCTTCCCTTCCTAAGAAGGCACTGAGGGTCTGGTCTGAAGTAGCCAAGTAGAGGTAGATGACCCCTTTCGGCTTAGGCCTGCTGAGGAGTGGAGAGTTGACAAGGTGTGTTTTGAGACTTTCGAAGGCTACCTATTGTTATTCTCCCCACTCAAAATTCTTTGCTCCTCGGAGTGATTTGAAGAACGATAGGCACTTCTCCTCAAACTTTGAGAGGAAGCACCCAGTGGTGGCGAGGCGAGGGGTGAGCATCTGGACTTCTTGATGGTAGTCGTGGGAGACATGTTGAGTATGGATCTGATCTTCTCAGGTTTGGCTTCGATTCCTCTTTAGCTTACCATGAACCTTAGGTACTTCCCCATGGAAACCTCAAAGGCACACTTCGAGGGATTCAATCTTATGTTGTGTCTCCGTAGTATATCAAATGCTTCTTTGAGGTCAGCTACATGGTCTTCTTTCCTTATGCTATTCATGAGCATATCATCCACATATATCTCCCTATTTTGGTCGATTTGCTCCTTGAAGACTTGGTTCACCAAGCGCTGATATGTAGCTCCGAAGTTCTTTAGCCCGAAGAGCATGACTCGATATTAGTATAGTCCTTGGTCGGTGATGAAGGACGTCTTCGGGATGTATGGTGGAAACATTCGGATCTTGTTGTATCCCGATAAGGGGTCCATGAAGATTAAAAGCTCAAGACCCGAGGTGGCATCGATCAAGGCATCTATGCTTGATAGAGGGAAGGGGTCCATCAGACATGCTTTGTTGAGGTCAGTAAAGTCTATGCAAATTCTCCATTTGCTATTTGCTTTCTTGACCATTACCACATTCGCTAGCCACCCTGGGTAGCTAACTTCTTGAATGAAGCAGGCGGCTAGGAGTTTCTTGACTTCCTCCTTGACTGCTTGCTTCCTCTCAATGGTAAATTTACAATGCTTCTATTGGACGGGCTGGACTTCTGGGTTCACGCTTAACCAGTGCATGATTAAATCTTCGAATATGCCTGACAAGACTGAGGCAGTCCATGCGAAGAGATCTTTGTTCTCTTTAATGCAAGAGATGAGTATCTTTTTGACTTGATGGGGGAGTGCCTTTCTTAACCAAAAACACTTAGCTTGATCCTCTTGGGAGAAAGGGATTTCTACTAGTTCGTTTACGGGCCTCAGAGCTTGCTTGTCTAGTGTCTTGTAGGAGTTCCATAGCATCGAGGGAAGAACCAAGCCCCCCGATTGTGGCGGTATAACATGCCTGAGCAGCTTCTTGGCTTCCTTTGGCTACCCCTACCCCTACTGCTGTAGGGAACTTTATCTTCATGTGGTAGGCTGACGCAACCATGTGAAGGGCTGGTATGCTTGAGCTACCAAAGATAGCATTGTAGGCAAACTTCATGTCGAAAACCATAAAATCAAGGGCTTCCGTGCGAGTGGCTGGAGTTTTCTCCACAGTTACATCATGGGTGACGATTACTTCAATCTGGACTGGGGCTCTGGAGAATCTATGAAGGGTGTACCTGACGATTCCTTAAATCTAGACTGGGACTGAAGCCTTCAAATACATTCAGGACCAGGATTTGGTGCACCTCATGGTTGGCCATAAATATGTTGATTACAAGTGCATCGCAGTGAGACGTTCGAACACCTTCGAGGTATTGGTTTGAGAATGTGATCGAACCCCAGAAATCTTAAGAGGGAGGATGTTGTGCACTGAGTTCACTTTACGGAGGAATGTTTCCTTAAGAACTTAGACAATCCCCAATAGGTCCCCCAGGGATAGAGTGGAATACCTTCATGCATCCTTGGTCTTGGGACTCGGAAGGCTCCTTTGGTCATTTGTTGGATCCTCTTATGAGAGGAGGCTTGGTTTTGTATCTTAGGGCAAACTTGGTGAGGTATCCCCATCAGAAAAGGGCTTCAACATCATCTTTGAGGGCTCGACAGTCATTTGTGAGATGTCAGTGATCTTTGTTAAATGCACACCACTTGTTCCTAATCCTTCTTCTGGTTGAAGCATTCATCTTTGGAGGAGGTTGAAGGAGTCCCTCCTTATCAACTTCCATGAGAATTGTAGAGATTCTAGCATTAAGCAGAGTGTACTTATCAAAGGGATGGACGACACTAGCCTGTGGCATCCTTCTGGGTCTTCCTAGATCCGTCTTTATTAGTACTCTTTCGTTTGTTCCCGGATGAGGGCACCTTCGATTTTTGGAGTCGAATAACATCCTCCACTCGGATGTACTTCTCAACTTCTTGAAGGAGGCAACGAGAAGTCCCAAGAGGATCTTTTGACAAGAGAAGCTTTGAAGTGGTCATGATTCAAATTATACCTAAAGGTAGCCGTGGCTACAGCTGAATCGAGTGAGGGGATGGATCAGGTCTCTGCTATGAAGCGTCGAACATAACACTTAAGGGACTCACCGTACCTTTGCTTCAACTTAAGAAAGGAGTCAATCGTCTTCTTTGACTTGTGGCTAGTGATGAAGTGTGTGTGGAAGAGTTCCTCAAGATAATCGAAGGAGAAGATGGACTCTGGAGAGAGATGAGAGAACCACTCTCGTGCTGATCCCTTTTGGGTTGCTGGGAAAGTCTTGCAGAGGAGGGAGTTGAATGGTGGGTGGATCATCATGAGGGTTTTGAAACTCACAAACTCTCAATGTGGTCTATCGGGTCAAACTCTCCATTGTTTGACTTAAATGATGGAATTTTGAAGTTGACTGGAACAGAAGCTACGATGATTTTTCTGGAGAAGGGGGGTCGGATGGGGTGGTATGTTACCTCATGTCTTTCCTCTTCTTGTTTCAGTAGTGCTAGATTTTCTTCCATCTTTTGGAGCCGCTGGATGACGACGCTGTCTTGTTCTTCGGATCCAGTGGACCCATGGGACTCCTCACATCGTGGAGGAGTTTAGTGTGAATGCTAGTTTGTGGGGTCCTGGTAGGAAGATGTTGAAGGCTTGAAGGATCTCATATTTGAAGTTCTGGGTTCTTCTTCCTCTCTATCTCTCTTAGGGGATGATTTGTTTGTTGGAGTTGGGTTCCATCTTTCGCTAGGACGGGTCTTTCTCTGGCCCCTTGGAGAGTGATGGCTTCTTCGCCCTCTGAAAGAGAAGGCTCTTCTGCGTCCCTGTCTTTGAAAAGAGGCCCTCGTTCTTTCCTAGCGTGTTCGATGGGGACCTCATCCCGGTGTCGCCGTCCATTGAAGCAGCCTCGGAGGTTAGACTCCTAGTGTTTGGAGATGATGATCTAGCAGAGGTCTTGTTGTGCTTGAGGCACTGCACCGGGCACCATAGGGGCTTCAAAGTGTAGCACGACCCTCTATTATCACCAATATGCTGCACATTGTGCTGACATCTTCGAGAGCACCCAGGTGGAGAGCGGCTGGGTAGATGTTGGGGCTGTTCTGGCTGAATAGGGTGTTCTGGTTTAAAAGGTTGATCCTGCTGAGAGGTAGGAGGAACATTCTCATGAGGAGCAGGTGGAGGAAAAGGGTTGGCTCGTCGGCTTGAGGCCACCGACTTCCCTTTTGCCTTTGGAGGCATAGCTGAAAACAGGTTTTTACAAGCGAATTTTGGATGAACTTCTTCTATGTTTCCCACAAACGGCGCCAAATAGTTGCTACTTTTTTCAACAATAAAAAGAACTGACCTTTCAGTTTTCGTTGATATTGACTATTTTCAACTGATCTTGACACCTGAATCTAACTCGTTTGAACTATTGGATATGATCTGGATGGTGATGATTGCTCTGATTGACCTGTAAAAGTCTGAAACACCAGGGTTGGCCCTGGCAATAAACCCTCTGACGCTTATGTCAGAACTCAGAAATATGTGAAAGTTTTTAGTGGAAAATACTGATTACCGGGTTCTTGTGAAAGTAATAGGGTATTTTTGATAGAGTAGGTTGTTCTCTTCTTTATGAAGAGATAAAGTCAGTTACCATTCTCTTGGCAAAGTGATAAGGTTAGTTGACTCTCTTCTTCTTGAAGAGATAGAAGTGGTTGTGGAGATAGAGTTAGAACTCTTCTCTTCTAAAGAGATATGCTTTTGAACTCTCTCTTATGGATAATTATGAGTTTTAAAATGATTTTAGGTAATAATGAACTCATTCTTGTTAGGCTGTTCTCACAACCTAGTTAGACAAGTCTGTTTTGGGTTGTTGGGCTTGAAAGAGGCCCAACACCCGTTTACGGGCCCATGTATAGTAAAATTTACCATTTTACCCCAGAGAGCATTAAGATTTGTGCCCAATTTGAACGGCCCCAATTTTTATTCTATTTTTACCCATGTCACTGACCATGTATACCAATCAAGTAAGGTTAAAAAAACTATTTACATATCAAATTATGGTTAAAAGAATTGTTAGACTAATTCAGTAATCTCAAAACCACATGAAAGAGCCCAATGGTTCCTGGCACCAAGGAACTAATGCAAACCAAAATCTAAGATGATTATTGTGGTTCTTATAGCTAGGTGTTGCTGTTAATTTCTGTGTTGTAGCAAAAAGATATGTTAATTCTTTTAATGAAAACAATAAAGTCCTGACCTTTTACTTTGTTGTTGATCGCCAAAAGCTGCACTTGATTCTGAGATATAATCGTCAGGAATGGCTGAAATCACTCCCATGGACCTAAAAACAATTCTGAAAGACCTGGGGTAAACCTGGCGGCAGACCCTCTGAAACCCAAGTCAAAAATTCGAAGATATGGTGGGTTTTCAAAGCGAAATTTACAATTACCTAGTTTTTTAGGAGGTCTCGAGGTATGTATAGTCACTGAGGTGGGTCAGTTTCAAGATATTCATGTATGTTTACTTTTCAGTGTTTGGATAACGTCGATTATCCTCTCCATTTGAAGATATAGAATTTTCAAACATTCTTTTGTGCATAGAGTGATAGAATCGGTTACCCTTTAGAAATAGCAGATTTAAAATGGGTTCGATGAATATGGACTCCTTTGCGTTAGGGCTATTGGAGCAGTCCCTATTATAGGCGGGATCGAGTTAATGGGCCTGAAAACAACCCAGCCCCTCTCGTCGAGCCTGTATCTGTTGAAATTTATCGTTTTACGCATAAGAGCCTTAAGATTCGTGCCCGATTTGAACAGTGTTAATTTTGTTCTATTTTTATCCATATCACAACCCCCCCCTCCCTGAAGACTGAGTTTGACTGACAATAAGGAGTGGGTAGTTCGCCCATTTTTAATGGTTTACAGAACTTATCAGAGTCTTCATTTGAATCTTGCTAAGGGTGTAACGGAGTTGTTCCAACTTTGTAAAAATAGCCAGAATTATTTAATGAATTTTATGGATATTTTTTTATTTATTCTAAAATTATGGGAATTTTCTGGACTTTCCAAATTTTAAATCATTTTTTAAGAATTTAAAATTATTTTTTCTAAAATTATAATTATTTTTCATAATTTTAAAATAAATTTCTGAATTTTTAATTATATATTTTTAATTTTGAAAATAATTTTCAGATTTCAAAAATAATTTTCAAATTTTTAATTATGATTATGAAAATTTTAATTAATAAATAGTATTAAATATTACCTAAAGTAAGCTGGATCACTAATCGAGAGGAGCACGAATTTTGAGAAGATTAGATGGTGTTGAGAACGTGAAGAAAGCACTCTCCTCGAACAACAAAATCGATTTGAGGAGACGTGGGGCCCGTTATCAGTGATTGGGCAGAGGTCAGCGTTGACCAGTCACTACCACATTAGCAGCGTTGACCGGTAAATGGGGTTTAGAATTTTTTTCCCCTCCATGGTGACTATATAAGTCAGATCGGGTCGTATGACCACTCGTTTCGAAGAGGGCACTAAGATCTACAATATTCAGAATTTGTTCAAAGAATCATTCGTTTTAGGGTAAAAACCAGCCCACAATGTCTCTACCGACAGAGAGTTAAGAAGAGGCAGCTCTGCAATAAAATAGACATTCCCGGTGCAACAGAGATCATATTGGAGTGTATGACTAGTCGTTTCAGAGAGAACGCGAAGGTCTACAAGTTCTATTCAGAGGCCAATTAAGAAATCGTCTATCTTCATGGTCAAAACATGCCCACAATGTCTCCGTCTCCGAAAAACTAAGAAAAATAGCTACGAAGAGGAGCTTCGCACCAAGGGGCTAAGAAGATGAGTTTACCCCGGAGAAGCTTCGATGAGAGGCTTCATCCACATGGAGAACTAGGAAGAGGAGCTTCACCCCCAAAGAGCTAAGAAGCGAAGGGAGCTATGGAGAGAAGCTTCACTCCCGACTTTGAAGAGGAGCTTTGCCACTGATGAGCTTCAAAGAGGAGCTTGAAAACTGATGAGCTACGAAGTGGAGCTCCGCTACTGAGGAGTTACAAAGAGGAGATTTGCCCTTGGGGAGCTACAAAGAGGAGATTCACCCTTGGGGAGCTACAAAGAGGAGCTTCGCCCCTGGGGAAGTTGCAAAGAGGAAGAGCAGTGAAGAGGATTTTTGCCACGGAGGGAGGTCCAAAGAGGAACTTCGCTTCCATTTCAGCACCGGGGAGCTACGTAGAGGAGATTTGACACTAGGAAACTATGAAGAGGAGATTCTCCACCGGGAAGCTTTGAAGAGGAACTTCTCTTCTGTGAATCTACGAAGAGAAGCTTCACTCTCGAGGGTCCAAGCAACTGGACTGGAAGGTTGACTAGGATTGCCTAAGTGATTTCATCTTGACCGCACTCTTTTTGTGTTGCCACCCCCTGGATTGAGTCGATGACTTTGGGGGGCAGCGCTAGGGGAGAGCTGAACTCTGAACTTGTTGTTTCCCCTAGAGCTGAACTCTGAACTTGCTGTTTGATTCTAGCAAATTTGTAAAGGAAACTCTAGGAGGGAGTTGAAAGCCAAACTTACTATTTGAACCCAGCAAGTTTGTAGAAGCAACCCGAGAAGGGATTTGGGGCCGGACTTGCTGTTTGGACTTGGCAAGCTTGTAGAGGCAACTCGAGGAAGGGAGTTGGATGCCCAACTTACCGTTTGAGCCTGACAAGCTTGTAGTGGCGACTCGAAGAGGGAGTTGGCACCGTACTTGCTGTTTGGACTCGGCAAAGCTTGTAGAGGCGACTCAAGGAGGGAGTTGGAACCAACCTTGCCATTTGGACCGGCAAGTTTGTAGAGGCAACCCGAGGAAGGGAGTTAGATACTTAACTTGCCGTTCGAGCCCGGCGAACTTGTAGAGGTGACTCGAAGAGGGAGTTAGTGTCGGACATGTTGTTTGGACTTGGCAAGCTTGTAGAGGCAACTCAAAGAGGGAGTCAGCATCGGACTTGCTGTTTGGACTAAGCAAACTTGTAGAGGTGACTCGAGGAGGGAGTTGGTGTCGACCTTGCCGTTTAGACTCGACAAGCTTGTAGTGGCGACTCAAGGAAGGGAATTGGATACCGAACTTGCCATTTAAGCTTGGCAAGCTTGTAACGGCAACTCGAAGAGGGATTTGGCACCAGACTTATTGTTTGGACCCGACAAGCTTTTAGTGGTGACTTGAGGATGGAGTTGGCACTGAACATTCCGTTTGGACCCTAAAAGCTTGTAGAGGCAACTCAATGAGGGAGTCGGTGCCTACCTTGGCATCTGAGCCCAGCAACTTTGTAGGAGCGACTCGTGATGGGAGTTGGATGCCGAACTTGCCGTTTGAGCCCAGTAAGTTTTTACGAACGACTTTTGAAAGGAGTTGGACGCTGAACATGCTATTTGGAGCCTAGAAAGTTCATAGTGGCACCCCCGGGAGAGATTTAAACACTGACCTTGCTATTTGAGCATAGCAAGTTTGTTGGAGGAACTCTTGAAGGGACACCAAACTTGCCGTTTGAGCCCAACAAGTATGTAGGAGCGACTCTTGAAGGGAGTTGTACTTCAAACTTTTTGTTTGAACCTCTCAAGCTTGTGCATGCAACTCGAGGAGAAAGTTGGCGCCGAACTTGCTGTTTGCACCCAATAAGTTTGTAGAAGCAACGCAAGGAGGGAGTTGGGTGCCAAACTTGCTGTTTGAGCCCAGCAAGTTGGTAGAAGCAACTCAATGAGAGAGTTGGATGTCATACCCGATGCTTGAAGGTGAACTAGTTGTGGGAGAAGCTCTATGGACGAGCTGGACTCCAGCACCAATGCATGGAGTTAAGGAGTTGTTGGAGGAGTTCGAGTAAGGAGCAGAGCACCGGGCTCATTGTTGAGGGTTGTCGAGCGGCAGGAGCAACTCTAAGGGTGAGCTAAACCTTAGATTCAATATGTTTGAATCAAGTTTTGGGGATAGCTGTAGGAAAGCGCTAGTCTTCGAACTTGCTTGTTGAAAAATAAATAAGTTTTGGGAGTGTTTCGAATGGTCTTTTCGAGCCCCAAACAATCATATTTGCAAGTTGTGAGGGCAATTTCAAGCCATGATTATGAACTCCAAATAGTTGTTTAGTGAGTTAGCAAGTTGTAGGAGCAGTTCGAGTAGCGAGACGAGCTTCGAACCCGATTGTTAGCAAGTTGTATGAGCAGCTTCAAGCCACGAGTTTTGGATCCGCACCTACTCTTTGAGAGTTATCAATGAGTTATAGGAGCAATTCCGAATGGTGAGCCCCTCTCCGAACATGCTAGCTTGTAAGCTGCTAAAGCAGTATCGAGCCAAGTGTTGTACTCCAAACTTGGAGCTTGAAAGTTTCAACAAGTTATAGGGGTAGTTCTGAATGGCAAGCCCCACTCTGAGCTTGCTTGCATGCAAGATGCTAAAACAGCATCGAGTCAAGTATTGGACTCCAAACTTGTTGTTTGAGGGGGTTAACGAGTTGCAGCAGCAATTCTGAATGGTAAGTCACTCCTCACTTGTTTGTTCGCAAGCGACTAAATTAGCGTTGAACTAAGTGTTGGACTCCAAACTTGTTATTTGATCCTAGCAAGTTGTGAGAGCGGCCCTTGAGGACAAGCTGGACTCCGAACTTGCTATTTAACGAGTCATATATGTGACCCAGGGGGATAGATATGAGGCCAGTGCAATGATCTTTACAAGAAAAAAAGCTAAGTTTTATTGAAATAAAAACTAAGTGGCTGCCTCGATGGTGCTAGTCGTTATTACATGCTTTGGTCGTATCGCAAGTGTTGGCTTCACTGAAAATTGATCGAATCACTTTTTTGAGAAATACAGGATGGAAAACCTAATTCTATGAAGAGGTGTTAGGAACCTTCATGGTACTTCATTTGATGCTCTGTATTCCAAGTCAGCCTTCCCATAAGAAGGGGATCTCCTCGAGTTCATCAACTAGCTCGGAAAGGAATTGACTGCTCTCTTGGGGGAGCTCTAATGCTTCAAGTGGGAGGACAGAGCCTCACTGTAGTTGTGTAGCACATCCGAGCTGTCTCTTGGCTTCTTTTAGCCTCTCGTACCCCTATTGGCGTGGTGAACTTCATTTTCATATGGAAAGTTGAGGGTGCTGCATGAAGTGCTACTAAGCCGGGTCGGCCAAGGATGACGTAGTAAGCGGCCTTCACGTTAACGACCATGAAATCGATTAACTTAGTTCGGGTTGTTAAGGTCTTCAGGGTTGTTAAGGTCTAACCTGTAATCACATCGAAGGTGATTAATCATTCGATTTGGATTGGGACCCTGGAGAACCCATTGAGAGAGTAACCAGCAGGATTGAGACGGTCTCAAGAGTGCTTGAGGCCTTCGAAGGCTTCAAGAAAAAGGATGTTGGCAGAACTGCCGTTGTCTACTAGGATTCGACATACCTCGTGGTTGTCCATGTAAATACTAATTACAAGTACATTGTAGTGGGGCATTTGAACACCCTTTAAATCCTTATCTGAGAATGTCACTGGAATCACCTGTACTCTTTGCTGGGGGAAGTTATATACCGAATTCACCTCTGAATGAAAGCCTTTCTGGAGAATCTTGACACTCCTAGAATTTTTGCCATCTTTCTAGAATTTTTGAGAGTTTTCTTCGTTCGCACTCTTCCATTTATTCCCGGAGGAGGCTCTTCTCGATCATGGGGTAAGAGCCTCTTCAGCTCGGATATACTTCTCACTCCTAAGCAGGAGTTCTGAGAAGTCCCGAGGAGGCTTCTTGGCTAGGGACGCCTTGAGGTCAGCATTATTGACGTTGTGCCTGAATTCGGCAGCCGCTACTATTTGATTGAGGGAGGCAATAGACCTAGACTCGGTTGTGAAGCACCAGACAAAGTCCCTGAGTCATTCCCCTTCCCTTTGATTTAGATCCAGTAAAAAGGAACATGTCTTCTCAGTTTGACGGCTTCTTACGAAGTGGATGAGGAAGAGCTCCTCAAATTGGTCGAATGAGAAGATAGATCCTGGAGATAGATGGGAGTACCACTCCCTTGTTGATCCCTTCAGTTTGGCAGTGAACGTGTTGCAAACAAGTGCATATGAGGCTTAGTGGATCATCATGAGAGTTTTAAAACAGTGAATATGATCATTCGGGTCGGAGTCTCCATTATAAGACTCAAAGTGTGGTGGCTTGAAGGCCTCAGGGACACGAACTTCCATGATTGACTTGTAGAAGGGAGGTCTGCTAGTGTAGAAGTTTCTGGCTTGACAGTCTTCCTCACAGTTGATTCTTTTGAGACAGACCTTCATCTCTTGGAGGCGGCAAAGGATTGTGTCTTCCCTTTGGTTGAATCGGGTCAATCTACGGGACTCTTCCTCATGTATGGTTGTGAAACGATAATTGTTTGCTTGTCGGACCCTGCTTGCGGCGACATTGAGGGCTTGGCAGATCTCTTCAAAATTTTAGAACTCTACCTTGGTGATGGGCACTTGTTCATCCCTGTTGGTCTTATGGAATGATCGACTTTCTGCGGTTTGGCTTCTTCGCTGCCAAGAGTTTAACAAACAGGATTTTCATATGAATAAATGTATATTTTGTTAGGCACTAAAATGCTATAGTTATTAAATTATTTTTCTTGTTGAAGCATTTAGTATGGATTTGACTCTTAAGCTTCAACTAGACCCAATTGAACCCAAGTTAACCCTAGTTTAACTCAACACTTGTAGTGTACCATGGTATGTAACAAAAAAAAAGACTTGTGCACATGCACAAACCCAAATCCGGCCAAGCTTTGAAAGAATTAGGGTTAAGGTTTTGAACATTGAAACTTGACTCATCATGAGTATTTCACCATCTCCACACTCCACCTCCATTCTCCCCTAATGCATCCCTCTCACTTTCTCCCTCCCCCCCCTCTCAAAAATCCATCCACATTCATTCCCTATCCTCTATTAAAACACCCTCATCTCATCCTAGCTCCATTTCTCTTCTTTCCCTACAATTAGGCCATCTTCTACACCTCTAAACCTCACCCTCTAGACCCTAGCTGCTGATTTGGAAGGATAGAAACCAAGGAGAAGAAGAGAAGCGAAGGAGGAGGAACCAAGGAGCAAGAAGGCTAATCAAGGAGCTAGGAGCTTGTAGGATCTTTTTTTTCCATCAAACTCATCAAGGTGGGTGATTCTAATCTCTATGGTTGCTTTTGGTTGTTAAATGATGATTTTGATGACTGAAGAATGACATGCATGCTCTTAAATGAACTAACTCGTTTTTGTGTTAAGTAATCCAAACCAGAAAATCCTGTTAAAAGACTGAATTTTTGTTGTCAGTTTGTAGCTCATTGCAAAAACACTACTTGGTATTTTAGACTGTAATTTTTAGAGGATGACCATATAGGTGTCGTACACCTTCAGTAATTTTTAAAGATTTTTGTGATTTTTTCTGCTATTAAAATAAATTACGAACTTGCATGCTGGTCAGAATAGAAAGAAGCAGTTTTTATTGTTACTGTTGTGAAAACAATGACTTGTATCTCACTGCATGCTTATGGGATTGGTCTGAAATTTTTGTATGTCATTTTTGGATGTATCTAAGACCTACGTTTCAAATTCCATGAGATTTGGACCAAAGAAGCAATGTCAATAAAATCATGCAAACTGAGCTAGATATTTTAGTAAACAGAACTGATGTTGTTACTGCCCTGTTTTTGGATGATATTCAAAATGAAATAATTGGAAATATACTTAGTAGAATCAGCTGATTCTTGGGAGGATTATAACATCATGTGTCAGGAGCTAGATTCTAAAATTTCATGATGATCTGACGCGATATGCTATTTTAAATGAATTTTATCTCATGACTGTGTTGATCTGATCTGCTGTTTTGGAAGTCTGTATACTTGTTAAAGATGGACCCATCAGAGCATCTAAACTGCCTTATCTGAAGAGCCTTATAACTAGGAAGTGATAGTAGATACATAGACCTTTCTGGAATGACCAATAAATCCTAATTTGGACAAGTATTCGATTTTATATGATTTTTGCAAGTGACGACAGAAATATAGTGAGCATAGAGCTCACTGGTTTGCACCATGTTCGTGAAGAGGAGTTTGAACTTGTACTTTACTAGCTTAGAGTTGCTGTTTGAGGTCAAGAATCATGTTATAAGTGTGAATATGAGTTAGGACTTAAGTGATCTAAAGTTTCTTGCTAAGAGTAGCCCATAGTTGCTTGGAGACCCCAATATAGACAATATTGTGGCATAAACGCCAAATGTGTGCTTGCTGTTTGGAATTTGGAATTGTCAAATTTATGGCTCATAGAACCCCTTTTTGGGTATTCATGGGTTAGGAATTACTCCTAGTGTGGTGTACCATATTGGGGTACATTGGATTGAGTATTGAGACTCTAGGACTAAGTCGTGTTAACAAACCTAGACGGGTAGAATAAGACCTGTGTCACATCAAACCGTTGGAGGAGATGACTCATGTGCCGAAGTACTCACCATGCATGGATGGATACCATGGTTTGTGTTTGGAGCTACCACTTGTCGATGACTGTGGAGCGTTAAGTTTAGCGGGATGGCGGTTGCGGCAATCGATGGGGTCGATTCGTCGTGGGTTCGTGCCAAGTATGGGCCGAGGCGGGTCAACTCTTGGGCCGGACTAGAGGGCTAGTTGAGTTCTAGTGTGGAATGGGTTGAGATCCACTATTTTTAAAGGTAACTAACTAGGGAGAATCTACAAATGGAATTGAACTAGTTAATCATGGCAAGCAAAGTTAATTACCAAGTGAGGGATTTGGAAATGGTGGATAGATCGCCTAGCTAAGGGGATGGATGATCTGAGATAGTTCTAGAGGTTCATACTTCTAATGATAAAAAGAAAAGAGAATTAGAGTTTGGCTAGAGTGATGGTTTTTAGTAAATGATTGATAAAACAAATCTTGAATTCAACCTTATTCTTGGAATGAGGTAGCTTTGTGTCACGCTCCGCTTCCCAAAAATACGGAATACGAGCACGTAACAAAAGCCCAGCGAATGATTATTATCATCCTTAAGCTGTTTCAAGAAATCTTTAAAACACATCACAAAATTTATCAGAGTCGGAAGCTAGAAAAGGTCAACCACATGTACATATGAACCAGATACCAACAAGAATATTTGAAATAAAATGCATTAATCTCAAATAGTCATGATCTGAATAACACAAATAATCCTGGGTCACATCGCCCAAATAAAAGAAATAATACAACTCTCAAAATACAATATTGTTCAAAATAAGCAACAGAATAGTAATAGCAAAATTTCAGTCTCTAGCCCATCATCTTGCCAATACCTTCAGGAACCTGTCCTCCAAAATCTGCAATACAACAAATGCAGGAAAGAGAAAAGAGAAAATACAAGTACCCGTCAATGGCAAGTCCAGGTCACAAATAGAGTAGGATACAAGCACATGGAAAGGGGATAACTAACTAGCATATGGTATATGTATAATGTCAACCTAGACAAACTAACATGGTAAAAGTATCAAGGGACACGGCGTAAATCAGGTATCCAATAAACATGCATCAAGTGTCAAGTGTCGTGTAATCATGTATCAAGTATCAGGTTTCAAGTCTCATGTATCATGTAGTCAAGTATCAAGTAAGCAAGTATCATGTCAAGTATCTTATTCAAGTGTCATGTTCGAGTATTAAGTTCAAGTCTTGTGTGATTACTATCTAGGTAGCACGACATGCAACCCATCATACATGGTTGCTACAACACAACAGTTTCGCTTTAGATTTCATAGGGGACCATGAAGGACAGTATACTCGGGTACAGGAAACAGAAAATAGGTTCATGAAGCAACAGGTACACGAATCATCCGATTCATGCAGCAACAGGTTCATGAAGCAACAGGTACACGACCAACAGGTACGTGCAGCAACAGGTAACAGGTACATGAACCAAAGGTCCATGCAGCAACAGGTACACGACCAACAGGTACGTGTAGCAAAAGGTACACGACCAACAGGTACGTGCAGCAACAGGTAACAGGTACATGAACCAAAGATCCATGCAGCAAAATGGGAAACACGGGCCCCCTTCCGTGCACACGGTTCTGAATTATCCACTATTAGATCTTTCCCATAAACCCCGGCTTGGTTACTTTTATTATTAATGCCCAACAAGCATGAATACGTGAAAACTAGTGTCAAATACACATGATATGTTCAGGTACATGTTCAGGTTTTCAAATCAGCATGCACGAGTAACCTACATCCGTATATACGAGCAAAATAGACTAGGTTTATAATCAGGTCAGCAAGACTAGTAAGCACTAAAACTGTCATTCAAAGAGCTACAAGCATTCAAATCATGATCCGTCAAAGGATCTGGAAACTAGACATCCATACGCTTCTAACGGGTATAATAAAGACCTATACTAGTTCACAACGTCTTAACTTAAAAGTCATTTCAACACAGATTTCCTGTACAGCCAGAAAATAGGAGAATGACTTCCAACACATATATACAGCATGCAAAATCATCAAATAAATCCATGAAAATTCTGGGGTAATCCCCTACATATGTGGACTCAAAATAATAATTTTCATAATTTTCCAGAAAATATAGATATGTTATCAAAAATGAAAAGTAACACAAAACATGGTTTTGATGGATCTGGAATTTCTCAACACTGCTGCACGAAATCAACCATATCTCGCAAACAGCGCATTGAAGTTCACTTCTGCCAAAACGGGTTGAAAGTAGACAAAATTCTCCAAATTTCATATATCACATAAAATTTTCATACAGTAATTATAACTAGGGTGAAAACGGCATTCAACATAGAGCAACACGCAGTTTACAGCAACAGTACATTCTAGAAAAGGGTACAAAACATCGCTCAAAACTTATCTTTAAAATACCACATAAATCTGGGAACTACCTAACATCATGGTAAAACACTGGAAAAAATATTGTGGCATGATATCATGTATAACTTGGATCTTGAAAATAAATAGATAATAAAAATCTACCCCGTACTGAATCTGGAAACTACCGACATACAGTCACTAAAATAGTCATAACTAATTTATGCGAACTTCAAACAGGGTCAAACCAGTGGGGTCAGAAAATAGATTCAGTCCTCTACAATTTACTCAGAAATTTCCATGTTGTGATTCGGACTCTAACCCAGGCAAAAACAGTAATCTATTTAGTACAACCCGAATTTCCAGATTTCACAACTAAACTTCAAAACGTCATAACTTCTACAAAAATGATCCAAACTCATCCAGATTCGAAACGCTGCATACCCATCATCTAAATGTCATGTATAAGGGTTTCTAACATGTCAAAACCTACTAATATCATATGGGCAATCCATCAAATATGGTTCATGCGCTATTTGACCTATGCGATCAAAATCGCGCTTTGGGTGAAATCTACGGCATAAACCTATCAAAACATATGTTCTAAGTCATCTATGGCTTGTTTTAAACAATAGAGACGAAACCCAAAAATAAAAATACTATCTTTGGTCGTCTCTAGTCTCAAACTACACTATTAGGTGAACTTTCAACTTGTATCATACTAATGACGTTAAGTACAAGTTACTTGCCTCTTTGACGATGCACACGACACTACGAAGCCTAGCAATGAAAACCCATGAGCAAAAGTCCTTCCACGCGCGATATCAAGCAAACCTACGAGCCGAAACTTGCCTACGATCGACTCCTTGATGCACGAACTCGAAGCGGGTGATACCCACTTCTCCAAATCAGCGAAGGGGGATGTAGGGGGCTGTTTGAGATGGATGGGTGCTGTTTTGGGTGCAGGCCGGTCACAAAAGGAGAGGAGAGATGAGGTTGTGTATATTTGGAGTCGTATAATGGAGGATGGGGATGGGTATGGTGGTCGGCAAGATCAAGAGGGATGGGTGAAGGGTCGGCCTGGGCAGTAGGGGATGCAGGCCGGGATTGAAGACTTGAGGTGGAGACCGGATAGGAATAGGAGAGGGAGAGAAAAGATTAGGGTTAGGGATAATTAGATTATGGGGATATATATAGGGGATCAAAAGTGGGTTAATGGGTAGTGGATATCAAAAGGAATTAATAGGTATACAATTGGGTAATGATTATTGAGTAGATTTCAAATGGGAATACAAAATGCAATGAATCCTATGGCTCCTAAAAATCTCCTTAAGGGCCAAAAAAAACTCAAATTGGCCAAAACACATCTAAAAATTCACCATAACCCAAAAATAATTATTAAATATGAATGGGACCAAGAAAATGAGGAAAAGATCTCAAATTGACGAAAAACGGACAAACGGCGCACAATCAGCACAAGGAGGTCAAAATGCAAGAAAATTAATATATAATGAAATAATCCAATAAGAAAATTAATACAATAACTAATAATTATAATTTATGAAATAATATAATTTTAACAATAAAAATAAAATAATAATGCAATAACCACACTAGCAAAATAATACGGATAGTAACAATATTACCAATCATAAAATGATAAAAATAATGAGGGTAATAATAACAATAATAAGAACTGTATTAAATACAAAAATCATAGAAAATTAGTTCAGCTAAAATTATGGATCAAAATAGATTTTTATTAGAACAATCCAATAATACCTTTTGACAAAATAGTTGAATACCGAAAAATAATTTGCGAAAATTTTAAATACAGAAAATATCGAAAAATACCTTTCTGGGAAAACAGGGTTTACACTTTGATACTTGGGTAGGGCTAGATCGTGTCTTAGGTTGAATTTAAGGACAAACACTAGCGAGGGTTTTCGCCGGTCTGGGGGATGCAAGGCATCATCACGCCCGACCAAATCCTAGGTTCGTTTAATGCGGACGGGAACCCCAAGCTGCTCTGGGGAGTTAGGAAGACACTGTGAGGGTTCCGCTGTCTCGGCAAAAATGCATTTATGATCCGTAACAACCTTTGAGGAGGTTTGGATTGTTGACGTCATCTCGACAGCAAGTTCTGTTCTAGTATAAGGACGAGTGTAGCGGAGTTAGGAAAACCCTATATCTGTCAGGTCCTTTGTTGATCAATGTGGGCAGACGGATTAGACGATATCCCGATGAGCTAGACTCTGTCGAGAATTGCTCTAGTCACTCGCGGAGAGCCTTTGTGTCCATATATCAGCTTCTGGTGAGGTCTGGGGAGACGTAGATACAACAACATATCGGGTAAGCCGATTTGATTACAGTAACGTAGGGTAAGCCTGCGATTGGAATCCCACGCATAGTGGATAAAATATGAGGATTGGACACTACTGTTGACAGCAGTAATGGGTAAGCCGGATGACTGCAGCCTCATATTCACTGGAATCAGAAACAGGAGAGAGCACAAGAGTAGGATGCATAGCGGGGGATCGAGCCCCATCAAACTGAAGAACGTCGTTTGGTTGGGGTGTGTAGTATGGGATGCATATCTTTCAACCAAGCGTGCATTAGTTTTAGGAGCATGTGCGCATAGTGTGCATTAGATTAGGTCATGGCATACACCGACACTTGCTTGACACCACCTTTTCTATGCATCAAATATTATTTGTGGTTGTTGAGGTTGGAATCGTTATATTATGGCGTAGAGAAGATAGCCGAATATAGCATTTTCGTCAGTTGTAATCAACTGACATGCCCACAGTTATCAGTGCAGGATCGCCGACTTGGGATCGCGGGAAAGCTCTATTAGGGGAAAGCATCCAAGAGAAAGTTACTGTCCAAGTTTATGGTACATTCTTGTTGTAACAATTAATTTGTAATTGTTGTAATCATTGGACCTTGTAATAGAAATTTGATGTAATACAAGTTTTTAATTTCCTGTGATTTTTTTTGTGTTGTGACTGATTTGAAGAAAGATCGTGGAGAGTATCACGAGTTCCTATGAAAGGAATTCGGGGCGCTACAAAAGTGGTATTAGAGCTTACTTCAAATTGTAGTCTAACACAACAGGAAATTAGACTTGGATGCCCCAGCCAGAGTCAGGGTTAGTTTTGATAGTGGGATGGTCGTAAACCATATTGTTGCACTTTTTGCAACTTATGTTTACGAAAGTTTTCTTATGCCTGACCTAACCCCACTGCGATTATTCTTTACTAACTTTTATGAATCAACTGGATGTCGAGGAGGCAAATATGCCGCCTGATGTCCAGGAGGCAAGCATGCAGCCGGGCGTCGATAAAGGAGAGCCCATGATGCAAGAGTCGAGGAAGAAAGTGGAGGAGCCAATGGCGGTGACCTCAATGTCGAGGTGAGAATTCAACAGGATGTCCAAGCACAAGGTTCACAATTACTGTAAGAAGAAGAAGATGACCTTAGCCATACCCGAGAGACCGGAAATTGTGATTCAAGGGAAGAAGAAAAACGAAAAGATTTTGGCGGCTATAGCCAGGAGTAGGGTTCCAAAGAAAGTCAAGGGGATACCCATTGTATGAGACTTTCCAGTTGTATTTTGGAGGAGTTACCAGGGTCACCTCCACCAAGGGATGTGGAGTTCAGTATCGTGACCCAGCTAGGCAGCGCACCAGTATCAAAGACACCGTATCGTATGGCACTGGTGGAACAGAATGAAGTCAAGAAGCAAATAGAGGAATTGCTGTAGAAGGGACTCATCAGGCCTAGTGCCTCTCCTTGGGGAGCGCCGATACTACTAGTCAAGAAGAACGGGTCATTAAGGATGTGTACTGACTATCGGAAATTGAACAAAATCATAGTTCAAAACAAATAGCCAATTCCCAGGATTGATAACATGTTCGGTCAGCTACAAGGAGCTGCAGTGTTCTCAAAGATCAATCTACGATCGGGTTACCATCAAGTCCGTGTCAAGGAGAGCATACCTAAGATAGCCTTCAGGACTAGATATGGGCACTATGAGTTTCTGGTGATGCCATTTGGAGTGACCAATGCTCCAGGAGTCTTCATGGATTTGATGAATCGATTCCTACGGCCATTCATCGAATTATTTGTGGTGGTCTTCATATACGACATTTTGGTGTACTGAAAGACCGAGGAGGATCACGCCGAACAATTCTCTGCAGTTTTGAGCAAGCTTCAAGAGCATCAGTTGTACGCGAAGCTTTCCAAGTGCAAATTCTGGAAGTCGAAAAGTATCTTTCCTCGGCCATGTCCTTTCTGAGAAGAGAGTGACCACTGACCCACAAAAGATAAAGGTGGTGAAGGATTGGCCTCAGCCAAGGACAGCAAAGGAAGTAAGGAGCTCTTAGGGGTTGACCGAGTACTACAGAAAGTTCATTCAGGATTATGCCAAGATTGTGGTACCACTCACAGCTTTGATTAGGAAGGACAAAAAATTTGAATGGGCTGACAAGTGTGAAGCAAGTTTTCAAGAACTGAAGGAGATGCAGGGAACTGCGATGCTATCACTAGCATAGAGGATCCATAGTGGACCATTTTGTCTTTTGATTGGGGATTAAACTCTTTTGGAATACTAGCAAGATGTCAGGGAGGCAAACCCGCAACTGGATATCAAAAGGCAAACCTGCAACCGAAGGTCCAGAAGGCAAACCTGTAACTGGATATCGAAGGGCAAGTCTGCAACCAGAAGGTCCAAAAGGCAAACCTGCAACTAGATATCGGAAGGCAAATCTGCAGCCGAAGGTCCAGAAGGCAAACCTACAACTAGATATCGGAGGGCAAGTCTGCAACCAAAGGTCGAGAAGGCAAACCTTCAACTGGATATCAGAGGGCAAGTCTGCAACCGGATGTCGAGAAAGCAAATTTATAGCCTGATGTGCAGGTAGAAAGTCTGCAGTCGAACAACAAATGAGGGCAAGTCGCAGCACAAAGTCGAGGAAGAACGACATGACCGCATCGAGACTCAGTGTTGAGACTAGCGCGAGGTACCAAGGAAGGCATGGAGGAAATCTGTGAAATGAAGAATGGGAAGAGGACCCATAGAATGGGGAGGACTTCCTGGACGAGTTTAAGCAGCATTATTTTTCCCCATACTTACAATAAGAAAAGACAATGGAATTTCAAGATCTAAAGCTAGGAGATATGATGAAGCAAGAACGATCATGAGTAGGGAGGCTCCAGAATGATCTACGTAGTGAGATATTCTCCAGTATTCCGGACGAGAAATGAAATATGCCCCAGAATGTTCTGTGGAGTAGGATTGATCTCCACTATTTCGGGACGAGAGCAACACTCACGGGAAGTTTGTGTGATTAGGCCCCAGAATGCTCTGTGGAGTGGTAATGACCTCCAGTATGTCGGGAAGAGAGCGACATCCACAACTAGTGCTTGATCGCTAGGATTTTCAAGACGATGGATGAAATACGCCCCAAGATGATCCTCGAAGTGAGGCTGACTTTCTCGGAACGAGAGCCGGTACTCGCAGGAAGATCAACTCTTGGTAGATGTCGTGATGATGGCTTGTGCAGCGGGGGGATTGTGAACCCTGTATGAGAAAATGTATTTCTCGAGTTATTTAATTAACTGTTGTTTGCTTTCCAACTAAGTGTAGTTCTGAGGACAGAACTATTCTACGGAGGGAGTGATGTAACAACTCGGATTTTCATATGAATATATGTATGTTTTGTTAAGCACTAAAATGCTATAGTTATTTAACTATTTTTCTTTTTGATGCTTTTAGTATGGATTTGACTCTTAAGCTTCAACTAGACCCGATTGAACCCGAGTTAACCCTAGTTTAACTCAACACTTGTAGTGTACCATGGCATGTAACAAAAAAAAAAGACTTGTGCACATGCACAAGCCCAAATCCGGCCAAGCTTTGAGAGAGAAAAAAAGGAGGGAAAGAGAATTACGGTTAGGGTTTTGAACATTGAAACTTGACTCATGATCAGTCTTTCACCATCTCTACACCCCACCTCCATTCTCCCCCAATGCATCCCTCTCAATTTCTCCTTCCCCCTTCTCTCAAAAATCCATCCACATTCATTCCCCATCCTCTATTAAAACACCCTCATCTCATCCTAGCTCCATTTCTCATCTTTCCCTATAATTAAGCCATTTTCTACACCTCTAAACCATACCCTCTACACCTTGGCTATTGATTTGGAAGAAGAGAAGCCAAGGAGAAGAAGAGAAGCCAAGGAGGAGGAACCAAGGAGCAAGAAGGCTAATTAAGGAGCTATAAGCTAGTAGGAACCTTCTTTTCCATCAAACTCATCAAGTTGGGTGATTCTAATCTCTATGGTTGTTTTTGGTTGTTAAATCTTGATTGTGATGACAGAAGAATGACATGCATGCTCTTGAATGAACTTAAATAACTCGTTTTTGTATTAAGTAATCCAAACCAGAAAATCCTATTAAAAGACTGAATTTTTGTTGTCAGTCCGTAGCTCATTGCATGAATACTACGTAGTATTTTGATCTGAAATTTTTAAAGGATGATCATATAGGTGTCGTACACCTTCAGTAACTTTTACAATTTTTTTTTGATTTTTTCTGCTATTAAAATAAATTACGAACTTGCATACTAGTCAGAATAGAAAGAAGCAGTTTTTATTATTACTATTGTGGAAAAAATGACTTTTATCTCACTGCATGCTTATGGGAATGGTCTGAATTTTTTGTATGTTATTGTTGGATGTATCTAAGACCTACGTTTCAAATTTCAGGAGATTTGGACAACTGTAGATATGTCAATAAAATCATGTAAACTGAGCTAGATATTTTAGTAAACAGGACTGCTGTTGTTACTGCCCTGCTTTTGGATGGCAATCAAAAGAACATAATTGGAAATCTACTTGGTAGAATCACCTGATTTTTAGGAGGGTTGTAACATCATGTGTCAGGAACTAGATTCTAAAATTTCATGATGAGCTAATACCTTATGCTATTTTAAATGGATTTTATCCCATGACTGTGTTGCTCTGATCTGCTGTTCTGGAAATCTGTATACTTGTTAAAGATGGACCCATAAGAGCATCTAAACGGCCTTATTTGAACAGCCTTATAACTAGGAACTTTTAGTAGACATATAGAATTTTCTGGAATGACCAATAAATCCTAATTTGGACAAGTATTAGATTTTATATGATTTTTGCAAGTGACGACAGAAACACAGTGAAATATAGAGCTCACTGGTTTGAACCATGTTCATGATGATGAGTTTGAACTTGTACTTTACTAGCTTAGAGTTGCTGTTTGAGGTCAAGAATCATGTTATAAGTGTAAATATGAGTTAGGACTTAAGTGATCTAAAGTTTCTCCCTAAGAGTAGCCCATAGTTGCTTGTAGACCCCAATATAGACAATATTGTTCAATGTTTTGAAGTGAAAATTGTATTGGATGTTGGGGTATTGTTGTAGACCACTTTGGGATGAAATTCATGTCCATTGTGTGCTTGTACTTGCTGTCTACCTTGAGTAGAAACATAGGAGCGCCCGATCGCGATTTCTCAAAGAATCGGGATCGGGAACGACTCTATTGTGACATAAATGCCAAATGTGTGCTTTCTGTTTCGAATTTGGAATTATCAAATTTAGAGCTCTTAGAACCCCTTTTTGGGTATTCATGGGTTAGGACTTACTCCTAGTGTGGTGTACCATGTTGGGGTACGTTGGATTGAGTATTGAGACTCTAGGATTATGTCTTGTTGACATACCTAGATGGGTAGAATAAGACCCGTGTCGTATCGAATGTGTTGGAGGAGACGATTCGTGTGCCGACGTACTCACCGTGCATGGATGGATTCCATGGTTTGTGTTTGGAGCAACCACTTGTCGAGGACTGTGGAGCGTTAAGTTAAGCGGGAGCTACTTGTTGGTCGGGCCGAGGTTGCTATCAAACTCCAAGCGTAGATGGCAGTTGCGGCAATCGACGGGGTCTATTCGTATTGGGTTCGTGCCAAGTGTGGACCGAGGCGGATCAACCCTTGAGCCGGACTAGAGGGCTAGTTGAGTCCTAGTGTGGAATGGGTTGAGATCCATTATTGTTAAAGGTAACTAACTAGGGAGAATCTACAAATAGTCCTAGTGTGGCATAAACGCCAAATGTGTGCTTGCTGTTTGGAATTTGGAATTGTCAAATTTATGGCTCATAGAACCCCTTTTTGGGTATTCATGGGTTAGGAATTACTCCTAGTGTGGTGTACCATATTAGGGTACATTGGATTGAGTATTGAGACTCTAGGACTAAGTCGTGTTAACAAACCTAGACGGGTAGAATAAGACCTGTGTCACATCAAACCGTTGGAGGAGATGACTCATGTGCCGACGTACTCACCATGCATGGATGGATACCATGGTTTGTGTTTGGAGCTACCACTTGCCGATGACTGTGGAGCGTTAAGTTTAGCGGGATGGCGGTTGCGGCAATCGATGGGGTCGATTCGTCGTGGGTTCGTGCCAAGTATGGGCCGAGGCGGGTCAACTCTTGGGCCGGACTAGAGGGTTAGTTGAGTTCTAGTGTGGAATGGGTTGAGATCCATTATTTTTAAAGGTAACTAACTAGGGAGAATCTACAAATGGAATTGAACTAGTTGGTCATGGCAAGCAAAGTTAATTACCAAGTGAGGGATTTGGAAATGGTGGATAGATCGCCTAGCTAAGGGGATGGATGATCTGAGATAGTTCTAGAGGTTCATACTTCTAATGATAAAAAGAAAAGAGAATTAGAGTTTGGCTAGAGTGATGGTTTTTAGTAAATGATTGATAAAACAAATCTTGAATTCAACCTTATTTTTGGAATGGGGTAGCTTTGATACTTGGGTAGGGCTAGATCGTGTCTTGGTTGAATGTAAGGACAGACACTAGAGAGGGTGTTCTCCTGTTAGGGAGAACGCATGGCATCATCACGCCCGACCAAATCATAGGTTCGTTTAATGCGGACAGGGACCCTGAGCTGCTCTGGGGAGTCGGGAAGACTCTGTGGGGGCTCCGCTGTCTCGGTAAAAATGTCTTTATGATCCGTAACAACCTTTGAGGACGTTTGGAGTGTTGATGTCATCTCAACTGCAAGTTCTGTTCTAGTGTAAGGAAGAGTGTAGCGGCGTTGGTGAAACCCTATATCCGTCAGGTTCTTTGTTGATCAATATGGGCAGACGGATTAGACAATATCCCAATAAGCTAGACTCTATCGGGAATTTCTCTAGTCACTTGCGGAGAGCCTTTGTGTCCATATATTAGCTTTTAGTGAGGTCCGGGGAGGCATAGATACAGCAACATATCGAGTAAGCCGATTTGATTACAGTCACGTAGGGTTAGCCTGCGACTGACCATCATTACAGTCACGCAAGGTAAGCCTGCGACTGGGATCCCGGGCATAGTGGATAAAACATGAGGATTGGACACCACTAATGACAGCAGTGACGGGTAAGCCGGATGACTGCAGCCTCACCATCACTGGAATCAGAAACAGGAGATAGCATAAGAGTAGGTAGGGGTGGGCATCGGTCGGTAACCGACCTAATATGGACCATCCACCACCGATCCAAAGAAGATTGGTTTTTAAATTTTCTCATCCGCAACCAATCCGAACCTTAATTGGATCGGTTTCCATCCAAGCCGATTAAGCTCGGTTTGGATTGGATTGAATGATCGGTTTGGCGTGCTACTTTTACTTTCAACATCATTCATAATTTTGTTGAAATGTAAAAGATCAACTTCAATCAAACTTAAGAAACAACTTGTTGTTTGTTATTCAGAAATGAATTTAAAATGAAGATTCATAAAACCACAAGTTGTTAATGAAATTTGCACTAATTGTTTGAGATGATGACGTTTAAATAAGTGATATAAACTTCTTTTTCACTTGCATACTTCTGTAATCTTAGTTTATTATCATAAAAGAAATATCAATAACCATAGCTAATTGAATTTCAGGTAGAATAAAAAAAAGATTTAGAAAATAATTTCTGCTTGATTTGATTAAAGTAACTACTAAATGTTACATCAACTTTATGATTCTATTAAGATGGGTCACACTGTAAATCAAATATTTCTCAACAACATAACAGATAGGATTATGGAGAACCAAAACATAGGTAGAACAACTGCTCCATTTGTATTAAAGAAATTAAAAAAGACTGTTTGTATCTCAAGGAAAATGAGAAATGACTATTTGCATATTCAAGAAATTAAAGGAGAACTATATTTTTTATGGACTTATGCATAGAGGTATGGTCGGTTCGGTTTCATCGGTTATTTGAAAGCCTTATCCAGCAACCGAACCGATCCAATTGGTTATTGAAGATCAAGAACCGATCCAATCCAAACTTCAAATTGGTTCGGTTATAAACCGATCGGTTCGGGTTGGATTGGTTCGGATTGGTCGGTTCGGATAATAGTTGTCCACCCCTAAGAGTAGGATGCATAGCAGGAGATCGATCCCCATCAAACTGAAGAACGTCATTTGGTTAGGGGGTGTGTAGTATGGGATGCATATCTTTCAACCAAGGGTGCATTTGCTTTAGGAGCATGTATGCATAGTGTGCATTAGATTAGGTCATGGCATACACCGACACTTGCTTGACACCACCTTTTTCTTTGCATCAAATATTATTTGTGGTTGTTGAGGTTGGAATCGTTATATTATGGCGTAGAGAGGATAGCTGAATATAGCATTTTCGTCAGTTGTAATGAACTTACGTGCCCACAGTTATCAGTGCAGGATCGCCGACATGGGATCGCGGGAAAGCTCTAGCAAGGAAAAGCATCCAAGAGAAAGTTACTGTCCAAGTTTATGGTACATTCTTGTTGTAACAATTAATTTGTAATTGTTGTAATCATTGGACCGTGTAATAACAGTTTGATGTAATAAAAGTTTTTAATTTCCTGTGATTTTTGTTGTGGACTCATTTGAAGAAAGATCCTGGAGAGTGTCTGATGTGTCTAGTTTATATATAAATATTTGTACTCATTTACCCATAAAAATTGCTTGTTTTCGTTTATCTTGTTTACAATTTATCTTATTTTCATAGATTTCAGTTAATTAATTATTTTTGAAGGAATATGATTTTTTATTCCAAATGTGAAGATTTTTGGTAAAATTCAACAAACAAAAATAAACATAATGATTTATTTATTTTTATTGATTCGTTGAATTAAATTTTATAATTTGGCCATGAGAAAAATAAAATATAAATTTTAATTTTCCAATGGAGGGTGAAAATGCAATAACCAATTTTAAAAGGGTTTAAATGAGCTATTATGATTTTTAGTTAGTTTAATTAATTTTAAACTAATTAATTTTATTTTTATTTTATTTTTAAATCCTAATTTTCGATTTTATTTTGTGTGTGCTGCACGTGTTGGAAGAAAAAGAAAGAGAAGACAAAAAGAGTAAGAAATAAAGAAATAATAAATGAAGAATATGAGGTTTTCTGCAAAATTAAACCCTAATTTCTATGTCTCCTATGCCTATAAATACAAGAGCAAAATAAGAGAAGAAGAGTAGCACTGAACGAAGAGAGAGAGCGACGGCTAATCTCTAATTAAAAAAAAAAAAGAAGAAGTAAAAAAACGACAAGAAAGAGAGAGCACTGTCTCTATGTTCAACAAAGATGTGTGATGCAGCAACGTGACGTCAGCGGGGCCCTCGAAGCAGAAGAAGACGAAGCAGCAGGTGCAGGTGCCAGCTCTCTCAACTGACGTGGTGTAACGCCCCTTTTTTTTTCTTTTCAAAAACTAAACCTCTAAATTCAATTCTTTCAATTTCTATTTCACTTTAAACATAAACTAAGATTTTTATCTCTCAAAGAAAATTTTGGTAGAGTTTCCCCTGAAATTTCTACCCTGAAACACAAAAATCTTACGAAATTCTGCTCTAAATTCCGCAGCTCACATCACAGGCAATAATATCAAGGGCTCCCCAGACCAAAATGAGCAGAATCACACTAGCAATATAATATCATGCTCTGGGAGCCAAACTCATAATAGAATATCCAATATCAATTAAAAACCATAAATTCTTTGAAAACGAGGAAAAAATTTTAGAAAAATCTTTGTAAAACATACAATAGGGTCCGGTACTCCACAACGAGATGGGTACGGGTCACAGACATATCATACCACTCTGTACTATACTCATCATCATCATCTACAAGCTTATACATTCAAATTACAATTTAAACCATAAATTCCACCATTCACCTAGCTGAACTTATACATAAAATTTAAAGTAAAAGACTTTACCAAACAAAATCTACGCCTCACCTCTGCACTGCTGAGGACCTGTAACAGTAGGGGCCTAAGGTAGTCCGGGGACTCCCTAACCCCCCAGACACTAAGGGGTTAGCCATTCCCGGTGTGAGTATAATTCACGAGTCTAATAAATAAACCAAACTATATAAAGAAAATAAATTAAACTTACAAATATCAAGGTAAGAAGATTCAACCTGAATCTGAACATTAAAGCATCATGAATACGACTTTGTATCAATTACTCGGCAAATCTACATATATATCCATAACTTCACACCCTTTGCTAAATGCATCATATTAATATATAATTGTACATATATATATATATATATATATATATATATACAACTCCTTCAATTCATACTCAATTACAAAGCAGCACATTAATTCACATTCCATTACTTTTCATTTTGAATTCTTCAACACAAAAACTCATCTTTTCACAATTACCATCGCCTCATCATTTCTTTATTTTCATAAATAATCACATAAGGTCACTGCCACTTTTCTTCACACTTATTTAGCCACGCACTTCATCTACCATTCATTTGCATCTACAAACTCACGACTCATATTCTTTCATACTCATCTTCATTCATAAACATTTTCTTTCTACTTCTTATGTCACATAACATCACACTCATCAATCTTGCAACACGCGGATACTTATTCCTATCATATTTATTCTCCTCTCGTAACTTCACATTTATTCCATCATAAATTATTGTATTTTATCACATATAATTGTTCTACCGTAATTCGTTACATCCCTTCGCATTCAGGGCATTATGTCCACATGCGTTCAATCTCATAATACCATATTCAGTGATTTATTATAACACTTATCATAATATTTCGTAATACAACAACTTTCATTCTCATATTACATACATCACATTCATACAATCAATAACGTCACATATATCTTCATAACATCTCGTTACAGGTATTCATCTTATTGCATATCATCACATGCGTTTATTTTCATCGCATCTTATTCATATGCATTCTCATTCCTTCATACAACTTTGGTTACTTCTCATTCTTATTGGTAATAAATCATACTATCATTTTCACTTACTTCTCATGTTATAATTAACTTCATTTTCATTCTCATAAATTTATACTCCACATCCCAAACATAGTTTGGGTAATAATATATTGCACCCCGAAGCCGATAGCGTGGGTAATAATCACGGTACCCCAAGTAGATCTTGGGTAATAACTCATCACATCTCAAGCCAATAGCTCAGTTATTAATTCACTTTACTTTTCTTTTCATCTTACAATTTACTTTACTTTTAATTTCATCCCACAACACATCTATCATATCAACAACCAATCAACCCATCCTGGGAGTTGTGCCAAGGTAGGTAGTTCCCACCATTTCCAAGAAAATAGCGGGTGAGTAGTTCCTCGACACAATTCTAAGGTACAACAAACTCATAACACAGTAGGTTTCTCTATATTAACCATCTTCATAGCTATTCTCATATTACATCTACTTCACTTCCATTCATATAATGTATAAGACATTTTCTTTATTTACATATTTCATTCCCACAATATATAATTCTTCATTTTATTCATACTAATACAAACATATACTACCTTCACTTTACCTTTTCATTCGAATACAAATTTTCAGTTATTAGCCATATTCATCTCAAATCATGCACTTGCATTACGTTCTCATTTCCACAATACATGAATACTTTCTTTTCTTTTTCATTCTCATATCATATTTCACATCGTAAGTTTCTTTTACTCACTCATTCCTCTCATTTCACATCACATGTTTTCTCCGCTTTCTCATATTTATTTCATATCATACGTCATCTTTACTTTCTCATTTTCATTTCATAATACAATGTATTCTACTTTTCACTTTCCATCTCATAATACAATTCACTTTAACTTTCATTCTTTTTAGATAATACACCGCACCCCAAGCATAGTTTGGGTAATATACTCCGCACCCCAAAGCCGATAGCTTGGGTAATAATTTACTTTTCATTCTCTTTATAATCTTTCGTTACTTTGTTATCTATCCTTTCACTTCACACTTAATCATTTTATTTTGTAGACCAGTAAGCCACAGTATCCCAAGTCTAACCTGGGCATCAACTCTATCTCAGGTCTATCCTGAGGTATCAACTCTCTCTCAGGTCTACCCTGAAGTATCAACTCTCTCTCCGGCCTATTCGGAGGTATCTGCTCTCCCAGGTCTATCCTAGGGTATCAACTCTCTTCCGGTCTATTCGAAGGTATCTGCTCTCCCAGGTCTATCCTGGGGTATCAACTCTCTTTTCGGTCTATTCGGAGGTATCTTCTCTCCTAGTTCTATCCTGAGGTATCAACTCTCTCTCCGGTCTATTCAGAGGTATCTGCTCTCCCAGGTCTATCCTAGGGTATGCTCTCCCAGGTCTATCCTAGGGTATGCTCTCCCAGGTCTATCCTAGGGTATCAACTCTCTCCCAGGTCTATTCGGAGGTATCTTCTCTCCCAGGTCTATCCTGGGGTATCAATTCTCTCTCAGGTCTACCCTGAGGTATCAACTCTGGTCAACCGAAGTTATTGTTATTAAAATTTTCTTTTCATATTATCATCATAGCATCTCATCTTTTATTTGAACTTGCTAGCACATAAATAATGATCACCATTCCACTTACCCTTTCAATGTATCACATATAAGAAATATCACTGTAATTAACATATAAAATCATCACATCATATGATTGCACATCACAATTGTACTATATTATTTATTTTATCATTACCTCACATATCATGAGTATACCATACTATTTATTATCTCATTATCACATGTTTGCATGCCCAGTAGATCAACACATCACAACACCATATATAAATATATATATTTATACATACACAATACATTACCATCACACTGAATATTCAAAATCACATCAATTCACCATATACCGACATCCATATATAAATATAACTCATCCCCATATATATATAACTAATCCATCATCTATAAATTTATATCAATACACAAGAGACACGAGTATTTAATCGTCATATAGCACACCAACACCGAGCACTAATTCCCATTTGTACATAAACCTTATTCCGGAATTCATACCAATCATTCAGAATATACTAAATTTTTCTTAAAACAACAAATACATAAATACATTTATACTCACCTAATAGCCCGTGAAGACTCGAAGCATCACTTCTCCATCCCGCACCCGAAGTCACTAACATCTCCTATTATCAAATTTCAAAGCAATTAAGGCTCAAAACATCCAAACCAGCCACAGGAAATTATAACACTGATCCTTAGGTCACTCAGGCATTTTATTGAACGCCTTGGATGCACACGTGCATTGCACGTAATATTCAAATTCCTATGAGATTTTTATCCCCAAACAATTACTAGAACCACTCCCAAATAATTCTAATGGCTCAACTACAATTTCTACTACCATACAAATGATAATTCTTATATATACAATTCCTTTTTATAAACCCAAAACCCTAATTTACATGCAACTTACAAATTCTCCATTAACTTGCTGATTTCTTGTATCTATAATACCCAACACCTCCTAATTTCTCTACTACCATATTTCTATTCAATAGAAATTAACCACACTAAATTTTATACAAATAAATAAAATAGGGTATACCTTTCCGTAGTTGTTTCTCCAAATTGACTCCACCACGAGCTAAAGCAACCTTCAATTTGCCATCCCCTCAAGTTAATTCAAAAACCATGGAGAAACGACATGGATTTGGGCAGGGAGAAGTCGGGCCGAATGGGTTTCGGCTGGCTCTGTTTGATCGGGAAGAAAACAGGAAAAAGGAAAGAAGGAAAGAGGAAAGGGGAAAGAAGGGGAGGGGGGGTTGGAAAATTATATATATACTAGATTTGCCCGTGGGCACGTGCCTACGGCATGTCTTCGGAACGATACAAAACACGAAAACCCATATAAACAGTAAAACAATAATTATGTAGCTCAAGTTTGAATAGTATGACAATAATTAGTTATAAATAAAAGTCTATGTTTCCATTAGTATATGTTAAAAAATAATTATAAATGGGGGTATAAAATCTAACTTCTTAGAACTTTAAGTGTGGAAAATAATGAAATTTAATTGTTGAAGAGATATTTGCTATTAAAAATTCTGAAATTTTACAAAACCGAAATCTTAAAATAAAAATTTCTAAGTAAATAAAGAAAGAATGGGAGAGAGATAGAGAGAGCGAGAAAGAGAAAAATATGAAAAAGTAAAGAGAGAAGAGAGAGATAGTAATAAAGTAATGAGTTTTTTAGGGGGAAAATTTTAGTTTTGGGGTTTGAAATTTTGGAGGAAAAATGTATTTTGTGAGGTTTGATATGGACCTTTGATTTTGGGGGGGATTGATTGTGAGCCACTTGATAGCTTTCTTTGTAATTTATTATATATATATATATATATATATATATATATATATAATAAGGAATAATTACACATAAGCCCCCAATCTCCAAAATATTTCAAATAAACCCCCAACTCTTACACTTTAAAAATACTAACAATATAAAATACATAAAAATATCTCATAATAATCTTCCAAAAGTAAAAAATAAAGTAAACAATATTTCTTCATATAAAACTCGACTCATAAATCCAATATATCATTAATACTGGTCCAACTCAAATATCAACCCCAATATCAATATTTAAAAATAAAATAAAATAAAATACACCTAAAATAATTCTCACCACTCAAGGAATATAAAAACCAGTATTTTCGGTATTTACAAATTCGAGGTGTTACACGTGGTAGTCCTATAGCGGCTCCGACTTCTAGATGACAGAAAAGGACAGCTCGGTGACGTAGCCTGGTTTCGACGCTGTGTTCGAGACAAGACGACAGACAGACAGAGAGAAAAGTTTATTGTACTTGCTGACTCGCTTTTTGAGGCTGTTCGGTTTGCAATTTTTTTTAAAAAGTAGTCCTTTTTGTATCTCTTTTCTTTCTCTAATTTTTTTATAATGCAATCTAAGACAGTATTTGTTAGTTGCAATTTTACTATGAACTAAATTTATTTTTGTAGGGCTACAATGTAACAAGGTTTTGAGAACACAATTTTAATTCCATATTATTTTTCTATTTTTCATTGGCCGTGTGTTTGATTTTTATTCTTAATGCGTACAATTGGTGGACAGACATTTGTATGATTTATTGGATCATGGAGAGACCGAGAGGTAATTTGTGATTTAGAAATATAAATTAAACACCATTGATTGAGCAAAATTAGAGATGATTTACCGTAATTGATGTGACCGTTGAGAAATCCATAGAACTTAATGTGTCTTCAATTAATTAAATTCGTGCATGAACTATGACAAACTGTTAGTTGGAGATATTTTTGGTGTTGTTCAAGAAAAAGCATTGAATAAATTGTGGATTTCGGTCTACAACTTGGAAAAATAAATTATTTATTCATATGGAATTATAAATTGTGTTGGATAAACTAGGTGAAATCAAAAGTCCTAGAATTAATTTTGCCATTAACAAATTACAAAATTTCAGATTCGCTCCCTCTTAATTAATCTAGTTAGTTTTCTTTTTTAGATTAATTTAATTTAGTCGCTTTCTTTATTAATTTCGATTTTCCAAATAGTAGTTAATCTAGTAATATTGGTACTCAATAAAAAAATTAGTCCCTGTGGGTTCGACACTCTTTTCACTTAACTATACTACTTGGTGCAATTTTGTACACTTGCAAATATTCACATTAAGTTTTTGGCGCCATTGCCGGGGACTAGTTATTCTTTTATTGATATTGAAAATTGCTAGATTATTACTAGTTTGGATTTTTTATTTTTTGACGTGCCCACAATTGTCAGTGCAGGATCTCCGACTTGAGATCGCGGGAAAGCTCTAGTAGGGGAAAGCGTCCAAGAGAAAGTTACTGTCCAAGTTTATGGTACATTCTTGTTGTAACAGTTAATTTGTAATTGTTGTAATCATTGGACCTTGTAATAACAGTTTGATGTAATAAAAGTTTTTAATTTCCTGTGATTTTTGTTGTGTTGTGACTCATTTGAAGAAAAATCCTGAAGAGTGTCACGAGTTCCTATGTTAGGAATTCGGGGCGCTATAAAGAGGGAGGAGACCTTCCTTGTCCCCTAGGAAATAGAGATCTTCTTCGCCTCCTTGGAGAGGGAGTCCTTCTGGACCTTTTTCTTTGAAAAGGAAGGCTCCATCTGCTTCCCTGCTGTTCTAGATGAGAAGCTTTGTCATGGTGAGGGCCTCTCCGTTCAGGCAAATTCGGAGGTCGAACCCTTGCTGGCGGTTGATGATGACTTGACATAGATCCGGTCGGGGCTAGGGCACCGTAGAAGGGGTTGCGGTACAGACTGAACCTGTGTTTCTGACAAACGGTCGTATTGGGTACTGCTCAGGACGGCCACAGCGAGAGCCCCCCGATGCTTCTCCTCTGGATGGAGGCTGAATATGCTACAGATGGGGTTGTTCTAGTTGAGGCTGTTGATATGGTTGAGATTGTTGAACCTGTTGAAGTTGTTGAAGAGGATCCTCCACTAGAATAGGAGGTGAAGGAGGTCGGTCGGCTTCCCCTTCCTTCTTGGAGGTATGGCTGCGAAGTTAGTTTCAGATCAACAAAGCTGGATCAGGGATATTTTCTGTTTCCCAAAAACTACGCCAATCTGTTACTACTAATTTCTATGTGGGAACAAACAAATATGTGAGTTCTTTTAATGAAAACAATAAAGTACTAACCTGTTACTTTCGTCGATGTTGACCGCCAAAAAACAATACTTAACTCTGAGATCTAATCATCAGGAATGGCTAATATCACTCTCGTGGACCTACAATCAAGTCTGAAACACCACGGGTGGCCCCGGTGACAGACCTTACAAGATTTTGAGAGCATAATTTGCCATTACTTGGTTTCTGAGGCGGTCTTAAGGTATATATATAGTTGCTGAGGAGGGTCAGTTTCAAGATATTCATTTATCTCTACTTCCCTGTGTTTTGATAGCGTTGATTATACCCTCCATATGAAGAGATAGAGTTTTCAAACTTTTTCTTATGCATGAAGGGATAAAATCGGTTACCCCTAGAAATAGGGAGTTTAAACTGGGTTCAATGAAACATGCCATGCCCCGCTTCCCAAAAATACGGAATACGAGCACATGACATTGGCCCAGCGAATGACTAACGTCACCCAAAGGATGTTTATCCAATTAACTCAACATTATAAACAATAAAGAACAATTGCGCAGGCAATAATAATGATCTCATGAACAAAAATACTTGGAATGAAGAAATAAAAGTATCCAAATACAATAATAATAATCCAACGTCTGGAAATAATAATAAAATCCGGGACATAAGCCCAAAACAATAATAAATCCAACCCAAATAATAATAAGTCTCAATACATTAAGTTTATTAAACCAATAAGAAATTTAAAAGCAGTAGTCCTCAGAATGTTTGTTCTCCAATTCCAGCAGGCAATTCTCCGTCATTACCTGTATACACTTTATCTAAAAGAGGAGAAAATTATTCTTAGAGCAAGTCATGGACAGCAAGTAGAGAAAGCAGAGAATAATGGAATAACGGTATAACAATGAATCAATGGATCAGTAAGAATCAATAATATGGGACAATAATCATGATAATCGATACAATGGTTATAAACAATGATTCAATATTTGGTAACAGTAATCAATGATCAATAACAATAACAATTAGCCAATATTCGATATCAATAGGAACAATGATAAGCAATATGCAATGTCGATGTGTAATCCTTATGTTTATTAATCATTTTAACTCCTAACTAATGCACGTTATACTGTGTCCCATATGTGTCGTACCACAGGTTCGATGCATACAATCAATTTCGTTTAGACTATAGTGGTTGTCTCTATAGTTCATGTACTGGGTATGATGACGATAACAATATAACACGGGCCATGTGTAATGTAGCGCCCCGATTTCCAATACTGGGAAAACCGAGACACGAGCCAAGACTTTTTCTTCAATTAGTCACAATACACAGAAAAACAGGAGAATTTAAAACTTTTTTATTCAACACTCAATGTATTACAAGTCTGAATATTATACAACTGCAATACATTACAATAGAGTTACAATATTACCTTTACATTTCTAAATATTACAACCTTCAACATCTTACATCAGAGTACAAGGAATGAAGAACAACACTTGGTAACTCTCACTTGAGATAACAACACACATATTACAGCGGAACTAAATAAGACATTGACTCCTTGCTTTCCTCGCCTTGAGTCCTCCTGAATCTCGCCCTTGTACTTCGGCAATCCAGTACCTATGGAAGTGGGGATGTCAGTATTCAATGACGCTTAAAGGCTGATATCAAAGCAGCGAATCTCCCAAACAACATACAAAACATGGCAATGGTGTTGGTGTAGTTTAAGTGTTCGTGAGTGTTATGACTAGACTCTAATGTGATATTTAAATAGAACTAGGATGCTTCCTATTCTAATGTCAGCGAGTCTTTGAAGCAACATGCAGCCCATACTACATGCGACCCCATCTCAAGTCGTTTCTCCATATATAGGGATTTGAACCCGCGTTATGAATTCTAATTGTACACAACCTGTTCCTGACACCTACACGTGACTGATGAGGTTGCAGACGTGGTCAAGTCCCACTAATGCAGTTCGCTAGTGGTGTCTATGTTCGCCACTGCTACCCGGCTAACCGGACCTCACTCAAAACTAGACGAACCTAGTGTGTCGGGCGTCATTTCAAAAACCAAAATCATAGGGTCTCGCAAGTGCAGGGTAGCGCGAAGCCTACCCTGTGGCACCCCTGGGGTCTCGCAAGCGCAGGACTGCCCAATGCATCCTGTGGCACCCCAAGCCACGGTACTTCAGGAATTAACAGCGCGAGATACGCAACCCGTGCTCCCAACTTGTGAGACGGCACCGTATGTATTCCTTTGACAGGAAGGCGCAACCCAATAACACCACCTAGTCTGCCTCCAGAGACGAGTTAGTCATAAGGTGCCCTCTACAACTGACTCCTCTCTTCCGGCAAAGGGTTTAAGTAATGATCTTTATAAGTCACTACTCTAATAATGTCCCTAGCCCTGAACACTCCTAGGGAGGACAATATTATCACCACAACATGCTAGGTCTTAATTTAGACTTTGCAAGACAACTCCACTAGGCTGCTCAACCTAGACTTACCAGAACCCTTCGGGATCCGATTCCTGGTCCATCGATCCAAGACCTCGGCCGTGCAAACATACATGCATGCCGCTACCTTAAACTTGGATTCCGTCTATACTCTGGTCCTCGATCAACCTACACTGGTTAAGATTCGACGGTACACAAGGAGTGACTCCTCCACAGTTCCTTAGGGCAGAAAACATGTCTTGATGGTCGATAGCCCCTAGAGTGGTAATATCACCCTAGACGAGCACAACAAACAGTGTACTAGCTAACAAGCTATACACGAGTAACAGCCACATACGAGCTAATAAGCTACGTATGAAACAATAGCTACCTACGAGCCAGGCGGACCTCGTAGGAGATAACAACGTACATACCAGCCAAATAAGCCGCATATGAGACCAACAGCTACGCACGGGCCGGTCGAGCCGCGTACGAGACAACAACCTACATATGAGCCAAATAAACTACGTATGAGATCCACAGCTACACACGGGCCAGTCGAGCCACGTACGAGCACAACCATATGCAAACAACCATACAGGTAATCAATCCTAGAAGCAACCAAATGTGCTTACTAGCAAACTTGATCTCCTATTATTAGAAGCAACAGAAGAATCTACTAATAGTCTATGATCGGTATTCTACCAATGAAAAACCGAAGGTGACATAACAATCTTTATCAAACTAACTATTACTAGTGGTCTCCCAAATCCTTATTACTTCAGCCTATAGTACTTTAAGCATGGCATACAATTGCAAGCATCTATCCACGACAATCTAATTATGGTACATAACGTAACCACTCACCACAATACTCCTAAGTACGAATATGATTTAAGTATGTGCTTATATCAAGCTTAAGCATGAATTATCACTATGGTCTAAACATGAAGTTTACTATAGTCAAGCATAAGTTACAACTTGAGCGTGAATGCCTACTATTTTAGAGTATGTATCTCTACTACCACCTTACACATGGATCTTCATTAATTTAAGCATGATTAATTACTATGATCTAATCACGAAGACAACTTAGTGGAACATCAACTATTACAATCTAGTATGGGTAGAACATAAACATAGAATTGCTACGACTGTTACCGCTGATTTCGGTGTGGGGGTAAACAGATAAGATTTGTGAGTTCGAGAAAACCTGAACAGCTGATCTCAGCCTTCTTGCTCCTGCTGCGACCTGCAAGGAAGTGCGAGACACTGGGGTTGATTCCGGCAACGCACCCTCCGACGCTCTTGTCAGTAACCAGTGGTGATTAAAGAAAGAGCTTAAGGTGGTAAAGAAGTGATTAACCTGGTCACAGTGGCAGAGGGGATGTATTTATAGTCGCCAGGAGAGTGATTAGAGGCCTGGTTGCCTGTATAACTACTAGGAGAAAAATCCTCACAGTCTGTTTAGGAAACTACCCCCTTGATTCCCGGTGAGAGTAAATCAGGCCCGTTGACTGGGTCAAATCAGTGGCCCTCTTCCCCATTGCTTAGAAAAAGTGAGCCCCCGTGCCCAATCGGTATGGACCCGTTCGTGGGTTATTGGGTCTCGTGCGAAGGAGATCCAGTACCCGCTTTGGATCCACTTGTATGTGAAATTACCATTTTACCCCCGAGCTTCGAGATTCGCGCTCAATCTGGATGGTTCCGATTTAACCCCATTTTTAGCCATATCACGAGCCCCCCACTCCTAAAGACTGAGTGTGATCAGCCTTTGAGGAGTAGTCTAACTGTTTTAGTGGCTAGTGGAGTTGTATCGGAGTCCGAGTGGAGGATTTTGAATCTTGAAGGGGGTAGTGAGGTAATTTTTGATGCTATGTGCTGTTCTCTAGCCATATCGACTATTTGACGGCTTTTATTTATTTTTTCGGACTATTTATTTAATTTTGCGATGTGTTTACTAATCGTTCAGGGGCCTTAACAGTATTTTCTAGGCAATAATTGTTCGTTTGGGGGCTCAAAAATATACCCCCGAATTTTTAATTATTTTCCAGAATTTTTAGTTACTTTCCCCGAATTTTTAGCAATTTTTTTGCAATTTTTAAATAAATAAAATGATTTAAATAAATAAAAAATGATTTTAAATACCGATTTATGACGTGGCTCGATCCGGGCCGTTGATCATGGACGAGCGCGGATTTCTGAGAGATCCATCGGCTGTCATCGCTCGGAAATCTTTTTCTCCGTTTGCGAGCTCGGAAAGGCACTTGTTCGATATCCGACCAGAGACATGGGGTCTCGGTAGGCCGAGCGACGTGGCGCAATCTGAGCCGTCGGATGATGGTGTGAATCCCCAGAAAATGCTATCTTGTCTTTTAGCGCACGTGGCGTAATCTGAGCCGCCCATCATCGGAGGTACGAATTTCTGAATGATCCAACGGTGGTTATCGCTCGGATACTTTTTTCTCCGTTTGCGAGCTCGGAATGGCACTTGCTCGGCAGCCGACCGAAGGCATGGGGTCTCGGCGAGTCGAGCGACGTGGCGCAATCTGAGCCGTCGGATGATGGCGTGTATCCCAGGACGGGCACATTTCTCAAGAAAATACTATCTCGTCGTCTAGTGTCCTCGGCAAGATCTGGGCCGTCTGATCGAGATCATGCGCGAAAGTTGAGGAGAAAGTGAGTTTTCTCCATTTGCAGGGTTGGAAAGGCACTTGCTCGGTAGCCGACCGATCCCGTAGGGTCTCGGCAGGTCGAGCGACGTGGCGCAATCTGAGCCATTGGATGATGGCGCGTATCCCAAGACGGGCACATTCTTCAAGAAAACACTATCTTGTCGTTTAGTGTCCTTGGCAAGATCTGGGCCGTCTGATCGAGATCATGCACGAAAGTTGAGGAGAAAGTGAGTTTTCTCCGTTTGCGGGGTCGGAAAGGCACTTGCTAGGTAGCCGACCGAAGGCGTGGGGTCTCGGCAGGTCGAGCGACGTGTCGCAATCTGTTCCGAGATGATCCTATTCCCAAGGACATTAATGGTGTCCCGGGGTTTGTGCGGCTTTCCACCTTCCCTAGGTTATTAAGGATGATTCCTTCAATTAATGCGTGGCGTTTCAACTTCCGAGGGTCATAATGGCTAGATCTTGGAGGAGAGCTTATAAGTACCCCACTTCCTTTGTTATTTCAATCGCAACAATATAGAGGTAACTTCTCTTTCGAGGTCCGAAGGGGTGGTTTCTCTTTTGCCTGGTTCTTCTCCCGTTCCTGACGGCCCCAAAGTGGATGTCAGGAGCGGGAGGGAGCGAGGCAGTAGTGGTGACGACCATAGTCCGGACCCGAGGGATGAGTTACTTCGGAAGGACGGTTGGTCGCTCTGTTGCCTTTTTCTTCTCCCGTTCCTCACTACTCCAAAGGGTATGTCAGGACCGGGAGAGGATAAGGCAGTAGTGGCGATGACCGTAGTCCGGACCCGAGGGGTGAGTTACTTCGGAAGGACGGGTGGTCGCTCTGTTGCCTTCTTCTTCTCCCGTTCCTCACGGCTCCAAAGGGGATGTCAGGACTGGGAGAGAATAAGGCAGTAGTGGCGACGACCGTAGTCCGGACCCGAGGGGTGAGCTACTTCGGAAGGACGGGTGGTCGTTCTTCCACCATGGTCTTCTCCTGACTCTGACTGCTCCAACGTAGGTGTTAGGGTCGGGGGAAATCATGGTGGAAGAGGTGATGATCCATGTCCGAAGCTGAGGTGTGAGCTGCCTCGGAAGGACGGGTGGTCGTTCTTCCACGAAGATCTTCTGCCTACTCTGGTTGCCCCATAGTGGGTGTCAGGGTCGGCAGAGATCATGGTGGAAGAGGTGATGATCCATGTCCGAATCCGAGGGGTGAGTTCGTTCGGAAGGACGGGTGGTCGCCCTTCCACCATGATCATCACCCGATTTCGACTGGCCCGATGGGGGTGTCAAGATCGGGGGTGATCATGGTAGAAGGGGTGACGACTGTAGTCCGGATCCGACGGAGAGGGTCATGTCGGAAGGACTGGTGGCCGTTCTTCCGCCCAAATCTTCTCCTGACTCTGACGGCCTAGGTGGAGGTGTCAGGGTCAAGGGAGGTTTAGGCCGAAGGGCAGACCACCGAAGTCCGGATCTAAGGGACGATCTGTCTCGGTAGGATGGGTGGTCGTTCTTCCACCATGATCTTCACCCAATTCTGAGTGCCCCACCGTGGGTGTCAGGGTCGGGGAAGGTCATGGTAGAAGAGGGGATGACCCTAGTCCGGAGCCGAGGGACGACTTTGCTTCGGTGGGACGGGTGGTCGTTCTTCCACCATGATCTTCTCCGGATTCTGAGTGCTCCAACGTGGGTGTTAGGATCGGGGAAGGTCATGGTAGAAGAGGTGATGACCCATGTCCAGAACCGAAGGACGATTTCTGCTTCGGAAGGACGGGTGGTCGTTCTTCCACTGTGGTCTTCTCCCGATTCTGACTGGCCTGATGTGGGTGTCAGAGTCGGGGAAGATCACAGTAGAAGAGATGATGACCTGGGTCCGGATCCGAGCGTCTGCAACAGCTTCAGAAGGATGGGTCTCCTCCCATCTCTGTCTTCCTTCCGGGCCGACGGCTTCCGATGGATGTTGGCCCGAAGGAGTTAGAGATGGAAGGTTTGCCGATCCGCTTTTGACCGGGCCCCGTGGGTCGGCGGGATACCGACCGAGACCTGGGGCCTGGGGGGCACCGCTGAGGGCGGTGCCTTAAAACTTTGAATTAAAATTTTTCTGGTTTCTTCAGACAGAGGGGGGTCATGGAGGAAGTGTCGGCAATCCGAGCGACTTGATGCAATCTGAACCGTTGTATGGCGCCGCGCATCTCGAGACCGGCACATTTCTCGAGAAAACACTATCTTGTTGTCTAGTGTTCTTGGCAAGATCTGGGCCGTCTGATTAAGATTTTACGCGAAGTTTGAGGAGAAGAAGAGTTTTCTCTGTTTGCCAGCTCGGATTGGTACTTGCTCGGTAGCCGACCGGTCTCTTTGCTGGCGTGGTCGGATTGCGTATAGTTCGGCTCCCAGTCCCGTTATGCCGAGCAGGTTGACTTGCTGAAGAAGATAGCTGCGTTGGGCCTTCGCGACGTTTCGAGAGCGGCCCAAGAGTCGCGCTTTTTCGTCTGGAAGTCCAAGGGACGTTCCATTTTTACTATAAATATTCACCCCCCCTTAGACCAAGTCTCATTTTTTACTTTTACTCTCTCTCTTCAGTTCTTACATTTTGCCTTCGAAGTTTTCAGCTCTTTGGTGGTGGTGCTAGTTGACGCGGTGAGGCGTTTTTTTTGTTTCTGGCGAACTTTCCGACCGTAGCTGTTACTTCGAGGTCAGTCTCTCTCCCTTCTCTTTTAAAAAATGGTTAAGATTACGTCCTCGGATGAAACCCCCGCCTCGGAGCGAGCAGTAGGCCGAGGGGGCAAAGGGAAGGAGGTGGCGGAGCCGACCGATCAGCGCGTCGTACGTCCGGATAGAGAGGGCGAAGTGGCCGAGCCGCCTAAGGAGGTCGCGGCGGCGTCCCAGAAGGGTAAAGCCGTGGTCACTATCGTTGAGACGCGGAAGACAGCCGGGGCGTTCGGTCGGCAGCCCATTGTTCTGTCGAGCGTGGGAGGTGTACGGGACTATGCCGAGGACACCTTGGAGAGAGTGACCCAAGGCACGGCTAAGTTGGTGGAGGAGAATGAACCGAGAGAGCTGTCCGAGGTGGACCATACCATCTCGTCTCTTACCGAGGCCGACCTTCACCTGATCCGAGAGGGTTTCCGGATCCCTGCCGATTACGGACTGCTCCTCCCCGGGCCGGGCTTCCGAGCCAATACGAAGTCTTCGTCAGACATGTGCATCTTTCCGGTCGACTCCCTTATCGCCGGACTCCGTTTTCCCCTCCACCCGTTCGTCGTTGACGTCTTGACATGGTACGGTTTGAGCCCTGCCCAGCTGCTGTCGAACACATGGAGGCACATCATGGCATTCGTCCTCTGATGCCAAGAGGTCGGCGCCAAGCCGAGTATGTTCCTCTTTCGGAGCCTCTACCGACCCTGTCAGCCAAGGCGAGACGAACAAAGGTTCTATCTTTCGCCCCGGACGGGCGTGAAGCTGATCGAGAATCCGGACTCGATCAAACATTGGAAGGAGAAGTATTTCATCATCCGAGCCCCTGCGCCGTGGGTGATACCGACGGTTTGGGAGAAGGATGGCATGCCCAAGCGAACCAAGAAGGAGACGGTGCTGAGTGATGAGGAGGCGTAGGTCCAGAAGAAGCTCCTCGCCCTGCCAGCACTAAGCTGGAAAGATATTACCGAGGAGGATCTGTTCCGAGGGGGTCTCAGTCCGATCGACCCTAGTATGCTTCTGGTATTTATACTCTTTGCTTAAAGTTCATGAAAATTTTTCTAAGTTTTTTCATTCGGCTTGTGCAGGGACGATGAAGCTGGACTACAAAGCTCTGATGGCGAAGGGCAGGTCGGAGCAGGAGGCGAAGAAGAAGAGGCCTTCGGCGGGGCCTCAGGACAGCCGAGCCTCGAAGAAGCCTTCGTCGAGATGGCTGCCGACCAACCGAAGGTCGCAGTCCTCGAGCAGGGGGAGATCAGGGTCCTCGACTCTCCTGCCTCGGGTGCGCCGACACCGACCTCGAAGGGGGATGCTCCCGGTTCGTCGAGCGGTGCGTTCGGCGTGAAGGAGGTGTTGTCCCTCCAAGTTTCGTCCCTCACTGCCGAGGCGGAGAAGATCTTGACCGAGCGTCATAAGCAGATCTTCGTCCCTGACTGGCAGGTGATGAACGTCGACGGCTTCTTGGGCGACGGCAACATCTGCATGGAAGCGGTGAGGCACCTGCCGACCCCAAAGGATCGAGCGACCCTGAAGGCCGGGCTAGCAGGGGACGCCGCGATGCAGATTGCTCGGAATACAATGTCGGTAAGTAGGCCGAGCTCTCCCTCATCAAAACTTCTTTCTTAGAATTTTTCCAAGTTCTTGTGCTCGGGGTTTAATGTGCTGTTCTTTTTCAGACCCTCTGCCACTTCAATTTCCTGCTCAAGGAGTTTGCGAGCAAGGAACAGGAGAATGAACGGGAGAAGGCGGAGCGTGTCAAGGCCACGAAGCTGCTTGATGCCGAGCAGCTCCTCTCGGTGAAGAGGGGTGCCGAAGTGGAAGGGCTGGAGAAGCAGCTGGCCGACGTCATTCAGCTGTCGAAGGACACGGCAACCAAGCTTGAGGCTTCGGAGAAGGAGGCACTGGCCAACGCTCGGTCGGAAGCGGAGAAGGCTCGGAAGAGGGCCGAGAAGATTATGGCCAAACACCGGAAGAAGGTGAAGAAGGTGAAGAAGGCCGTGCAGGAGGAGGCCGCGCAACACATGCTCCAGAACATGGAGGATGCCTACGGTCGAGCCTTGCTCCACGTAGCCGCCAAAAACCCGGGCTTCGACACGTCCTCCTACCGTTTTTACGACCCCGTGGAAGGGGAGGAGGAGGTTCCCGAGGGGCTGCTCGACCCCGAGGGAGAGACGGAAGGTGTCGAAGGCCCAGGAGAGACCGAGGCCGAGGGCGAGGAGGAGGACGACTCCGAGGAAGAGAGCAGGAGCGAAGGCGAGGGCGAGGGCGAGGACAAGGCCGGAGGGTCGACGGACCCGAACGACAAAAAGGTCGACCCCTGACACGGTTGTCTCTTTTAATCTTTTGTTCTTTTGTCTCTTTTTGTAAGCCTAACTGCGGACTGGCCACCGCTTTTGTAAAACTTTCTCCTCTGTTTTGAATGAAAACATTTTGTTTGGCCGAAATTTATCCAAGTGTTGAGTCTCGGATTTTGTGTTTGATTTGGCGTAGAATTCTCCAAGTGTTGGGTCTCGGATTTATCTATGATTTTCAGGTAAGGTTCGGTCCGATTACGGAGGTTGCACACCTTCGTAGGGAGCTGGCCAAAACGAAGGGTGAGCTCTCGTACAGCTGACAGAGGCGGTTTCTTATGCTCTTGAAGCTGGAGGAGACGAAGGCAGCTGTGCAGAAGTATTGTCGCGAGTTGTGGCAACTGCGGAAGGAACCCCAAGCTCCTTGTCCCGAAGGTGAGGTCGAGCGGCTCCGTAGAGAGCTTACTGCCACCGAGCAGAAGAATGGCGAGCTTTTGGCCGAGGTCCAACATATGGAACTAGCGGAGAAAGAACGCTCGGCAACGGAAGAGAAGCTAACTTTCGAGCTAGAGAAGGCATCGGCCGAGCGCAAGAGGTTGTTGGCCGAGGTCGACAGGCTCAGAAGGATCACTATAGATAGGGGGATCGAGGTCACCCACTTCCGACGGCTCGCGACCGATGGTGCCAATGTCTCCGGCTCGTCAAGGCCTTCTCGTCTGAATAAGTTGGCGAAGGACGATGCTCTGAGAGACAGAATCATTGAACTGGAGGAAGAGGTCGCATCACTCAAGCCTGTGCCGGAGAGGGCTAACGTCCGCAGTACCTCGTGCACTCGCGAAGAGAGCGAGAGAGGGATTTCTTTTTACGAACTCGCGACGCGTTTGCCTGCGGCTAGGCGGAGCCCTGCCGACGCTCAGAGTAGCGCAGCCGTCTCGTCGAGCGGTGTCTCGGTCGGTGCCACAATCAGGGTCAGCAGTGAAGGGGGGTCATGTTTCGTTGGTTTAGGATCGAGTTCGGAGGGCAGGCCTCGTCGTCCTCGTGTTTCCTTAAACCGAAGCGTTCCCCTTCCGAAGAGGCCCTGATCGTGTCGTTTTATGTTCTTTCTGATTGTCGCAAAACTTTGTAGTAAAGTCGGTTTTGTTGTATGTGGAACCATTATGTCTGAATATGATTGGAAAATTCTTCAAGTGTTGTGCCTCGGGAGTATATTGAAATCTTATTGTTCATTTTCCCTTCTTTTCAGCTCGCGGTGTCAGACCAGGACACCGGTCCCAACAGCTCGGACAGCGATGATGATGCCGAGGTGACCTCAGGGGGGACGAAGTCGCACCCGTCGAAGTGCCGAGAGCGTCATCGGAAGTGGAGCTGGAGTTACGTCGAGCTGAGAGCGAGCGGGCCCACCTTCAGTCCGTCCTCGGCCAACGAGACGCCGAGATCAAACGTTTGGAGAACAGGATCATCGAGGCGAATCCCGAAGGGGAGGACGATGACTCGCAGACAGCTTTTAGTAACGCTCTTCGGGTTCAGTGTATTCGGCACAATCAGTCGAAGATATTAGCCGAGCGGGACGATTTGCTCTCCGAGATCCATCACTTACAGACCGTGGAGGCGAAGCTTCGGAAGGAGGCGGAGGAGCTAACAGCTGAAGTGGAGGGACTGGCGACCGAGGAGACCAGTGAAGACCTTTCTGTTTGAGGACCAAGTGTAACGGGTCGGGCACCGTATTTTTTGTTTTTTGATACTTTGTAACTGTGGAAAGACAGCTTTGTATTGTGTCCCGATCATTAATAAAATTCCCTTTGTTGCTCTGCGTTCTTATTTTGCTTGTGAGTGTATGGGCCGTGCCGAGGTCCTGGAGCCGGGCACATGGTGCCGTCGGCGAGAATCTCGGGGCGAACGAGCTTCCGACGGGGTGTTACCTTGTCGTTTAGCGATTCTGACAAGGTCAGGGCCGTCGGATGTTGGCACGAATCTCGAGGCGGCTCAGTTCCCAAGAAAACGCTATCTTGTCGTTTAACGTCGGTGGCAAGATCTGAACTGTCGGATGTTGGCGCGAATCTCGAGGCGGCTCAGTTCCCAAGAAAACGCTATCTTGTCGTTTAGTGCCGATGGCAATATCTGGGCCGTCTGATCGAGATCATGCACGAAAGTTGAGGAGAAAGTGAGTTTTCTCCGTTTGCAGGGTCGGAAAGGCACTTGCTCGGTAGCCGACCGAAGGCGTAGGGCTTCGGGCTTCGGCTGCTAGGCAAGATTATGTGGCCGAACGTAGTTTCGGTATCCCTCCACTGGCGAAGCTGAGGGGGGGACCACTCCTAGTCTGCCGCGAAGCGAGCTTGGGGGGACTGGGAGCCATGTGCTGGAATCCGGGACCATGGGTGTAGTTCGACGGTTGTGGGAGCAATTCCGAACGGCAATCTACCTCTGGCTCGTCCGGGGACGAGCCGAGGAGGTAAAGTCGAGCCGAGTGTTGGACTCCGAACCATCGGTGTAGTTCAACGGTTGTGGGAGCAATTCCGAACGGCGATCTACCTCTAGCTCGTCCGGGGACGAGCCGAGGAGGTAAAGTCAAGCCGAGTGTTGGACCCCGAACCATCGGTGTAGTTCAACGGTTGTGGGAGCAATTCCGAACGGCGATCCACCCCTGGCTCGTCCGGAGGCGAGCCGATGGGGTAAAGTCGAGCCGAGTGTTGGACTCCGAACCATCGGTGTAGTTCAACGGTTGTGGGAGCAATTCCGAACGGCGATCTACCCCTGGCTCGTCCGGAGGCGAGCCGATGAGGTAAAGTCGAGCCGAGTGTTGGACTCCGAACCATCGGTGTAGTTCAACGGTTGTGGGAGCAATTCCGAACGGCGATCCACCCCTAGCTCGTCCGGAGGCGAGCCGATGGGGTAAAGTCGAGCCGAGTGTTGGACTCCGAACCATCGGTGTAGTTCAACAGTTGTGGGAGCAATTCCGAACGGCGATCTACCCCTGGCTCGTCCGGAGGCAAGCCGATGAGGTAAAGTCGAGCCAAGTGTTGGACTCCGAACCATCGGTGTAGTTCAACGGTTGTGGGAGCAATTCCGAACGGCGATCTACCCCTGGCTCGTCCGGAGGCGAGCCGATAAGGTAAAGTCGAGCCGAGTGTTAGACTCCGAACCATTGGTTGAAATCAAAGTTTAAAAAACAGATGATAAGAGCGGAGAGAAGTGTTCAAATTCACAAGTATGGAAGAACTTTCTTTATTGATAATCGACGGCGAACCGTTTTACATATTACAATTTATGAAAATAGGTTACAAGTCAGAGGAGAGGAATGGCTCGATATCCTATGATACTTAGAGCGGTGCCGGAGCGCTTTCTTGGTATTTTAGGAGGTGCTCGGCATTCCAGGTCCTCGGAATCTCTCTGCCCTCGAGATCTTCAAGACGGTATGCTCCGAGCCGGACGACCCTCGTGATCCTGTACGGCCCTTCCCAGTTCGGGGCCAGCTTGCTCTTCTGATTGGGAAAGGATATGGCCAGTTTTCTCAAGACCAAATCCCCTTGCTTAAGGTTGGTGGGTCGGACCTTCTTGTTGTATGCCAACTCAACCCTTCTTCGGTAACTCTGCTGCCGAATCGATGCTCTTTCCCTCAGCTCATCTATCAGATCTAAGTCTACCCTGAGGTCCCTGGCGTTCTGCTCCTCGTTGTAGGCCGCGAGTCGAGGGGAAGGTATTCCGACCTCGAGAGGTATCACGGCTTCGGACCCGTAGGTGAGGTTGAAAGGGGACTCGCCTGTGGGGGTCCGCTTGCTCGTGCGATAGTTCCATAAGACGTTGGGGAGTTGGTCGACCCATAAGCCTTTGGAACTTTTGTCCAGCCTTTTCTTGATTCCTGCGAGGATCTGCCGATTAGCGTTCTCTGCCTGTCCGTTCGACTGAGGGTGGGAGACGGACGAGAAGCGCTGCTGGATGGCAAGGTTGTCGCAAAGAGCTCGGAATGCTGCGCCAGTGAACTGAGTCCCGTTGTCCGTCACGAGGACACGGGGGACGCCGAATCTGCAGATAATGTTCTTCCAGAAGAATTGTACCACCTTGTTCTCGGTTATAGTGGCGAGGGGCTCGGCCTCGACCCACTTCGAGAAGTAGTCGATGGCTACGACCAAGAACTTGAACTGACCCGGAGCCGGAAGGAAAGGCCCTAGTAAGCCCATCCCCCACATGGCGAAGGGGATAGAACTTGATAGGGAGGCAAGGTTGGCTTGAGGGAGGCGACGGATGCTGGAGTGTCTCTGACAAGAGTTACATTGCCGAACGTGTCTCTCGGCGTCTTGAAGGAGTGTCGGCCAGAAGTATCCATAATTCAAAGCTTTTCGGGCCAAGGACCTGGATCCTGAATGTGCCCCGCCGATGCCTTCGTGGAGCTCTTGTAGGGCATATTCGGCCTGCTCTGGAGAGAGGCACCTTAGGTATGGTCGGCCGTCTATTTGAGAAAAGGAGCGTTTGTATAAGATACCCTCGATCAAGACATAGCACTCGGCCCGAGTTCTGACTCGGCGTGCTTCCTTGGGATCCTCGGGCAGAACCCCGTCCCTTAAGAATTCCACCAATGGCTTCATCCAATTGTCCTGCAGCATGATCAGCAACGACTCCACCGAGCCAGGTGTCTCGTCCTCTATGCTCGGCTTAGAGAGGACCTCGATCAGAACAGTCTGTTCAAGGCCTTGTAGGGAGGATGAGGCCAGCTTGGAGAGGGCATCGGCCTGCGAATTCTCCTCACGAGGAACTCGTTGAACGAGCGCCTCTTCGAACCGGCTCATGAGGGCCCGGACCTTAGCGAGGTACTTCGCCATCCGCTCGTCTTTGGCCTCGTACTCACCCAAGACTTGGTTCACGATAAGTTGGGAATCACTGTGGATCCGGAGGCGCTGCGCTCCAGCACTTCGAGCAAGTCCGAGACCAGCGATGAGTGCCTCGTACTCCGCCTCATTGTTTGAGGCCTTGAAGTTCATACGGATCGCGTACTGGAGGACGAAGTTGTCAGGGCCGTTCAGGATGATTCTGGCGCCGCTCCCTTCGCTACAGGAGGAGCCGTCCACGAAGACTATCCAAATGGGGGGTCCATTCGGTACGTGGTTGACTTCAGGGATGGTGGACTCTACGATGAAGTCGGCGAGGGCCTGTGCTTTAATTGCCGTCCGAGGCTGGTAAGAGATGTCATGCTGACTCAGCTCTATGGACCACTTCATCAGCCGGCCCGAGGTCTCAGGCTAGTGGAGGATCTGCTTTAGGGGTTGGTCGGTGAGGACAACGACCGAGTGGGATTGAAAGTACGGCCGAAGCTTCCTCGCTGCCATGACCAGGGCGTAGGCCATTTTCTCTATCTTCGGATAGCGGAGCTCGGCATCCCGAAGCACCTTGCTCACGTAGTAGATAGGCCTTTGGGTCCGGTCCTCCTCTCTCACCAAGACAGCACTTAGGGTCTGCTCGGAAGCAGCCAAGTAGATGAAGAGAGTCTCGCCCGGGACCGGTTTGCTGAGCAGAGGGGGGTTCACCAAGTAGGCCTTCAGTTGGTCGAACGATTCCGGTTGTGGTTGGCCCCATTCAAAACCTTTAGCCCCCCTGAGTGCTTTGAAGAAGGGGAGGCACTTTTCCCCAGACTTCGATAGGAACCGACCGATAGCGGCGAGCCGACCTGTTAACTTCTGCACCTCTTTGACGTTCCGAGGCGGGGACATGTCCAATATGGCCTTGATCTTCTCGGGATTGGCTTCGATCCCTCGCTGGCTCACCATGAAGCCGAGGAATTTTCTTGAGGAGACCCCGAACGCACACTTGTTCGGGTTCAGCCGCATGTTGTGCCTTCTCAAACGCCGAAGGCCTCCTGGAGGTCGGCCACGTGGTCAGTGCCTCGGACGCTCTTGACGAGCATGTCGTCATTGTACACCTCCATGTTCCGGCCTATCTGGCTCTGAAAGACATTGTTGACGAGGCGTTGGTAGGTGGCTCCCGCATTTTTCAACCCGAACGGCATGACCCGGTAGTAGTAGAGGCCTTGGTCGGTGACGAAGGAGGTCTTCGGAATGTCCGGAGGGAACATTCGGATCTGATTGTAGCACGAGAATGCATCCATGAAGCTGAGGAGCTCATGGCCCGAGGTGTCATCAATAAGGGTGTCGATGTTCGGGAGAGGGAATGGGTCCTTCGGACACGCCTTATTCAGGTCGGTGAAGTCAATGCATATTCTCCAGGAGCCGTTAGACTTCTTGACCATTACAACATTGGAGAGCCACTCGGGGTAGTTTACCTCCTGTATGAACTTGGCCTTCAGAAGTTTATCCACCTCCTCCTTGATGGCCTGCTGTCGCTCAGGAGCGAACTTACGTCTCTTCTTCTGAACCGGTTTGCACCCCGGTTCGACACTAAGGCGGTGGACTAGCAACTCCTCGATGATGCCAGGCATATCCGCGGCCGACCAAGCAAACAGGTCGCGGTTATCCCGGATACATCTGACCAAGTCCGAGCACAGCGCAGTCGGTAGAGACTTGCTGATGAGGAACTTGCGGCTCGGGTCCTCGTCCGAGAAGAGCACTTCTTCTAGCTCGTCCGCCGGCTCGGACGTGGGTCAGATTTTCGGCTCGGGGATTTCTAGTGTCTCGAGGGAGAGCACCGGTCCCCCTGTGGAAGTCATGTAGCACTTCCGAGCCATCTCTTGGCTTCCCCTGACTTCCCCTACTCCCGACCGAGTGGGGAACTTCATTTTAAGATGGTACGCCGAGGGGACAGCTTCCAAGGCGGCTAGGCCGGGTCCGCCCAGAATGACATTATACGCTGCCGGCACGTCGACGACCATGAAGTCCATCAGCTTGGTCCGGGTAGTAGGGGTGCTTCCAGCAGTTACGTCTAGGGTTATCACCCCCTCGACAGTTACTGGGACCCCCGTGAACCCGTGGATTGTGTAACCGGCCGGCTTGAGACGGTCCCGGGACAGCTGCAGGCCTCGGAAGGCCGAGAGGAAGAGGATATTGACCAAACTCCCATTGTCTACTAAGATCCTCTGCACCTTGAAGTTGGCCATGTGGAGGTCGATGACGAGGGCGTCACAGTGGGGGGTTTGGACCCCTTCGAGGTCTTCATCGGAGAAAGACACAAGGACGCCGAGACCTTTGGGAGGAGGGGCACTGTGAACCGAGTTGACCTCTCGGACGAAGGCCTTCCGAGAGGAATTTGAGGAGCCTCACATGGGGCCTCCGTGGATCAGGTGCAGAACCCGTTCTTCCTCGAACTCGGGTGTCTCCTCGCGTCGCTTGGAGCGCTTGTTAGCCCCCCGAGGCGGAGGAGTGTTGCGATCCGCCCGATCGTTAGCCTTTACCAATTTGGCCAACTGTCCCCTCCGGATGAGGGCTTCTATCTCATCTCTCAATGCCCGGCAGTCGTTCGTGTCATGGCCGTGGTCTCGATGGTAACGACACCATTTATCTTTGTTCCTCCTCTTTGCCGGGGTGTTCATCCTCGGCACTAGAGGGATGACCCCCTCCTTCTCCACTTCCATTAGGATGGTGGAGACGTTAGTGGTGAGGGGAGTGAACTTCTCGAACATGGGGAGAGGACGGCGCTGACCGCCGTTGTCCTTCTGTGCTTTCTTGGACCCCTCTTCCCCCATCGCCTTCCTCTTCGACCCGGAGGAGGACCCCCCGAAGCTCGGGAGGGATTCAGCCTCCTCTGCTCGGATATACTTCTCGCACCTCAGGAGGAGGTCGGCAAAGTTATGCGGGGGCTTCTTGGCTAGGGACGATCGGAGGTTGGCGTTGAGGACGTTCGACTGGAACGCCACGGTCGTCACTGACTGGTCTAAGGAGGCAATAGACCTGACCTCTGCGGTGAATCTCTTCACATAGTCGCGCAGCTTCTCTTCCCTTTCCTGCCGTAGGTTCAGTAGGGAGAGGCTTGTCTTCTCAGCTCGCCTGCTACTCACGAAGTGAGTTATGAACAGTGTTTCAAACTGCTCGAACGAGAAGATGGAGGAGGGAGCGAGTCTGGAATACCATTCCCGAGCCGACCCTCTGAGGGTGGCGGGGAAGGTCCTACAGAGTACGGCGTCGGAAGCTTGATGGATCAGCATCAGGGTCTTGAAGCTTTCGACGTGATCAACTGGGTCGGATTCCCCTGAGTACGTTTCAAACTGCGGAGGTTTGAAACCCCTCGGTATGTGGGCCTCCATGATCGACCGAGAGAAAGGGGGTCTGCTGGGGGGAACGGTTCCTGCTCGAGACTCCTCCTCTCTGTCCATGCGACCAATGCGCCTCTCCACCTCATGGAGACGGCGGTTGAGGGCATCGTCCCTCCGCTGGTAATCATACGATCCCCCGGACTCTTCTTCATAGGAAGGGGAGCGGGGGCTGCGGCGCCGGTAGTCCTGGGATCGGCGAGGACTATAGTTCTGCTGCTGGCGGCTGGGAGCCGGGGAAGGACTTCGGGTTCGGCGACGAGGACTGGGAGCCCTCGGGGGTGTTGGAGCCCTCCGGGCATTTTGGTTGTTCTGCCGAAGGTTGAGGGCCTGCAGTACGGTGTCTTGAAATTGTAGGAACTCGGCACGAGTGATAGGTGCGTCATTGTTCCTTCGATGATGCCGGTCAGTGGGGGAATGCGGCCTCCTCCTCCGGCGCTCGGGAGATGTCGCTCGGCCCCTGCGGTCCGGAGACCTTCTGTCGTCCCGGCGCTGAGGGGACCGCTCACCCTGATGCTGGCAGGGAGGCTCCCTCTCGGGCTCGCCTTTCATCAAGGTGGGTGCGGAGGTCTTCATCTTTTTGGCGGTTCAAGGACCGTGTTGCGGAGGTCGGGGTTATGAGAAGCCATTGAATCCGAGGATTCATTATGAACCGAGACATGGTCCGGATTGAAGGGCTGCTTCTGCCTCCGACCGTTATGTCCAGAAGGGCCATTGTTGGGTTGCTGTTTGGGAAGAGGAGGTTGGCCCTGCGGGGCCGGAGGAGGAAGTTCGGGCTGTGGAATAGGATTGACAGGGGCTTCCTCTGTAGGATCGGCGGGATTGGTCCCGCAGTTGGACCCTCTCGATCTGACCTTCTTTGGAGGCATGGTTGGAGAGGACGACAAGGAAGAGGCTGAGGCTGTTCGTGTGGTTTTTCCCACAGACGGCGCCAATCTGTTACCGCTGATTTCGGTGTGGGGGTAAACAGATAAGATTTGTGAGTTCGAGAAAACCTGAACAACTGATCTCAGCCTTCTTGCTCCTGCCACGACCTGCAAGGAAGTGCGAGACACCGGGGTTGATTCCGGCGACGCACCCTCCGACGCTCTTGTCAGTAACCAGTGGTGATTAAAGAAAGAGCTTAAGGTGGTAAAGAAGTGATTAACCTGGTCACAGTGGCAGAGGGGATGTATTTATAGTCGCCAGGGGAGTGATTAGAGGCCTGGTTCCCTGTGTAACTGCTAGGAGAAAAATCCTCACAGTCTGTTTAGGAAACTAACCCCTTGATTCCCGATGAGAGTAAATCAAGCCCGTTGACTAGGTCAAATCAGTGGCCCTGATTGGTCTCTTGCTGGTCTGGGCTCGCCTCGGGTCGGGACCCGTGCCCAATCGGTATGGACCCGTTCGTGGGTTATTGGGTCTCGTGCGAAGGAGATCCAGTACCCGCTTTGGATCCACTTGTATGTGAAATTACCATTTTACCCCCGAGCTTCGAGATTCGCGCCCAATCTGGACGGTTCCGATTTAACCCCATTTTAAGCCATATCAACGACTAAGCATGATATGTATTCCAAGTAGAGACCTACAACATTCTAACCATAGTATGATAATTCCTACCATGTATGTACAACCTAAACATGGTTTCTTTCTACATTAAACCCACAACATGGCATACGCCATAAGCATGGTTCCTACAATTATTTAAACATGAATGTATACCATCTTTAGCATGATTAATGACTAAGCATGATCATCTACTAACTTAGCATAAACAATACTTAGCATGAACAACCATTAAGTATGACATCTACTAATCTTAGCATAAACAATCATTAGCATGGTCATCTACTACTTAACATAAACAATAATTAGCATGACATCTACTAACTTAGCATGAATAATGATTAAGCATGATCATCTACTAACATAGCATGAATAATGATTAAGCATGATCTTCTACTAACATAGCATAAACATATACTTATCCATGCATGGATATCATGTAAGCATGAATATTTATTTGATCTAGCATGGTATATAACTTTCCTATAAGCATGTAAGCATGGATAAATTAATCTAGCATGATATACCACTTTCCTACAACTATCTAAGCATAGATATACAACTTTCCTACAATTAAACTAACATGGTATACAACTTTCCTACCCTTAATCTAGCATGGTATACAACTTTCCTATAATTAAACTAACATGGTATACAACTTTCCTACCATTAATCTAGCATGGTATACAACTTTACTATAACCAAACTAACATGGTATACAACTTTCCTACCATTACTCTAGCATGGTATACAACTTTCCTAAACATGGTAGGGATTTTTAATATAAATCCTACAACATTCTAAGCATGTTTATACACTTAGCATGGTATACATCATTCCTAAATATGGTAGGTATTTTTAATATAAATCCTACAACATTCTAAGCATGTATGTCATTCCTAAACATGATAGATGATTTTGGCATGAATCCTACAATATGTATATCGTTCCTAAACATGGTAGGTATTTTTAATATAAATCCTACAACATTCTAAGCATGTTTACACACTTAGCATGGTATACATCATTCGTAAACATGGTAGGTATTTTTAATATAAATCCTACAACATTCTAAGCATGTTTACACACTTAGCATGGTATACATCATTCCTAATCATGGTAGGTATTTTTAATATAAATCCTACAACATTCTAAGCATGTTTACACACTTAGCATGGTATACATCATTCCTAAACATGGTAGGTATTTTTAGCATGAATCCTACAACGTTCTTAGCATGTTTATACACTTAGCATGGTATACCTCATTCCTAAACATGGTAGGTATTTTTAATATAAATCCTACAACATTCTAAGCATGTTTGTCATTCCTCAACATGATAGATAATTTTAGCATGAATCCTACAACATTCTACTACTACTACTACTTTATTTTAACCATGAACATAACATAAAAATATCTACAACTATCTACTACTACTACCTACTTTATTTTAACCATGAACATAACATAAAGCATCTACAACTATCTACTACTACTACTACTTTATTTTAATATGAACATAAAACATCTACAACTACTTCTTTTAATTATCTACTACTACTACTACTTTATTTTAATATGAACATCTACTAACATTTCTACCAAATCTTCATTAGTATTTATTTCTTATTAACACTAGTTGAACATAAAAGAGATCTTTTTGACCATTCTACAACTAGTGATTTAGATTAGTTTCATATCTACAATGAGTCTTTCTTCCTTAAGATTATAAAGAAAACAACAATAATAGGGTAAAGTAAGAACCCTTTATTTGGTCCATCCAATATATGCTTTTCTTTTTAGTCCAAGTCCAATGTGTGTCCTACAACCAAATGGGTTGTATACAAGTCCATATGCTATGTGTGAGTTCACATTCAAGTCCTACAACCAAAGATGGTTGTATATACAAATCTATATGCATATTTTAATCTAGTCCCATTTCATAACACAAAATAACAACTAGAACTATAAAGATTTAATCTTTATGTCTATTTAGCACTCCCATTTGTTTCCATTTTATTTTATGTGATTATTACCTTTAACATTTACAAACATACAAAACAAGAACCACATACAATAATACTATCACAACAACCATCTCAAAAGAACCAAAGAAAACAAAACAAGGAGGATAAGAAGAAGAAGAACATCAAAACAATCAAAACCAACAAACAAACAAACAAAAGAGAAACCCCCACCTTGTTTCTTTTCTTAGATGGAAGAACTAGACTAACTCTCCTCCTTAGCTCCTAGGAATCCTTATGAACCTACAATGGGAAAACTCTCAAGTTAGTATGGTGTTCTCTCTTTCTTTTTCTTTCTTTCTTTCTTTATGATCTTTCTAAAATGAGATGAAGGTGGAGGAAGGGGGTATTTATAGGTGGAAAGAAGGGTTGAGAGTGCAAATGTGCACACACACAATTGCACAAAAATCCCTCCACAAATTGGGCTGGTTTTGATCTAGGGGAGGTGGAATGAGGTGGAGGCTTGGTGTGGTATGGTGCTATGTGGTGGGGGTGTTATGTGAGGGAGCTTCTTTCTCCTAATTCTCTCATGCACATTTAACCTAGGTTAACCACTTATAAACCCTAACAATCTAATAGGTTTTGTCATAAACAAGACAAGTGTTTGTCCAAAAATACACAACACACAATTTGTATCATGTACTAATCGACATACTACATACACGTGTGTATATATATATGTATACCGAAAATCTTTGCATAATCCGTATAAAAATAATTTGATCTCGAAAATAATAATAAAATAAATTATATTATTAGTTCGGAAGATCGTGGTATCAATTTGATACACTACGGATGTATACTGACCGGTATCTGGGAACAGATAACGTCTATGAATAAACCGGGTGAAAATCACCAAAATAATTCAATTTTGGAATTAAAACAAAATAATAATAAAATAATAATTTATATAAGGTAATATCCGTCCGGGATATTACATGTATTTTCTTACACGATGATGATAACAATAATAACATGCGCCATCATCCGAGTACAGTCCCCATATCATTAACTACTCTAATCAATCCCTTAAACCCAGCCTTATTAATTATTTAATTAATACAATAATACAATATGCAATATGAGACATGAGATGAACAATAGTATCAATAGGGGAACAATAGGATGATAACATGAAGTAGGACAATTAGAATGATGATAATAACTCATTAGAATCATGCAATGCAACAGACATTCATCAATTCATGCAATATACGATATAGGAATAATTAATTCATTAAAAACTGACATATAAAATTCTGGACAGCAAGCGCAGTCTGTACAAAAATACAAATTTCTGCTGTCTCAGAAATCAAAAGTTGAATCCGTCAAAAAATATGGAAACTAGACTTTCACACGGTTACAACGCATATTTAAAGTTCAAATTCCGACAATAGTAGCTAGGTCAAACACATATTTCTTTACAGGTTTTATGTTCAGACAGAAATTCGACATCTTGTTAATTTAATTTTTGAATCAGTAAAAATTCGATATTAAAATCAGTAAAATTATTTTCTGGACTTCTAAACATGTTAACCAACAATTTGAAAATTTTCATAGCGAAATTTCATCATTTGATCAACCTTTTTACTATTTAAACATGAAAGGTACGAGAATCTGAAAATCTGAAAGTAAAAACACAGTTGTAGTAAAACGGGCATAACTTTTACTACAAAATACGGAATTCGAAAATTCAAGATATTCTGGAAACTAGAAAGATAAGGCTGCAACTCTTATTCAGAAAGTAATTCATTTTAAGGTCATTTACTGGTTTGAAAATAGTGATCAAAATTCAGGTCAACAAGCATATACAATTTTTAGGGTATTTTTCATGTAAATAAATTAATTAAATGTGACGGGTATCATATCTATTAGTCAATAAGTTATATAATCAGCATGATGGGTGTCAAAACATAATAAATAAAATTAGAACATGCTCATACATCAATTTATCATCAATCATATATAAACAACCCTATTGTCAATTCTATATGCACCCATGAAAGATCCAAACTTTAGAGTCAAAATGGCACAATGTCAAAATTATTGGGGTTAGCTCGTGTAAATCCCAATAGACCCAACGAAGATATGAAGAATGGATAATACGATAACAAAGAGATCTACTTGCAAGAATTTCAATAACACTTGAATTTGATACAATTAGCAATTCAAGAGGACAGTGACTTGCCTGTCAGATGGTGAAAACAAAAACCAAGAATAACAGGATAAGGATTCCGGAGCAACGAACACAAATCTGAAACAACACGATCCCACGAACACCATATAACACATGCACAATACGTGCAAAAGAACCCAAAGCAACAGCAAACAGACACAGCAAGAGAGAGGAGAGCTCGACAGCAACATTGGCAAGGGCAAAGACCTGGTGGTCGCCGGCGTCGCAGGTGGCAACGGCATTGTGTCAAGCGGCGATCATCGCGATGGCGAGCGGCGCTGTGCTTGGCCGACAGTATTGGGAGCAAGGGGATCGGCAGGGTGTGGATACAAGGGAATGGGGAAGGAGAGGTCGTGGTGGGGTCTTGGGTGCCTGGGCATCGACGAGGGTGGCACCGGGAGGTGTGGCGACGGGAGGCGACGAGGGAGGGATAACCGGAGGCGGGGGCAGCAGCGGGAGGTTGGACGGGGAAGATGAATAGTGGGTTCTCTGTTTGAGGAGTAAAATTTGGATGGGGAGAGAGAAACAGAGAGGTGAGAGAAAGTACATGAGAGAATAAGCGGCTAGGATTTCGATTTATGTGCCAAAAATTAGGGTTTGCATTAGGGTTGTATTTATACGGTACGATTAGGGTGTTGGGTTAGTGAATTAGGGTCCAATAAGAGATAGATCTAAATGAATCGGGTTCAAATAAAAATACCCACAATAAATAAGAGAGCAATATGATCAATAATAATTGTTCGATCAAAAGAATGAAAAATTTCACGGACAAAAATTTAAATCCAAATAAATAAATAAATAATACAAATGCATTAAAATATAAATAGGGACTTGAAAATAAATTTGGAATTCGCCAATAAAATAGATCAATTACAAAAACAAGATAATTCGTTAAATGTACTTTAATTAAATAATCAAGGAATAACGATTAATAGTTATAATTATAAAAATAATAAAATCGTACAATAAAATTATTATTCGGGTTTAACAATTTACTAAAATGACCCAATAAATAAATAAATAAATATATATATATATATATATATATCAATTACAAAAACAAGATAATTCGTTAAATGTACTTTAATTAAATAATCAAGGAATAACGATTAATAGTTATAATTATAAAAATAATAAAATCGTACAATAAAATTATTATTCGGGTTTAACAATTTACTAAAATGACCCAATAAATAAATAAATATATATATATATATATATATATATATATATATATATATATATATATTTGGACTCAAATACAAATAGTTGATCAATAAGATCTAGAAAATAAGATCAAAACACATCGTTATTCGAAATGAGTAAATTTTCGATTAGAAAAACACTTTAATATAAAATCCAAAACTATTTTAACAAATAATGAATTTATAATATCGAAATACAGAAAATATTCAGAAAATGCGTATTTACGAGAATGGGGGTTACAAATCTGGATCACTTTGTGCTTGGGCTATTGGAGTAGTCTCTTTTACCGGCTGGATCGGGTTAATGGGCCCTAAATCAGCCTAGACCCTCTCGTCGGGCCTGTATCTGTTGGAATTTACCGTTTTACCCCTGTGAGGTTTAAGATTCATGCCCGATTTGAACAGTCTTGATTTTGTTCTATTTTTACCCATATCTCTAGGGTTTGAAACAAAATTTAAAAACAAGACTTTAAAAACATGTTGATAATATATATATATATATATATATATATATATATATATATATATATGAGAAAAATGAGCCTCATATTTGTATGAATATTTTTTTTTTCTCATACAAAATGATTATACTCACTTGGCGGGTCCCCCATGGAAGATCCACTCTATCCATTATGTGTATCATGTAAATAAATATATGTTAAGAAAAAATCAAGTGCTGTGGAGGTTGATTACCCATGCATCATGTGTTCCAATTTGAGGTACAATTCGTAACATCATGACCTCCAAAGCACTTGGTTTTTTATACACATACATCCATTGATATGATAAACTTGATGGACGAAGTGGATCTTCCATGAGGGACCAAGTGAGTGTAATCACTTTGTATTAAAAAATATCCTCATACAAATATGAAGGTCACTTTATATGTACTAGTAATTTACATGAGTGATGCACGTTTTAATTAGAAAATTAAAAGTAAAAACTTTTAGGATCAATAAGCAAAAATTAAAAAATCACACAAACTTAACAGAAATAAGTAAGTACAAACACCAAGGAGTTTGACGTGGAAAACACACTATGGTTAAAAACCACAGGCAGTAATAATACTTCTTCCACTATTCAAATAATGGGTACAACAAGAGAATACTTGAATCACACTCTTATCCTCACATACACTAGTTGTGGTGGAACAGTCTCTCTCTCTCACTTTCAACTTACAGTGGTATAAAACTCTCTAAGAACTCTCGCACTCTACTTGAAGTGGAACACCTCACTTCACTTTGGAGTGGAACTCTGTCTATTATTTGATACCAAAATGAGGAAGATCACTTCCTTATATAGGATAGGGTGGAACAATGTAGAAGCTTTTGAATTGGTATGTGCTTTAATTTACATGCACCAATTTATTTTTTCGTCACCACCATTTTCCATGGTGGAAGTTTTCCAACATTACCATTTTCCATTGTAGAAAATTCTAGCACTATTAGATATTCAAAAGAAATTATTTTCTTAGATATTTCTCCTAGATATTTCTCACGAAACAAAGCTCCATGGGTTCGATTAGCCCATTGTACACTAACAGTCTCCCCCTCCAGCCCATGAGGGAGGAACACCGATCACGACTCCGATCTGCTTGGAGTCTGATGTGATTATTTGCAAGTGTACAAAATTGCAAACAAGTAGTATAGTTAAGTGAAAAGAGTATCGAACCCACAAGGACTAATTATTTTATCGAGTACCGAAATTATTAGATGAATTACTATTTGGAAAATCGAAATTCAATAAAGAAAGCAACTAAATTAGATTAATCTAAAGAACTAACTAAATAAGTTTAAAAGGTTCGGAATCTGAAATTTTGTTCTTTATTAATTGCAAAATTAATTCTAGGACTTTCGATTTCACCTAGTTAATCCCACACAATTTATAACTCCATGTGAATAAAAATATTAACTTTCCAAGTTGTAGACAAAATCTCCAAATTATTCAATATTCACTCTCAAGCAATATCAAAAATATTCTCAACTAATTATTTGTCATAGTTCATGCACAAATTACTAATTGAAAATTTATTAAGATCTCTGGATTTCTTAACAGTCACATTAACAGCGGTTCGCTCTTGTAATGGTGTTTAATTTTATAAATTCGAAATCACAAATTACCAGTTCGGTTTCTCCATGATTTAATAAGTTATACAAAAGTTGGTCAAACAATTGGAAGCATTAAGAACAAAAATCGAACACACAACCATTGAAAAACAAAAAAAAATTAATATGGAATTAAAGTTGTGTTCTCAAAACTAGGCTACATCAAATCCTTAGAAAAATAAAATTAGTTCATAATAAATTTGTAACTAACAAAATTGTTCATAGATTGCATAATAAAATTTAGAGGAGAAAAAGAAAAACTCTTTTTGCAGAAAATCGATGGTTTGAAAATCGTGCGCTTTCTTCTTCTTTCTCTCCGTCCCTCTCTCATGTTTCGAATCCCACGCCCAACACATGTCAGCGTGGTCTATCTTCGTCACGATGCCCGAGCGCCCAACCTTTTCCCTTTTTTTTTCTTAGATCTCCAGCCACCCCCACCTACTTCCCACTTCTTCACGCCGCCTTTTTTCATCAGCAGCCTGCAGCCACATGTATATATAGGATTAGGGTTAGGTAGTTAGGTTAGTTAATTAGGATACTTAATTAATTAAATAACTAATATGATAAGTGTATATATTTAAATAATTAATTAAGATTAATAAATTAGGTGATCATTGCTTTATTTATTTATTTATTTATTTTTATTCCAAAATTTCATTGCACTCCCTAGTTGACATAATATTTATATTAATTCTCCAAAAATCCAGTTTGTAAAAACATGTATTTAAGTGCTCAAATTTTCTAGAAATCTTCACATATAATAAATTTGAATTTAAAAATCTTTATCCTTATTTCTTCTTTGATTTTTTTTCGAAAATGCATATCTTTTTGCACTTATAAATCTCATTCCTACAAAATCAAACAAATAAGTAAAAATAAGTAGAAATAAGATAAATTTCAAATAAATAAACGAGAACTCGCAATTTTGATGTATTAAAGAGTACTAAAAATTATATAGAAATTTCGCTCATCAAATACCCTAAAACTTAAGATTTTGCTTGTCCTCGAGCAAAAAGAAAACCATAAATCAAAGAATAATAATCATAAGTAGGCTTAACTCAGCACACTAAAAGGTCTTATCATGAAAGCATCAAAATTTCAACTCAAAATATAAACAATAGCAAATAAAGTAAAACCAAGCATAGTCACTTTTTCCAGTGCAATTATTCATTCATAATTCTCAACCCAATCATATTTTTCATGCAATTAATGTAATTATAGCATGTAATAACTCCATCTGTGATTACCCATTCTCACTACTACAAACCGAGTAGCAAACTAAAGATTTTATTTTATTTTTTTTTTTTTTGCTCTTCTCTAAGTTTTCAGTTGACTTTTGACGCGAATGCAAATATTTGTGATGAATTCATCCAGTTACTCAACAAATCACAAACTTAAACTACTTTTGCATACTCATATTTCAAGTTGCCGTTTGACGTAAAAGTAAACATTGGTGATGAATACCCCTAGTTACTAAGCAACGCAAAATATTGGAGTAGATAGACTTTATTCATGTAATCTTTTTTGAATATTATCACTCTATTTACTTAAACTCTGTTTAGGACTAGATCAAAGAGGATAATCACAAGAAAAAGCATCACATTTTTCTTTTATGTATAATCACATGACTGTCACAATTGTGTAGGGAATATTGAAATTCAATAATCCTAACGTAAATAGGTATTCTTAATCTTACTTTATAAGCAATTGTCTATCCTAAAAGAAATATTTCAATGCTTTAGCACAATAAAGAACTCAAAAGTGTACTGATAAGCCTAATTGAAATCCCCTTTTGTTTTTTTTCTTTTTCACATATATATAAAATAATAAAATAAAAATTTGCACCCCTTCCCCCAAACATGGAATATCACATTGTCTTCAATGGGAAAGGAAAAGGAAAAACAAAAAGAATGCAAAAAGTTCAGAATTTCTCCTCTGATTCGTGTTAAAATTTTGCACGTGCGAAGTACATTGTTTTCAGTGATATCTGGAGCTATAGGTGTCCAAATGGCCTGATTCTTTTTGTTCTGGAAAGCTAAGACAATTGCCTAAGATCTCTCTTTGAAACACTTTTCCATATTCTAACTCCATCCTGCTGAAAAATAGCCATCAATTCAGGTGTATAAAACAGCTCTGACCGGCGCCTTCCAAACCCATGCAATCCTACAAAAAAAAATCAAAAAAAATAATAAAATAAACTAAAGGGAAAATATTATCTAAATGCAGTAAAAGAAAACATGGGTTGCCTCCCAAGAAGCGTTAAGTTTTAAGTCTTCAGCTAGACATGATAGCTGTGATGGTTATGTGACGCCAACATCCAACAACATAAGAGCCTCTTTTGTAATAAAACCCTTCATGCGTGGATTATGTTTTTTCTGTGCATCCCTTAAGCTAAATGACAGTGATCTAAACTCGTGTTTAAGGCTTTTTTTCTTGAAGATAGAGCCTTTGATACCCCCACCTCTTTGAATTTTAGCTAAGAAAATGGATGAATATATGGTGCAGCATCCAAATATATAACACATTCTGAAATCTTTTCTTTCTCAGTTTCAAAATTTGCTGAATTTGTTAGACATACTTTTATAAGTAACTTTTCAATTTCAGCACTATGTTTCTCACCCACAATTAAATCATTTTTACTTACTTGAAAACACGACTGTTCTTCCGTAGGAAACTTTATGGATTTAAAAACATCAAACATTACTTGCTCATCCTCAACCCTCAAAATCAATTTTCCTTGTTGGACATCAATCAAAGCTCTTCCTGTAGCTAGAAAAGGTCTCCCCACAATCAACAGAATTTGTTCATCTTCCTCCATATCAAGCATAATAAAATCAGCGGGAAATATGAACTTGTCTACTTTCACCAAAATATCTTCAATAATCCCTCTTGGGTACTTGATAGATCTGTCCACCAATTGCAATAAAATTGTGGTAAGCTTTGCTTCTCCAATACGTAATTTTCTGAAAACAGAATATGGCATAAGATTAATACTTGCTCCTAAATCACATAGTGCTTTATCAAAATAAGAATTTTCAATAGTGCAAGGAATTGTAAAACTCCCAGGATCTTCAAGTTTAGGCGGCAGCTTCTTTTGTAAAATTGCACTACTTTCTCCTGTTCGCATCACCATTTCATACTCTTCTAGCTTCCTCTTGTTCGATAAAATATCCTTAAAAAATTTAGCATATTTAGGCATTTGTTCTAAATCTTCAATAAGAGGAATATTAATATGCAATTTCTTAACAATATTTATAAATTTAGAAAATTGATTTTCAAGATTATTCTTTTTAAGTCTTCGCCGAAAAGGAATAGGTGGATCATAAGATGAATTAGGATATGTTCTAGAATTAAACTCTCAGAAATCCATGGTATTTGAAGCTCCTTTGCTTTTCTTGGAATTCTCAATTTGGTGGTTGGCCACCTCCTGTGTTTGTTCCTCCAAAATTGGTTGTGACTCATCTTGCTTTTCAACCACATTTTGTTTGGCATTTTCTTCTTGTGGCTGCTTAATTGTTCTTCCGCTTCTCATTGTTATTGCTTTGACATGCTCTTTAGGATTTGTCACAGTGTTACCGGGTAAGGTTCCTACCATTCTCTCTTTAAGAATATTTGAAAGTTGACCAATCTAAGGCTCAAGGTTGTGAATTGAAGCGGTATTATTTTGTATCACCAAATTTGTCTTCTGCATGTATTGCATGAACATCTCTTCAAGTGTCGGCTTCTTTTCTTGTTGTAAAAAATTTTGAGGTGGTCTAATGGCTCTTTGATTGTTGTTCCAAGAAAATTTGTGGGTGTTTCTCCATCCTTGATGATACGTGTTCGAATAAGGATTTTTTTGATGTTGAAAATTGGACACGTAACTTGCTTGATGGGACTGTGGGTGAGCAAATGGGTTCCCAACTTGGCAATCTGTACTCGAGTGATTTCCTACACAAAGATCACAAATGATATTAGTTTGAATAGCATTAACATTCATATTACCTATTTGTTTAAATAAAATATCAATTTTTACAGTTAAAATAGTAATAGGATCAAGTTCAAAAACTCCAACCACTTTTCTTGGACATTGTACTATCTGAAGACCACTGGTAATTATTAGATGACATCTCCTCTAAAGGATCATAGACTGCATCGTGAGTTTTGCTTATTAGTGCACCTCCAGCTGCTGCGTCAACCATAGATCGATTTGTAACTCCCAAACCATTATAGAATATTTAAATTTGTAGCCATTTCGGAAGTTCATGATGATGACACTTTCTCAATAACTCTTTATACCTCTCCCATGCATCATACAAAGACTCGGTCTCAAATTGAATGAATGTGGTAATATTATTTCTTAGCTTCGCTGTCTTTGCCAGCAAAAAATACTTAGCTAGAATTTTTTGTGCAGGTCCCTCCCAAGTAGTAATACTACCGGGTAGTAGAAAATTTAGCCAAGCCTTAGCCTTATCTCTTAGTGAAAAAGGAAAGAGTCTCAATCGAATTGCATCATCTGATACTCCATTGTGCTTAAAAGTGTCACAAATTTCTAGAAAATTTGCAATGTGAACATAAGGATCCTCGTGCGATAGTCTCCCAAATTGAACAGTCTGTTGAATTATTTGAATGATCGCCGGTTTAATCTCAAAATTGTTAGCTTCAATAACCGGCCTCTTTATGCTTGATGTTGCTCTATGAATTGAGGGCATAGCATATTCTCTCAAAACCTTGTTTTCCTCATTGTTTGCCATTTTGATACACCTGGAATATAGCTAAAAAAATAGAAAAACTAAAAATAAAAACTAGTAAGAAAATAAAATTAATAATAAAATAATAAGAAAAATCCAAATTAGTAACAATCTAGCAATTATTAATATCAATAAAAGAATAATTAGTCTCAGACAACGGCGCCAAAAACTTGATGTGATTATTTGCAAGTGTACAAAATCGCAACAAGTAGAATAGTTAAGTGAAAAAAGTGTCGAACCCACAATGACTAATTATTTTATCGAGTACCGAAATTATTAGATGAATTACTATTTGGAAAATTGAAATAAAATAAAGAAAGCAACTAAATTAGATTAATCTAAAGAACTAACTAAATAAATTAAAAATGAGCGAAATCTGAAATTTTGTTGTTTATTAATTGCAAAATTAATTCTAGGGCTTTTAATTTCACCTAGTTAATCTCACACAATTTATAACTCCATGTGAATAAAAATATTATCTTTCCAAGTTGTAGACCAAAATCCCCATATTATTCAATATTCTCTCTCAAGCAATATTAAATATATTCTCAACTAATTATTTGTCATGGTTCATGCACAAATTACTAATTGAAAATTCATTAAGATCTCTGGATTTCTTAACGGTCACATTAACAGTGATTCGCTCTTGTAATGGTGTTTAATTTTATAAATTTGAAATCACAAATTACAAGTTCAGTCTCTCCATGATTTAATAAGTCATACCAAAGTTGGTCAAACAATTGTAAGCATTCAGAACAAAAATCAAACATGCAACCATAGAAAAATAAAAAATTTAATATGGAATTAAAATTGTGTTCTCAAAACTAGGCTACATCAAAGCCCTCCAAAAATATAATTAGTTCATAATGAATTTGCAACTAACAAATTGTTCATGTATTGCATAATAAAAATTACAGGAGAAGAAGAAACTCTTTTTGCAGAAAATCGATGCTTTGAAAACCGTGCGCTTTCTTCTTCTCTCTCTGTCTTCGAGGCCTGTCTTCGCCTGGAAGCCCGAGCGCCCAGCCTTTTCCTTTCTGAGTTTTTTTTCTTCTTTTTTTTCTTGGATCTCTAGCCACCCCCGCCTACCTCCCACTTCTTCATGCCGCCCTTTTTCATCTGCAGCCTGCAGCCACATGTATATATAGGATTAGGGTTAGGTAGTTAGGTTAGTTAATTAGGATACTTAATTAATTAAATAACTAATATGATAAGTGTATATATTTAAATAATTAATTAAGATTAATAGATTAGGTAATCGTTGCGTTATTTATTTATTTATTTATTTTTATTCCAAAATTCCATTGCACTCCCTAGTTGACCATAATATTTAAATTAATTCTTCAAAAAGCCAATTTGTATAAACATGTACTTAAGTGCTCAAATTTTCTAGAAATCTTCACATAAAATAAATTTGAATTTTAAAATCTTTATCCTTGTTTCTTCTTTGTTTTTTGTCCAAAATGCATATCTTTTTGCACTTATAAATCTCATTCCTACAAAATCAAACAAATAAATAAAAATAAGTAGAAATAAGATAAATTTCAAAGAAATAAACGAGAACTCGCAATTTTGATGCATTAAAGCGTAATAAAATTATATAGATATTTCACTCATCAGAGTCCATTCCAGGAAGCTTTATGCAATAATCCAATACCTGCTATGTAATAATTTTTATCAAAATGTCTGACAAGTTGTTATCTGTATGAATCTTCTGTAGCATGAATAGTTTATCTTCAACAGCTCCTTTAATCCAATCATACCGTATATCAATGTGCATGGTGCAGGAATGATAAATAGAATTCTTTCTCAAATCAAGAGCACTCTGACTATCACAATGAACAACGCTTCAAACTCAATTATTGGAGAAGCCACTTCATCCATAACAACTCTTTACATGCTTTTGTAGCAGCTATGTACTCTACATCTGTATTGGGTAAAGCATCACATTTCTGTAACTTAGATTGCCATGACACAGCCACCCCTGCAAAACTAAATAAGTAGCATGATGTAGATTTTCTATCATCAAGGTATTCTGCCATCTCAGCATCTGTGAATCCATCCAAGACTGGTTTGGAATTACCAAAGCACAAGCATAGCTTAGAAGTGCCTCTCAATTATCTGAGAATCCACTTTACTGCTTCCCAGAGATCCTTGCCTGGATTAGAAAGAAATCCGCTCACTACGCCTACATCATGAGCGATATCTGGTCGTTCGCACACCATGGCATACATAATTATTCCTACCACCGATAAGTAGGGAATACTTTCCATCGTTTCTTTTTCTTCAACTGTACTCAGACATGATTTCATGCTCAATTTAAAATGATTACTTAGAGGTGAGCTCACAGGCTTAGCTCATTTCATGTTGAACCTCTCAAGCACTCGTTCAACATACCTCTTTCGCGACAGCCACAACCTTTTGAATTATCTGTCATGAATAATCTACATACCCAAAACCTGCTTGGCTGGACCTATGCCCTTCATATCAAATGACTTGGATAACTCCTCTTTTAGCTTCCTAATCATAGAGGCATCTTGACCAACAATTAACATGTCATCAACATAGAGTAACAAAATCATGAATTTACCTCCAGAAAATTGACGAATATAGACACAATGATCTGCATTGGTCCGCTTGTACCCATGACTTACAATGAATGGGTCGAACTTCTTGTTCCAATGCCTTGGAGCTTGTTTTGGCTCGTATAGACTTTTCTTTAGCTGGCAGACAATGTCTCCTTTGACTTCGAAGCCTTTGGGTTGCTCCATGTAAACCTCCCTCTTTAAGTCACCATGGAGGAATGCGGTCTTCCTATCTAACTGCTCTAACTCAAGATTCATGTTAGCTACCAAATCGAGAATAACTCGAGTATAAGTCATCTTCACTACTTGTGAGAAATCTAACTCCCATTTCCGATTGTACAGATTTTTATTTGTAATTCTTTTGCTCTTCTTCTGTTCCTGTATTCCAGTTATCTAAATAAATCATGTTTTTCTTTTGAACCCAATTGCATTCATTTAGATATTCGATTATTTTGTTAGAAAGCCATAATTCTAATCCATACTATAATATTATTATTATTTAATTGTTTTATTTATTTGTGAAGCCCATACCCTAATATCTACCCAAAACTCAAATAAAATCCCAACTCAACCAGCCAACACATGACTCTTCACCTCCTATAACTGATCTACATTTAACCCTCACTAAAACCCTTATTGTTAGTCATTATCACATAATCTAGTCCCCACTATTACCCATGATTATTGGCTCCATATTAACACCCCATTAATCATCATCTTCATCTTCATCTAACCAAAAACCCAACCCAACCACCGGCTTCTTCTTCATCGCACACTATCTTTGCTATCTTCTTCTCCTCCCTACTTCATCTTCTTCACAACTCCAACCCACTCCATCTAAACCCACTGCCACCCAGAGCCACCAACTACCATTGCTCCACCACCTCACTGATAACACACCGCAACAGCCTTCAACTCAACATGAACATCCACTGAAAAACCAGCAACACAACCCGCAACCATCATCTTTGCCATTGCTGTTAACGTACTTGCTTTTGTTTCCCTTCTCATGAGCACACACCGCCCAACGAACCACAACCCCTCGTCTTCATCCAAACAGTAAGGCGTGCCGCCCTCTTGCAGATGTCACTCATGTTTCCCTATTGTCGCTGTCGTTCTTGCTCTTCACTGCCTTGCTTGCTGCATTCGCTGCCCTTGTGCCATCACCGTCGTTACTACTCTTTCTTTCTGCCACACGCTTGAACTTCTCGTATTATGACAAGCATTTATTTGAACTCCTGCAAGTAGTTCTTTGTATTTGATTATCATATTGTGAGCTGTTCATGCAAGCATTTATTGAACTCCCACAAGTAGCTCTTAAATTGGATTATCGTTTCATTATTATCCATGTTATGCAAGCATTTATTGAACTCCCGCAAGTAGCTATTGAATTTGATTATCATTCTATTATTTTCCATGTTATGCAAGTGTCCTTTAAACTCCTGCAAGTAGCTCTCATTTATTTGATCCATCGTATTATCAATCACGCATGATTCCTTCACATGTTGTTTGAATTTGTACCATTCATTATATGTTGCCCTACTTGTTTCCCACCAATTCAAAAGTCATAGAAAGACCGTAAGAATTCCTTCATCACTACATACACTGCATGAAAATGAATTAGAGATATACATATATAAGTATGTAGATATATATGGTTATTCAAATGATATTAATTGTGTGCGATAGTATAGTTTAATTCCTAGATTTAATATCGTTGAAGCAATAAATTTTGACGTGTTAATTGTAGAGACCTGGTCTGAATACTGATTATGAATGCAACCCATTCTGGTTATAGAAGTGTAATTTTCTGTAGATCGTGATTTTAAAATGAAGTACTAGATTTCTGTCCTGCCATCTTGCTTGACTTACTAGTAGAAATTGAATCAGTTCCCCATTACGAAATTTAGAACTTTATACAAGAAAATTCTAGCCCTCTGACCAGAGCTTTTGACGGTTTCGCAATCCAACTTGTAGATTGCAAGATATTCACCTTTTAGTACTGTAATGTTTAAAATTTCAAAATACTATTTGAGATTGTATCGTCCTGATTAATTAATTGAAATAATAGGTTGTTAGCAGAATTGAGATATGAAATTAACAATAATATTACTGGACATTATTAGGAGCTCATTCATAATTTTTATAAGATTTATTAATGACTTTTCAGTGAAATTATAAGCATGAGAACTTGACCCTGAGTTTCAGCTTGAACACTAGACTTGTAAAGAACTGACTAACAGGCATAGTTACTATCCTTAAAATGTATCGCGTGAATAGAAGTTGGAACCGGCAGGGAGTCTACTTTCTATAACCTCTGACAGAATTGGATATTCTTTCATGTTGCAGGTGGGAAAGTAAGTTTTAGTACAGTAGTGTATTGTTGTCCAGAATTGCATCTCTTTGTTCTTAAATATAAACATATTTATTTAGTGCATTTTATGAATTGAACTAATACATCATGCATTGCATAACTTCTGATACCTTCTTGATACTGCCTTGATACTCGTTTCCATTGGTTGCATATTCATGAGTAATTATTGTAAAAGAATAACAAGTCGGGGTAATATAGGGAAAGACCTAGTAGTGGACAATGTAGGAGAGTGTACTCGAAAGGGAGCCCGTGTTTCCAATAATAGTGACTCATGTTTACATGTTTACATGTTTACCTATTTCCCATTTATAAGTTTACATGTTACCCGTTTACAAGTTACATGGAACTAAGTGCTACATAGAACTGAGTGCCACATATTGGGACGACGGGAGCCACTACTAGACTCTGCAGGGGCCACCTCTAGAATCCATTACTTGACTACATGATTTCCTATTTACATGTTCCTTTTTACATGATATGATTCCTGTTATTGTCATTACAAGATCCTAGTACATAAGGATGTAGAATTCATCATTAGAGTCTAAATATTCACTTGATTGTATGCACCCGAACCTGTGGTATGGGACACAGGATTGCGTGCATTTGATAAGATTGATAAAAGATGGATAGACTTAAGATTAACACAGTGCACGTACATGTTTCATGTTCACAAGTTTACATGATTCCCGTTTATACTTTGTTTCTAGTTACATTACATGTTTCCCAATTACATTATTCCTGATTCCTGATTGACCATACCTTGATACTTGATTCAGTTACGATTGTTTTATTTTACTGTTATTACTTGTATTGTACATAATCATATAGTTCTAGATCCTTGTTTCTTGTTATATCATACTTTATTATTCTGCGCTTGTTACTACTTGTCGTCTGTAGCTTGCTGTAACGGACACCATCCCCCCCCCCCCCCCCCCCACCTAACTCTAGATGTTGAGCTTGCAGGTACCGAGGATGCGGCGACCAATCTTCTAGAGGATGAAGTCATATCTAGCCTGGAATAGTTGTCTTGTTTTATGTTTTTTCCCAGTTATTATTATTATTATATTTTTACATTGTGTATCCGGGCATTTTTTACCTGAAGTTATATTTCCAAATGTTGATTATTTCATAGAATATTTAAGTTTATTCCTAGTTTACGTGATTATTTTATTGCATGGGTGGTTGTGATTATGATATTATATTGTTGAGTTATAACTGTACAACTTATGAACAGTGTATATCATTCGTTGGGCCTTAGTAGCATGCACGTACTTCTGTATTTTGGGAATCAGGGGTGACAGAAAATTACGTCGAAGTCAACGTCTTTCTTCTGCTCAATCCCTTGACCACCAAACGACCCTTGTAATTTGTCATTTTGGCAACTCTTTTCAACTTGTACACCCATTTATTCTTGAGTGCCGTTTTTTCCTTCTGGAAAATGTACCAACTCATAGGTAGGGTTGGCAAAGGGGTCGACCGGGCCGGGTCGGGTCGAACCTGTCCGGGTTGAAACCCAACTTGGGCGGGTTTGAGTCGGGTCCAAGTGGCAACCAGGCCGGGTCGGGCCGGGTTGTAAGAGCAAATAGTCAACCCGCCCAACCTGTGAACCCCTTTGGGTCCAACCCGGGTCGGGTCGGGTCGCGAGATGGGCCCGTCTAAAGTTAATTTTATTTTACTTTGAAAAAAATATAATTTTAATGATAATAAAAAATGTAACAATAATAATAAGAATCAAAGAGTAAAATTGGCACAAAAAAATTTGTATATATTATTAATATGATTTCAACTTATGCAAGTTTCACAATTTGTATTAAGAAATAAAGATTTTCTACAAATTTGTTTTATACAATAACAAATTTCTTAGATACAATTTCAATTTCTTCAATTATCCTAATTTTTAATAACAAACAATGATTTTAAACAATTTTTTATACATTTACAATTGTCTTCAATTTGTTGTTGTTGTTGGTCTTCAATTCTTCATTTTGGTTGCTATTGTTGTTGTTGTTCTTCTGGCGAGTTGATTTCACTTGTAGACATGTCGAACACTTTTCCTTGAGTCCTATCTTCAATCTTTAGCAGCCAGTCTTCCGTGCAGACGAGCATCTCCAACAATTGGGGCTTCAAGCGATTTCTGTAATCGGTTAGAACCCTGCCACTTGTAGAAAATGCACTTTCTGAAGCAAATGTAAAGACAGGAGGAGTTAGTACATATTTAGCCATATATTTAATAATACTATAAGTATGTTCATGGTCTTTTCACCATTATAAAATATCTAGTGAAGAAGTAAAAGATTTAGAATCTTATTGATTATACCAATTTAATTCATTTGGTTGATTAGTTCTAGGTTTTTTTGATTGAATTTGTGCAAGTAAATTAAATATGGCATCATCTAATTTACTCTTTTCCTTACCTTTAGAAGTAGCAGAAGAAGAACTAACTAAAAAAGTTGTACTACTAGATGCAAAACTTTTATCATAATAATCATACAAGTTATTTAATGTCAATTCAAATTTAACTAAAAATATTCTGCAATCAATTTCAGATTCATCTTCCCCAAGTAAAGTAAAAAATATTTCAATCAAACTCTTCGTACCTTCTAATTTGATACGAGGATCCATCACAGTAGCAATACAAACACAACATAGGAGGAGGATTAAAATACTTCACAAATTTGGTGTATGCAGGTTTCACAATATGACCAATAAAAGCATCATCGATCATTTGTTTGAAAGTTTGCATCATAGTAACTATTGAAATAAGAATGCTACTAGAAGTAGATTCATAAGATTTTGAAAATTTGAAAGTTGCGGTTTTAAAAGGTTCTAAAAATTGAATTTTTTACCGAACTATCCCACTTTTTGTAAGTATGTACGAAACGATCCTTGTTTGAAAATTTAATACCAACACATCCCTGTCGCTAACTGAGTTAGCGTGCCTAGTAATTTTCTTCGCGCTAACATAGTTAGCGTGCTGTAGGGGATACAACTTTTTTTCTCTTGTTTGGGTGTGGCAAAAAACTCACCCAATATAGACATGCTAACCCCTGTTAGCGCACCTCTTTATATCAAGGCCGTTAACTGGGTTAGCGTGTGTCGAATGGGATCATATTAAATAATACACACATCTCTTTTTAGATGAAGGATTCTGGCTTAGTTTTTGTTGTCTGCAGATATGTTTGAGATATGTTGTTTGAAATATGTTGAGATATGGCTGAATTATTGTTCAGATATAGCTGAATTATTGTTGAGATATGTGGAGATATAGGGTTTTAGATATGATTTTTGTGGTGGAGGATTTTGGCTAAAGGAATTTTGGGGTGAAGTATTTTGAGATATGTAATTATGTATCAGCTTCAGATTATTATTAGTCTGTTTGTGAAGATAGGCATACACGTTAACTCAGTTAACGACCTTGGTAAAACAAGGCACACTAACTAAGTTAACGTGTGTGAGTATTTCCAATTTCCAGAAAGTTTCAACTTTCTGGAAACTTAAAATCTTCACAGTCGTTAACTCAGTTAACATCCTTGGTAAGAATAGGCACGTTAACTGAGTTAACGTGTGTGAGTATCTCCAAATTTCAGAAAATTTCAACTTTCTAGAAACTTGAAATCTTCACAGTCGTTAACTCAATTAACAACCTTGGTAAAAATAGGCACGTTAACTGAGTTAACGTGTTTATACTTAGTGATTTTTTACCCACACCCTTCTTTGAGGTAGTGCCCCATACTGTCCCGTCTACGAATGCTAACCCGTGGTAGCGCGAGTGGTTTAAACACGCAATATTGGGTGATTTTTTCGCACATCCAAACAAGAGAGAAAAAGTTGTATCCCCTGCAGCACGCTAACTGAGTTAGCGCGAAGAAAATTACTAGGTGCGCTAACTTTGTTAGCGACAGGGATATTTTGGTATTAAATTTTCAAACAGGGATAGTTTCGTACATACTTACAAAAGGTGGGATAGTTTGGTAAAAATTCCTTAAAATTTCAACAAAGATTCGACATAAAACCAAGCTCGGGGAGTCATTTCAAAATTTGGCATATTTTTTGCACTACAAAAATCATTTATACATTCTTTATATACAGTAACAACATATAGCAAATTAAAAGTAGAGTTCCATCGGTGTTTAACATCCTTTGGAAATTTTATAAGATGTACATTTTTAAGCCTACATCAACCTTTCCATTCTTGGAATATGGTGCCACTTAATGCAATAAAATGTACACAATTTCTAATATTAACTATATACGGTTCTGTTATTTTTAATGCATTTTGAACACGTAAATTTAAAATATGACATGCACATCTAACATGAAAAATATTGTCAGGTGGAGGGTTTAATGCAATTCTTAATATACTAATTGATTCATTGTTGTTAGATGCATTATCAAAGCTTATACACATAATTTTATCATGAATATGAAAAACATCACAAATTTCTAAAATATGATTTGTAATTTCATTGCCACTATGGGGATAGGGCAACGTGGCAAGTGATATGATCCTTTTTTGAATGATCCAATCACAGTCGATCCAATGACAAGTTATTCCCATCATTGAAATATTGTTGCAACTCGTCTAACAATCGGAAGTTAAAGAAACCCTACAAGTTAAACTCCATAAAATAGCAATCAAAGCTTCTCTCATTTCAGTGTACATTTTAAAACAATCAGACTTTACAGTATTCCTAGGGATTTTTTTAAAAGGCGGGTTTAAGGTGGTTTGATTAAAACTTTCTAAGTCCCGACTCTCGGGATAGAAAAATGGTAACTCTTCCTTGATTACTAGTCAGGCCATTTCCCGACGAACAAGTTCGGGATCATAAGAATGGCTATCAACTACACCGGTCCTAGGGTGAATTTTTTTATTGGCCGGGTAGGTCTACAAGAAGTTCTTTATGTACATTTTGCATGTGTCGTCTTATTGTACCCGTCCCCTCACCTCTTTTCCATTTGTATGGCTTCGAACATATTTTACAAACCTTTATGCCTACACCCGGATTTTCTTCGTCCAGAATATAATCATAAAATTTGTGCCAATCACTAGTTTCCCCTCTAGTTTTCCTACTACTACCCGCTTGTGTTGTTTCGGTTGCTTGTGTTTGTGGTTCTTCTTCTATGTCTATGTCTCCTACAAACTCATCGTGTGTACCAATGTGTTGGGTCATAGGGTACTCTTCGGCGGACTCATTTTGTGGGACAATTAGAGGTCTACGAGAAGTGCCAGTGGAATCTTGTTCACTTTGGCTATGACCGCTACCTCGTGATCTAGACATGTTGGTATAATAGTATATGTGAAAAAATTAAATACAATCTAGGCGAGATAAGTTTTTAAAAAAAATCTAGAAAACAATAAGAGGGTTGTGAGAGAGAAGATCAAAAAACCAACAAACAAATATGATAAAAAATTATAACTACAAAAAAATATCAAACCAATAAGAGGGTTGTGAAATTTTGATACCGTACTTCGCGGATACTCGTATATTAAATGAAAGTGAAAATAAAAGTAGAAGTAGAAGTAGAAGTCCGGACTCGTATATAGATAGAAAGAGAGCTTCGTTGTTGAGCCTTGGAGGAATTGAAGACTTGAAGACGTAGTTGAATGTTGAATTCGATACGATCGAAATTTGTCGTTTGATCATTTCTATGTTGCTAGCTTCTTTGTTCACAAAGTTGGAATGAATTAAGATTGAATAGAGTAGTAGTAGTAGAGAGAGTAAGAGAGAAAGGTGTGAAATTTTTAGTTTGGGTTTAAGGGGCATTTATAGGGAAAAAATATTTTTTAAAAAAAAACCAAAAAGTACCAAAAATTATAACAGCCGTTAGACTCGGTTTCGTCTGTTGGACCCGCGGGTCGAACGGTCGACCCGCGCGAGTCAAACGGTTCGAAACCCGTGGATCACCCACGGATTCGCGAACGGGTCGAGCACTATTCACCGGGTTCGCGGGCCTGGGTTCGACAGGTCCAAATCCATGTTTTAAAGACCTGGGTCGATCCGCTTATAATAGCGGGTTCGACCCGAACCCGAACCAACTTCTAACGGGCCGGGTTTGGCAGGCCGGTCGTGAGCGGGTCGCGGGTCAGCCTGACTCGTTTGCCATCCCTACTCATAGGTACCATTTTCTATTAGAGAATCCATCTCAGACTCTATTGCCTTCATCCTATTTGTCACCATCTCTACAAGATTTGGCCTCCTCATATGTCTCAGGCTCTCCATTATCAGTCAATAAGTTGTATTGAGATGGGGGGGTACTTGGTTGACGGAACTCAATCGCTATTGGATCTTCTGAGTTGAGTTTCATTTTCGTGTAGGGATGTAGGCTCCCCCTCATTAGTCGCATCTTGATTAGGCTCCCCCTGATCAAGAATTTTAGGTTCTTAAGGTATCTCATTATTATCTGCTTCATGAATGTCGAGAGCAACTTCATTTGTATTACCTTGCTGTTCTTTACCATCTAAAGCTAATGGATCAACTGCTTTCACAGCACCTCCTGGTTGTACCCGTTCATCAGTATCACCAAGTGTTTAATCTTCACAAAAGATCGCATCGCTGCTTCTTATGAGCTTCTTTACATTCGACACCCATAATCTGTAGCCAAATTCTACTTCATCATAGCCAAGAAAATATATGGTGCAGCCTTGTAATCTAACTTCGATCTCTGCTCTTTGGGCACATGCACAAACACCTTGCAGTCAAACATCTTCATATGAGAGTATGACGCACCTTTTTCAGTCCACACTCCCTCTGGAATATCAAAGCCCAGCAGAACTGAAGGAGATCAGTTGATGAGATAAACAACGGTTCACAGCTTCGCCCTAGTAATACTTGGGTAGCTTGGTAGTGTCCAGCATACACCTCATCTTCTCCATGATGGTACGTGATGAGAATCCAAAATTACATATTTTTCTCCCTTAATGCTTTGTCTTTATACTATTTGGTGCCTAAATGTACTCATTATTCTTATATTTTTATTTAGGATGCAAATGGAGTCGTTAAATGTAAAACAAGCTAATTAGGAGATTTTGGACAGTTTCGACATCGCTTCATAATCTGGGCATAACTCTATCATCCGAGCTCCGATTGAGATGATTCAAAATGCTATGGGACACAAAGAAAAAGTTCTACAAATTTCTTGTTTTGAGTTTTCAATTTTCAGTTTGAGTTCTAAGTTTTGATAGATACTGGCTGCATCAAGGTCGAAATCGAGCTTGAAGTTGACACACCTGCACTGTGAATGTTTTGAGATCCGGTGCATAAAATTTACAGCTGGAAACACCACTTTTCTAGTTATATTAGGGTTTTATTTTATTTTTAATATTTTCCTTAATTAGTTAGATTTGGAGTTTGTTATTAAACGATATGAATTAGAAAATTTTGAGGAGAATTTGGGGGTTTGAGAAAATCTAAATTGAACATGTATAAAAGGGAAAGAAATCAAGAGACTCAAACACACCTCTCTCTACCCTCTTCTCCAACTTCTCCTTTGAGCTTTCATCATGGCCCTGCACGACTAAACTTTCATAATTAGTCAAAGAAAACAGAAGCCTCAGAATCAATAAAACTATGAGACCTAATTTGTTTTTTTAGTGTTCAATTTATGCTTTGAGTATAGGATGTTTTTCTATGCCTATTTTCATGATTGTTTCGTTTAATTACTCGGAGGCCTACTAATTCATTATACCCCCCCCCCCCCCCCTCCCTCCTCCTGGTTCATGTAGCATAAAACTAGGCTAAATACTCACCATGGGAACGATCCTTACTTACACTAATACATATGTTTTTAGGAGTAAAGGTTTTATTTTTGGTTGCCTACGATAGCACACCAAATATTGGCGTCGTAGCCGGGGAGTGATTCTAATTGATTTTTGTGCTTCTATTGATCCTTATTTTGTTCTTGAAATTTTTTAAGAAAAAAACCGTTAGTTTTTTATAGTTATTTTTATTTATTTTCATTACTCTAGACTTTTCCTAATTCGTTTTGCATGGTTTATTAGAATTTCCTTAATTGTTTATGATTGTAACTTTACTCAGGTGATTTTCAGTGCGATCAAAAAATAGAGAGAACTTTGCTTAGGTTAAGGAGGGAAACTCGGAGAAATTCTAAAAGAACGATATGACACTTGATTCCCTATTTTCTAGCAATTCTAATTTATAAATGGAGGAAGTCATGGCTAGAAATCGAACTTTGAAAGAGCTTGTTGCCCTTGATTTGAGTCAACAACCTTTTTGCATAAAGTTCCCTACTTTAGATGCCACTACTACTTTTAAATTCAAATTTAGGACTAATACATCTCTTGCCCACTTTTCATGGCCTTGTAGGTGAAGATCCTCACAAGCATTTAAAGGAGCTTCATGTGGTATGCACGAGTATGAAACACGTGGGGGTGACTGAAGAGGAAATTAAATTAAGAGCCTTTCTGTTTTCTTTGAAGGATTCGGCTAAGGATTGGCTCTATTATCTACCCTCTGGGAGTATTGTCACGGGAAACGAGATGAAGATGTTGTTTTTGGAGAAAGATTTACCAATTTCAAGGGAAACCATCATTCGAAAGGAAAAATGTGGTGTAAGGCAACACAACGAAGAGTCTCTACATGTATGCTGGAAACATTTTAAGAAATTATATGCAAGTTGTCCCCATTATTAAATTAGTGAGAAACTACTTATCTAGTCTTTCTATGTGGGCCTTCTATTAACAGATAGGAGAATGATTGATGTTGTTAGTGGAGGAGTTTCTGTGGATAAAACTCCGAGGCCGCAAGAAACTTGATTGCAAATATGGTGGCATATTCTCAATAATTTGGCACTAGGCTTGACCTTTCATCTATGCATATTAGTGAGGTAAATATTTTCTCCCTTGAACAACAAATTACGAGTCTAACTTCTTTGTTAGTCAAATGTCTGTAGGCAATATGCAAACGGTGAAGGCTTGTTGGATTTGTTCGATAGTAGGGCATCCAACCGATATGTGCCCAACTTGTCAAGAGGAGCCCATTGAGAAAGTGAATGTGGCAGGGGGTTTTCCTGGACAACTGCAAAGGAAGTATGATCCCAATTCGAGCATGTATAACATGGGATGGAGGGATCACCTCAATCTTAGCTATGGGAATCCACAAGGAAATCAGCCTGCGATTCAAAACCATCCAAGTTATCAGCAATATAAGCAAACATACTGCCCCCCCCCCCCCCAGACAACAACTGGGCCAAACTTCTAATTTTGGTAGTTCTTTAGAAGATATTGTTTAAATTTATTTTTACTAATACTTTCAATATCAGCAGGAGAGGAGGGCCAATATTAAAAGTTTGGACAATCAGATGGGCCAGATGGCAACCGCAATTAGTTAGCTTGAGACACAAAGTTCTGGGATATTACCAGCTCAAAAGATAGTAAATCCAAAAGAAAATGCAAGTGAAATCATTTTGAGAAGTGGTAAAGAGGTTGAGATTCCAGTAAAGGCAGCACCTGCATTGTCGAAGTAAGAAAATGAGAAAAATGTCATTGCAGATGGGAACGTTCCAAATGACGATGATGTACCTAAGCACAAGTTTCCGCCACTTTCAGATTATAAACCAATACCTCCTTTTCCTCTGAATTTAGCAGAATCTAGAAAAGATCAAAACAAAGATTTATATGAAACTTTTTGTAGATATGAGGTAAATATTCTACTTTTAGATACTATTAAACAAGTACCTCGTTATGCTAAATTCATGAAAGAACTGCGTACAACTACGAGGAAATAGAAACTTAAAGGATGTGAGAAGGTGAGAGTAGGGGAGAATGTTTCTTCAGTTATCCAAAGAAAACTCACTGCGAAGTGCAAAAATCCATGTTTGTTTACTGTCCCTTGTACGATAGGTAACACTAGATTTGAGAAGGCCATGATAGCTTTAGGAGCTTCTATCAATGTCAGGCCTTGAGTACTGATTTGCAGGAATGTGTTGCATCATTGAATGATTTTCCAAACTTATATCGCATTACCAATTTCTAATGTGAGACCTTTACCCTCTGTTTTTCGGGGCCTCATTCCAGATTTGAAGCATCTCTCCAATTACCTCAAGTACGTGTTCCTTGAAGATGGAGGAACGCTACCAATGATCATCTCTAGTAAACTTTGTGCACCACGAGAACAAAAGCTTGTGCATGTCCTTAAGGAGCATAAGACGGCTATTAGTTCGACAATTGTGGATATTAAATGAATTAGTCTGTCTACATGCATGCATCATATTTTACTTGAAGTGGGAGCAAAGCAAAACTTTCTCGTCAACCGCAAAGAAGATTGAATCCGCCCATGATGGATGTCACGAAGAAGCAGATTCTCAAACTTCTTGAAGTTGTAGTATTTATCCTATTTCGGATAGCAATTGGGTTAGTCTGATTCAAGTGGTTCATAAAAAGACTAGAATAACTGTTGTGAAAATCAGAATGATAAGTTAGTTCCTACCATTGTTCAAAATGGGTGGCAGGTTTGTATAGATTATAGAAAATTAAACACTGTGACCCGCAAGGACCACTTCCCCCCTTACCTTTTATTGATCAAATGCATGGAAGGTTAGCTGGTCATTCTTACTATTGTTTCCTTGATGGTTATTCAGGTTATTTTCAGCAACTGTTCCGGAGGATCAGGACAAGTCGACTTCTACATGCCCATTCAGAACTTTTGCATATTGTCGTGTTTCGCATGCCCTTTTGCCTTTGCAACGCCCTAGCCACTTTCCAAAGGTATATGGTTAGCATATTTTCATATTATATATTAAGCATATCATAGAAGTCTTTATGGATGATTTCAAAGTTTATGGAGAATCCTTTGATAATTGTTTGCATAACCTTACACTTGTTCTTCAAAGATGCATACAAACTAACCTTGTGTTAAATTTCGAAAAGTGTCATTTTATGGTTAAACAAGGTATAGTTTTGGGTCGTGATGTTTCATCTTGGGGGATTAAGGTAGATAAAGCTAAAGTTGATATCATTCAATCTTTATCTTGTCTCACCAGTATGTGGGAAGTTCGTTCTTTACTTGGATATGCAGGTTTTTACCGAAGATTCATCAAGGACTTCTCTAAAAATGAATTACCCCTATGCAAGTTGCTACAAAAGGATGTGGTTTTTGAGCTCGATGAGGCATGTAAAAAGGCATTTGGTAAGCTAAAGTAACTGTTAACTTCTACCCCAGCTATCCAGCCTCCTCACTGGAAAGTTCCTTTCGAGATAATGTGCGACGCAAGTGATTATGCAGTAGGCATTGATTTGGGTCAAAGAATTGGAAAAGCATCTCATGCCATTTATTATGCTTCAAGGACTTTGAATGACGCCCAAAGAAATTACTCTACTACTGAAAAAGAACTTTTAACTGTTGTTTTTGTTTTAGAAAAGTTTCGATCATATTTACTTGGTACTAAAATCATTTTATACTCCGATCATGCAGCTCTTTGTTATTTGATGACAGACTAATAGGCAAAACCAAGATTAATAAGATGAATACTTCTCTTAAGTGAATTTGATTTGGATATCAATGGAAAAAAAAGCACAAAAAATCATGTCGCAATCATTTGAGTCGTTTAAGCAATCATTTGAGTCGTTTAGTTCATGTGGAGAATGAACTTTGTTTGCAGGAAAAGTTCCATGACGAGCAATTGTTCTCCGCGAGTGTGACATTACCTTGGTATGCGAATATTATAAATTATTTGGTTACTAATAGGTTACCTCCTGGTTTTTCTAAGGTTTTAAGAGATAAGATCAAGAGTGATGTCAAATACTATGTATGGAATGACCCATACTTTTGGAAGCAGTATGCAGATCAAGCGATAAGAAGGTGTGTTCCTAAATATCAAATTATTTCTATTCTCACCTTTTATCAATCTTATGCTTGTGGAGGTCACTTTGGAGCTAAGAGGATGGCGAGAAAAGTGCTAGAATGTGGGCTCTATTGGCCGTCTTTATTCCAAGTTTCATTTTCTTTTTGTAAGTCATGCGATCATTGTCAGAAGACAGGTAATAAATCCCAAAGAAATGAGATGCCACAAATCCCCATAATGTTTTGTGAAATTTTTGATGTTTGGGGCATCGATTTCATGGGACCGTTCTCTATATCTTTCGGTTATGTTTATATTTTGCTTGTTGTTTATTATGTCTCGAAATGGATGGATGCTAAAGCTACTAGGACTGATGATTCTAAAGTTGTTACAGATTTTATCAAGTCTAACATATTCTCCCGGTTTGGAATTCCAAGAGCTCTAGTAAGTGATAGAGTCACTCATTTTTGCAATCGCACTGTGGAGACCTTGCTGAGAAAGTACCATGTAACCCACAAGGTGTCAACTGCCTATCATCCGCAAACTAGAAGGTGTCAACTGCCTATCATCCGCAAACTAGTGGACAAATAGAAGTGTCAAATCGATACATCATGTCCATCATTGAAAATATGGTAAAGGCAAGTGGAAAAGATTGGATTTTGTGCTTGGATGATGATGGGCGTATATGGCTGCATATAAGACGTCTATTGGTATGTCACCTTATCGGTTGATATTTGGGAAACCATGCCACCTTCCAGTTTAGTTAGAACACAAGGTTTATAGGGCTATCAAGAGTTTCAACATGAAGATGGATGAAAGTGGAGAACATAGGAAGTTGCAACTAAAAGAGTTGCAAGAATTTATAAGGAAAAGACGATGGCTTTTCACGACAAGACGGTCTCTAGGAAGGAGATTTAAAGTTGGTCAAAAAGTCATTCTATACCATTCACGGCTTCGTTTGTTTCCGTGTAATTTGTGTTCTCGTTGGATTGGACCTTTTGTTGTTAGTAATGTTTTTCCTCATGGTGTAGTTGAAATTCAAAATTTAGTAACTTCCAAAGTGTTCAAGGTGAAAAATGGCCATAGACTTAAGACTTTCTATTTAGGTTTCCAAAGTAGAGAATGTGGCAAACTTGGACCTTGAGGATCCGATTTATACTAACTGAAGAAGAATGCCTTGTGTCAAGCAAACGACAAGAAACAAAGACGCTGCTTGGGAGGCAACCCAAGAATAGTTTGTTTTCTTATTCTGTTACTTATATTTTCGTTATTTTTTCTTTTTCTTTGCATTTCACCTTACATTGGGGACAATGTACGTTTCAATTGTGGGGGATGGGATTTAGGTTGTGTTTTAATTTAGTATTCCAAAAAAAATGCTTTTTCTTTTTGTGGTTTTCAACGATTTTTGGTTGTGTCATGAGCAAGATTCAATTAAGCTTGAAAAAATTCTTAACATGATTGAAGTATTCTTCCAACTTAGAATTAATTAGTCTAGTTATTTTCCTTGAGAATGGTAGAGACTAAATTTGGTAGACAAAAGCCGGTGAGATTTTGAGCCTTTAGACTAACACATTCATATCAGTCTTACTATTTTCTTTCATGTGAGATATTCTACCATGGATTTATTTCTCTACAACTTGCCTTGATTCTTTTCGAGGTCATATTAACATATGCATGCATGGACATGATTCCAATAGCCTACCTTGTAATTAAATTTTCCCTTTGTTGACCCCCTTTGAGCTTTATTGGTTTTTGTCATTTATTTTGAACCCACATTACAAGCTTTAAACATGAAATAAATATGTTTACCCAAGCCAAATAGCCTAACTTGTAATGAAAGTGATAATACAAACGAGATGTAACAGACTCATTACACGTGTGAAGAAGTATGAAGAAATGAAGTATGGCTTCAAAGACTGCTATAGAGTCCAAGCAGGAGGCTTGTACTCTCAAAGTCTGTGGCTGAGTTTGAAGGAAATAAGAAGTTTGGAAGAGTTTCCACAATGGTTTTTTATAAATGGCAAATTGCCATTTTATAAGAAACGGATCGCTGCAATGGTTTTTAATTTTGCCATTTTATAGCAAACTTTCTATTCTGGTTTCTCATATATGAGAAACGAAATACCAATTCTCAAATTATAAAGGACGGGATATCATATCCCGTCGCTCCGATTTTATGATTTTTTAATCGAGTGAGACGGGAAAAGATATACCGTCTAAGTAATTTTTTTTTTTTATAAAAATGGTCGGACGGGGAAACATACCCCGTCCGGGATATGATACCCCGTCTCTCCACTTTTAAATTATTATGTTTTTTAATATCTCCCCAGAAGGGGAAACATACCCCGACCGGGGTATGATACCCTGTCTCTCCCGTTTTATTTTATTTTTTTTTTAAATATCTCCTCAGACGGGGAAACATACCCCGTCCGGGATATGTTTTCCTGTCTATGGAGATTTAATTTTGTTTTCTTTTTTTTTCTTGTTTTTTTTTCCTAAATTGCCCTTTAACGTTTCTCCACCGCTCTCTTCAACGTCTCTTTTTTCAAATCTCAACGGCTATTAATTTGACAACGTCCATCAAAAAATCAGTATAAATAAGACACATTCCTGATATAATAGGGTGTAAAAAATTCACAGCAAAAATCATAAACAAGCAAACTAGTCTTCCTACTCCACCGAGAGCTAATCCTGAGAAAAATTTTCTTGCAACAATGGTAGCTCCAACCAGGGGATCAAGAGGGAGAGCCTATACAACAAGTGAAGATGTTATTCTTTCACAGAGTTGGATAGTAACTAGTCAAGATCCAACAGTTGGTGTGGACCAATCGGGTAGCCAATTTTGGGATCGTATATTCAACACCTTCAAAGCAATTTTAGGCAGTCCGACGGATCGAACGTCAGCATCGCTTAGTAGTAGACTTCACATTATTTCCAAAGATGTGTCTCTATTTGTTGCTAAATTGGCGAGTGTTACAAACAGAGCAGCGAGCGGAACTACGGAGGCTGACAAGGTATATTTATTTGAATCATAAAATTATTGTTTTTTGAATGCATTGTTAGAGTTTTTAAATGAGTGTTGTTTTTTTTTTCTTTTTTCTAGATACGGGAAGAAAGAACGGAATACATGAAATCTACTGGAAAAGCTTTCTGATTTGAAGAATGTTATCAATTACTAAAAGATTTACCCAAATTTTCTCTACGTACGACTACTGTCTTCGAGTATGGCATTGGAACACAATCACCTGATGTTAGTAGCAGTCAATGTACGCCTCTAAATGTTGACTCTCCCAACTCCGACGTAGCGGCGGGAGGTGAATCCTCTACACCACTATCCCGGCCACCCGGGCGCAAAGCAGAAAAAAGGAAAGCAAAAAATAAAGCCGATGGTACTGACGAGGCTATGCTTGATGAGACGAGAAGATTTAACTCCTGCTATATTGAGACACAAGGACGTAGATTAGAAGCGACGCAATTGAAACTTGCATTGAAAAAAAAAAGACCAGGATATGAAAGAGCAAGCCGAGGAAGATCAAATAATGGGGTTGGATCTGACAAAATATCCTGATGAGCAACGTTATTATTTTATTTGTAGACAACGTCAAATCATGGAAAAAAGAGATTTCATTAGGGATTAAAATGTAAGGCTATTTATTTCTGTAAGAGTTTGAAGAAGTAAACAAATTGTATCGTCAATTTTACATTAAAACCTGCTTCATAATTTACTATCGACGTATTAAGTTTTAATTTTAATGTATTAAATAGGTAGTTTCATGTGTACACATCAATCATAACAATTTTACCAGCATGCAATTCAAAACAGTATGAAATATAACCTTTCCATCATGCAAAGTACGAAATAATAAATTTCAATGGACATTCAAGTTACTACCAAATTGGAGAAAAAATAAAAAGAGACCATTCATAATAAGGAAAATTACAAATCTAAATCAACAATTCAGAAAGTATTACATTTTATCAATCAGCTTCCCCAAATTCGTTCCAAATATGGTCAACCAAATCTTGTCGAAGCGTATGATGCCGCTGTCGTTCATGTAAAACAACGCCCCGTGCCAAACGAGCTGTCTGTTCTGTTGGAGAAGTTGTATTAGGTGTTACGAATGTAGTTGATGAATTTTGTTCGTAGTCATAATCATGTATACCTTCGTCTCTTTCATCCTCCACAATCATATTATGTAAAATAATATAAGTCTTCATCATATAGGAGAGACTATCTGCATCCCACATTCGAGCTGGCCCTTTTACGATCGCAAACCTAGCCTGTAAAACTCCGAATGCTCGTTCAACGTCTTTACGTGCACCTTCTTACATTTGAGCAATTTTTTTCTTTTTTTGTGTCTCAGGTGCAGTGTAGGTTTTGACTATAGTAGCCAATGGGGGTAGATTCCATCTGCCAAATAGTACCCCATGGAATATTGATGATTGTTTATAACATAATTAGCAGGAGGTGTACAACCATTAAGAATATCATTAAATAATGTTGATCGGTTAAGTACGTTCAAATCATTATTGCTTCCCGGCATGCCAAAAAATGAATGCCAAAACCAGAGATCATAGGACACAACTGCTTCAAGAATAATTGTTGGTTCACGAACATGACCTCTATACTGACCATGCCAAGCTGCAGAGCAATTTTTCCAAACCCAGTGCATGCAATCTACACTACCCAACATACCCGGGAATCCACGAGTTTTATTCTCTTCGAGGAGTCTGTTTACATCATTTGCATTGGGTTTTCTTGTATATTGTGGACCAAAAAGATTAACAATTGCTAAACAAAATCTACGTACCGTGTTGAGTACTGTAGTTTTCCCAATTCTGATATATTCGTCGACTGCATGAGCAGAAGATCCATACGCTAAATAACGCATTGCAGCTGTTAATTTCTGTACTGGTGACAAGCCAGCCGCGTTTGCAGCATCTACTCGTTGTTGAAAATATTGATCATAACCAACGCATGCTTCAAGTATCCTCATGAAAAGAGGCCGACGCATTCGAAATCGCCGACGGAAAATAGAATCGGGATAAATAGAGTTGTCGCAAAAATAATCCCGCATCAACCGGTTATGGCCTTCAACTCTCTCACGGCGAATATAACGGCGATGCAAATCTCGTTGTGAAGCGAGATTACCCAAAGCTCTTTGCTGCATGCGCCAGTTGAACATGATTGTTACATCGTCTTCTTCATCCCATTCATCGGAGGAGTCAGTGGACGTTGAAGAAGAAGAGAATTGAGACATTTTTTTGATAATAAGAATATGTTGAAGGAGTAGAGTTGTAGGGAATGATGGTTACCGTAGTTCAAAGGTTGGAGCTTGTTAAATAGAGAAGTGGAATACTCTTCACATGAATTTTAAGTACTCTTTACGTGAAAATGTACCAATATATCTTGAAGTTTGGAAGACTCTTCACGTGAAAGGGTTATTACTTGAAAAAGAGACATGGAATATATAGTCTAGGTTGGCGTGCATTGACCATTTTTCTCTAATTCTTAAGATTAATTAATCCTTGAATTACCAAATTAATTTTAAGATAACATGTAGTTTCCAAAAGACCCATACAACAAAATTGAAGGCAAATTTAACACAAACTAATAATATTCCTAATCATATTGGGTGTTTGGCACAAATGAAGGGGTTCGCGTGGAATCCTCCGAACCATCTGTCTGCCGCGATGTGGAAGGGCGATGCCTCGATATCGATCGCCTTCCTGATGTTGCTATCGACGGAACTGATTCTCATAGCACCATTTTTTCAATAATAAATTTTCGTAGTAGATAATTATTTCTTGATAGTTCCTGGCATTGTCTGTACAGCTCCTCCTACAAATAAAGTAGAAATATATAAATAAACAAAATCAACATAAACCAGCTGCAGATTTTACAAATTGACTCATATTCTTACGTATGATTGATCGCCGCGTAGTTGAAACTCAAAAGTATCCTGACTAAGATTTTCTATTATTGTACCGCCCATGAATATGGGTGCTTCAACTAAGGGCTGACCAAAAAAAGTTGGTCTCTCAAGCACCGGTGGTACTATATATTGTGTGGGCATATAATAAGGATGTGCTGGATATGGCAAATGGGTTGATGGATCGCTACAACCAGCTGCTCCTATGAAATCAACGTTAGCACCATGCGACAGATTAGGCATAATAGGACCAATTGAAATCTTCGCCCAATACTGATCATATACCCTTTGTGGAACAAGAGAGACCAGTCTAGAAGCATCAATCGGCGCACAGAACTCATGTGCTTTCATTCTAGACATGGTCTTAGGAGGATTTGATGGGATAGCAATAACCCCATTTACTTGCCGGTAACATCGGTCACTGAGGTACCAGACACCCTGCATTTAAACTATAATTAGCGCTAACAAAAAATAAGTTAAGTATTAATTGAATAACTGTATATATTATTACCTGACTACCATATTGGAAGATACAGCGGTGGCAGGATAAGATCATCACACATTGAACATCATACTCTTTTTCATATTTGGTTCCATCATAGGGTTGCCATATAATAGATGCTGATGATCTTATCTCCAGCTGACTCCGGGCCATGGATATATTGTAACGTATCAGATCACAACTTGTTGCATCCAAATTACTGCGATTCCAACGTGATATTTTTGGTCGGATATCCGCATTTTGCAAATGGACTGCAAAGTTTACGGTTCGCTTAAACATTGGTGTACAAATGCTTGTGTATTCATATGCCAGTACTGAAACAAACACATATAATAATATGTGACAGATTAAAAATTGGAACATTATTATTTTCAATTTTAAATATTATAACAAAATAAAGAACATTATTTATTAAGATTACCTCTAGTACTTGCCACGGGCTATTAAATGCTTTCAATTTAAGTCGGCTACAAGCATCCAAAGACATATATAGCAATGCCAAAGATGGACTACCCCAATCATACGTACCAACAACATTCAAATCTTCAAATGCAATAAGAAAACCACATCTCACTACACCGGATGCATTGGGTAGAAGAAACTCACCCACAAAATACATGAAGAAAGCTCTGCCAACTTTCATTGCCACTACAGGATCGGCTATAGCTGCATCTATCCAATCTTTCACAAAATACTTCTTTAGGAAAGAGATACGTATACCGTGAGATTTCCAATCTTCCGGTGTAATTTCTGGAAAGAAACTAGACTGGACAGCCTCAAAAGGATATGCATCGTCGTTACATGGCGGCAACAGACCGATTCCAATAGATAAACCCGTTAGCATTGCCCAGTCTAACGGCGTAAATCCTAACTCACCGCCAGAAGGTGAAAAGTGTGGGTCGTGTCCCACCATCTCTGAACCAAAGCCTCAACAACACGCGCAGATGACTTCTCTGTATCAATAGTAAAAAAAGGGGACCAACCCGCATTGTCGATGAGTTGCTTTATTAAGGAACATTGCAAAGTACCTTGTAGGCTTTAATCGGTCCCTTCTAATTTCCTCTGAAATTAACAAATCCACCTATAGGTTCATCCGTAATCAGTTTGCAAATGTGCCATCCATCATCAAAAACTTTTACCCACTGTGATGGATCGTTGGCATTGATAGGCGCAATTGTTTCTTCTTCGTTTCTGTTTTGTGACGGTGCGGACTGTGATGATGCGGACTCCGACCAACGCCTTGATTTAATATTCCCAATAAATTGCTTGATTGAAGAAGACATTCCAAATTTTATGTATCTTGATTACAATAAGAGTTAAGAAATTTGAAGAGGGAAAGAGAATAGCCGAGAGCAAATAAAATTTTTTTGGCCAGAAGAATGCCGAGAGCAAGATGTCTTCAATTCAACTTCTGGTATGCCATTTTATAGTGTTCTTCAAATTATAAAGGAAGGGTAATATGGTCTTTCAACATCAAAAAGGAGGGGAGCAAAATGATGTCTTCTTTGCCAAAATAACTCCACGCCAACAAATTAATGGGAAACTTTTTTATAAAGTAGCCGGATTTTTAGGACGGGATACGATATCCCGTCTAACGATTTCACCTTTTTTTTTTTTTTTTGGCGGCGGGGGGGGGGGGGGGGGGGGGGAATGTTTCCCCGTCTCTCCCTTAAATTTTTGCCACGCACGCATATGAAAAAAAAAATTAACAAACGACCGCTGTACGATCGTCCTCCATTTGCTATTACTGTAGCTGCCATATAATAGAAAATAGCAAATACCAATGCGGATGCTCTAAGGCTCAACTTTGTGAGGAAAGATGCTCTCAGAGGGGTCATTTGCTCAATCATAATCGTACATTAGTCATCACTCAAACTCAATCATCTGTTTTTTACAACAAAATGTTATTTGTGCATGCAATTTTACGTGTTCACTCTTACAATCTATTAAGAAAGTAATTAATCTTCACATTGTTTACATGGGAGTATGGTTTCATTATTTTTCAATTATTTAAAAGAAGTTTGGTTAACGCACCCTCAAGGTTAAGTAAAGTTGTACAATTATTTTGTGAACTAGTTTAGAATTGTAACCGAGAAACAGAGCATAAAACAAAACATTCATTTTGCGTGTTAAGTTTGGTTAACGCATCCTCAAGGTCAAGTAAAGTTGTACACGCTATTTGTTTAGTTGTAATAATGTAGCACAAAGTAACACCTGGAAAGTAGTACACTGATCATTTTTTATTTGGGTTATGACCACACTAGCTTTACATGAAAGTGTGGCTCATGAGTCACATGGAAAACCACTGTTAGTGGAATAATGAATACAGCAAATATATTTCATGTAGATTAAGAGGTCTGCTTTTAAATAGTTCAAATTAGAACAGAAGAGGTTATTGTATATATTTCAATTAGAAACTTACTAATCCTAATTTGTTTCGTTTAAGACTAATTCATAACTATTGATATTGTTATCGATAAATTTGTTTAATGTAAATGAGTACGTTTTTTAATTCCTGTGAAGCTAAAATCCAAATCCATTTTCTAACTAGGATCTTTTAGGCCCACTAACTATGCCCATTCTACTAGTCCACATTATTATTCAACCAGAGTCCAGCAATTAACTTCTAAACCCACCTTGTATTTTTACTAAGCCTAAATATGGATGTTACAATCAACCTTTCTTGGACTTAGAGTCCTTACTAAGCTCAGACATTTATCACATACATCTTTTCTAGCCATTGTGGTCAAATGGATGCCATTATCCTGATCCAACCAGTGTATTGTCCTGTGTATTGTCCTGATCTTTTTGTATCAACGTACTGTCAGTTGTCCTATCAGTGTGTAAACTCACTGTGACCCCGAAATCGAGTCGAAAGTTGACTCTGATACCATTTGTAACACCTCAAACCCACTCCTTCACTTAAGAAATTTAAATACTTAGCCACGACCTCACCATAGGGCTATCCTCACCTAGAAAAACTAGCTTACTAGGTACTCTTAGGATCATATGCAATCTATTATCTTATTTATCATTTTAATAATAATTGAGAATTTTCAACCAGGATGTGAAACATAGGAAAGTTTTTTAAGCCAGAAGACGACATGTGGCAGAAAATTTTCACCTAAAGAATGACATGTGGCGAGGTCCAGTCGTGTGTATAGTTAGATTTAAAATAGTTAAATTAAGAGTAATTATACTTCGACTTTTGAATTTTCTTCTTACAGGAAATTTTAAAAATATCTATATCTTTGATAGTATCCATATGTAACTAAGAAATTGATATAGTTATATTTAGAATTTAGAATTTAGAATTTAGAATTTTCTTTTCATTGTCATTTTAAAAGGATCATCTCATAACGATACATAATATGTAAAACTAATTGGAATTAAGAGGAAAAAAATAGTTGTTCAAATTAATTTATAACTCAGAATAATTCGGGGGTAACACGAGATTAGTGCATAATTTTATATATAACGTGTGTTAATTAACCATTTACATCTTACAAAAAAATATTTTACTAATGCACGACAATAGAACTTGACTGCATTTTTTATGCATCACACGAGTTCCATGCTAGTATATATAAAGTTGAGTTTCGAGTTCTCTTCTTGTGCTGCATGGCACTTTTAGAGAGAGTTGAGTTATTTATTCTTTTTCTCGGACAACGTGGCACTTTTTATGAGAACTGGGACTGCATGGCACTTTTAGAGAGAGTTGAGTTATTTATTCTTTTTCTTGGGCCACGTGGCATTTTTAAAGAGAATGGAGGCTAAAATGTCTCACTTTAAAATTTTGTCCTTATACATTTGTCATTATTTTTTTTACTAGCATTGTACCCGTGCGATGCAGCGAATGACCAAATAACAATACACATTCAATCTGTCTCAGCAATAAAATTCATCAAATCATTTTACTTAAAAATAATAATAAATTATTTTATAAATATCAACCTATCTCAATAGTCAATTTTACTTAAATCTAACAAAATTAAAGATCATATATTGATCATTTTCAGCATATGATAAGAAAAAAAAAGAATGGGATCTAAAGAACATTCGTAGTAAGAGAATGTCTAATCAATTTGTCTTTTTACTAAATACGTGAAAAATTATCACACAAAAAAAAGAAATAAAAAGAAATAACAACTATCTATCATGCATTTAAGAGGTACTTGAAGTGCACAGATCTTATCAACATAATGAAAGGAAAGTAAAAAATTAAAACATCAACACATGGACATAAGTAACTAAGAATTTGTAGTAGATAGATATAATATGAGAAATGAGAGTATAATAGAGTAGTTGTGTAATGTCTATAATATGGACTCACCAGGTGGCACAATATCTTTAACATAGTTTTGATGTAGATAAGCCATGTGGTGCAAGAAGCAAAATCAAAATTCGGCTTTATATATATATATAATAGATAATAAAAATATGCCCAATATTTCTCGAGTTATTTGGCTTGTTATCCTTCTTTTTGAAAATATTTAGGGAAATACCCTTGTTTTGAAAATAATTAGTGCAATACCCTAGTTCTTAGTTAGATTTCTATAGTATTCTCCCTATAATAATTTTTATAGGATGTGTGACCTTTCTACAAAAACTAAAAGTTTTTGGGTTTTAGGATAATTCTTATTTTTATTATTAGATTTTAGTTTTTCTGTTTTCTAACTTATAAATTATTAATAATTATACTGAAAATTCTTAAATTAAAATTACTTACTTTGTACTGGCTCTAATACCACTTTGGTGGGTGCGTGAAATCTCTTAACTTGTAGGTGTGAGTAGCGCGTAATCTAAATCTCTTAACTTGTAGGTGTGAATAGCGCGTAATCTCATGGAGACATGAAAATCAAAAGAAAGAGAGTATCAAAAACTTTAAAAGTCTAAAGAGTAAAGTCTAAAGAGTTGAAATAAAGATCAAAGTTTGGTGAAAAATAATATTCGTTGAAATAATGGATATTGTCAATTCTGAAAAAGTAATCAGGAATGATAGGAATATCATCGTCATCGTCGTCAAGTTCTCTCATATATTCTGATTCTCTCTCATATCCTTCACTATTACTATCATATGAGGGTTCTTCGAGTTCTTCTGTATGTCTATTTTCTCCACCATTCTGTTCATGTTCTTCTAGAAATTATCTGTATGCAGTCGTAGGACTCCAAACGTAACTACTAAATATACAATTTTCATAAAATAACAAAGATCTTTCGTGATAAGTTAGGTCGTCGATTATTTCAACATTTATATTACCGGTTTCTCCAGGAATTATTTGGTTTATTGTTATAATTATTACTCGTTGAATGCTAAAAAAGAATAATTTGAATTCGTAGCAATCATCCATGCTTATTTGTCTATGAGGATTATAAACATCAAAAACTAGCATTCTATCACTTCCTTGGTAATTAACCATTAATTCAAAAATTGGTGAGGCAATACCAAAATTATTATCCATTAGTTCTTATGAACAATAAGTAATTACGAAATAAAGAGCAGAGAGAGATTTCTAAGGATACCTAAAAAATTAAAACAAAACGGCCCATCATGCTTCCGACCTAGTTAAACTTTTTTGATCTGTTCTGTACCAGTTACTACCAATGGATAAAATACCCCTGGTATGCATCCCAATTTCTGTGCTCCTTTTACGTTCTTCCCATCTCAAGATTACTATGCCCTCAATAGAGCTTCATCTAAGAGATACGTCTAGAACAACTAGTAGCACTTCGGTACAGACAACCACAAAAGTCTAACTATAGAAGGTTGCAAATGAGTCTTTTTGCAAGATCATTCAGGCAGAGCCTTACAAAACTCTCCCTAAGGGAAAGAAATTTAGTTGTTCATACCTTATTTTCTACAGAAGCTGATAGATGAACTCATAAAAGATATTTTATTTCCTTCAAGTTTGTTACAAATAGACTCTCTAAGATTATGAGGAATTTTCTCTCTCCAAATCGTCTCCTCTTCTCTCTTGTTTTGCTTTCCCTTTTATAGACCAATGGATCAGCTTACAACAGGTTTTACATACGTCACTGCTTACCTCATGTGTACAATAATTGGATGAATACGTAAGTGCTTACATCAGGTTACAATAAATGCACTGATTACATTTTGGTCTATTCCAGGAAAAGAAATTCCTCTTGGCCGACATCTTCACATGCTGCACATTTATGTTGGTGCTCCATCTTCATTAGGCTACAGTAATGTACAGCTGTCTCTGCTGTCATTGTCATTGCTCCAGTAGATAGTACCTGGTACCAGCTGTCAAATAGCTCATGTTTATCTTGTGGCTGTTTGATCTTTGCTATACTGTACATTATTATCTTATCTGGATCTGGGTTGTCATAGATTCATATATTGCTATCTCTTTGTTTTATGTCTTTTAATTCACAGTATATGTTCCTAAAGCCCATTGCTCTTCTTTCTGGGATTAATATCTCAAATTCTTCAGTTTTAAATGGTACAATGTTTGATGCTCCATAGTTATTTGGGTGGTCATCCCTATCTTTATAACATGTTCCGTTGGGAATTCTTCCTCATCATTAAGATACTCGGGGATGGCTGAATACATTCTAACATATATTTTTGAGGCCTTCGTGAGCCCAAAATAACTTTTAGCTGCCTTGTAAATTTCTCTTGGTAGGTAGATTAGTTCTTCACATTCTCTGGATAGGTAAATGCAATGAATAAGTCCTCTTTCGAACAGTGCCCTAGTTGTTCTCGGATTAGCTCCTGGTAGGATGATGGCCTTGTTCATGTGCTGCTGAGATATGGTTCTGATGAATTGGTTTATCTCAGTTACTTGGCATAGCTTTTGAATATATTGTAAAAATAATATTTTCTTTGATACTTTGGTAGGAGCTTTCTCAGTAAGAAATGTCTCCTTGTATGTGGTCTTATTTGAAGATGTAATTGCTTCTTCTTTCGCTGACTGAGAAGGCTCACCTATCTCACTCATTTTTTCATCTGCCATATTTTCTGTGGTTACATGCTGGCTTATATGCTGATAGAACAGACTCTGGAGTCCACATATTTGTAGTTGTAACTGGTTAAATGCTCCTTTTAATTGCTCCACTGTCTCCTTTAGGTAGACTATATCTTGTTCTATTTGCTGAACTCTGGTTTCCATTCTGTAAAAAGTGAAATAGTTAATTTCTTGATAGAAAATCGGCTAAAATATTAAGTTTTCCTTTTATGTTTTCTATTAAGAAATTGTAATGTGCTAACTCTATCTGCCATCTAATCAATCTTTTATTTGCTATGGTTGGGTCTATTATTTTATTAATCCAACTCTTTGCTTAGGTATTATCTGTTCTTACCGTAAATTTTGTATGTATTATGAATAGTTCAAACTTTTTTATAGCTTTTAATATTGCTAGTAGTTCTACTTCTTTTATGTGGTAATTTTGTTGGGTTTGTGTGAAAGATCCACTAGTATATCTAGCTAATTTTTCTTCACTTTCTCCTATTTCAATAAATTTTAATACTGCTCCCCAATTGGTTTCAATTGCATCAGTTTCTATTATCCAAGAACATTCTTTAACATCTTAGCTTTTGTAACTCTGAAGTTTCTTGTTTTAATATTTTAAGTTTCTCTTCATCCTTTGGGGTCCATTCCTATTTTTTAAACTTTTAAAATTTTTGTTGCAACCAATTTGTTTTTGCTGATAAATTTGGTATGTAACCTCTTATTTGATTTAGTAATCCTATTATAGCTTGCACTTCTCTTTTTTCTTTTAAGACATTAGGAAAAGTCTTTATTTTTTCTGCTATATGTGGTTGTAATTCTATTCCTTCATGTGATAATTTTGTTCCTAAGAATTCTATCTCAGTTTTGAATAATTCCATTTTCTTTTTTGATAGTATAATGCCCTGCATTTTTCACTATTTCTATGAATTTTAGTATATATTCTTTATGTTGTTCCTCGTTTTCTGATCCTATTAGAATATCATCTACATATACTAATATGAAATTGTTGTATTTTTCAAAAATTTTATCCATATATTCTTGAAATATTCCTGGGCTATTTTTATAACCGAATGGTAATACATTCCATTCATAAAATCCTTGAGGTGTGCTAAATGCCGTTAAAGGTTTTGAATCTTCTGTTAGTTTTACATGATAAAATCTTGATTTGCAGTCAAATTTTGAATATATTTTTCTTGTTCTTACTGTGTTAAGTAGTATTTGCATGTCTGGTAGTGGGTATCCAAATCTCTTAGTATTTTTATTTAATTCCTTATAATTTACTACCATTCGAGATTTACCTCTTTTTTCTTCTGAATGTTTTTTACTATGAATGCTGGTGATGAATGTGGACTTTGTGATTTCCTTATATAATTATTTTCTACTAATTCTTTTATGTGTATTTTGAATTCTTCTAGGTCTGTTGGAGTATGTCTTATTGGTCTAATTTTAATTATTTTGTTCTTATCTATTAACTCTATATGTGCCGTGGGTTCACTTAAGTTCTATTTTGCCAAGAGGTCTTCTCTGCATAGATCTTCTAATTGTTTTTGTACAATTTCTTTTGTAGTTGTTACTTGAACTTGTTGTATTCTAGTTTTATTTGGTAAGTATTGGTATTCACCACGCTGGGTTGAAGAAACTCTGATGTGTGGTAGGTCAGTTCTGAATACGGTTGGGTTATTCTAATTGCTATTGCTTGGTGTCTGCAAGGTGTTGTAAATACAACTGATTTATGTGATATAGTTATGGGATAGTATTGTTGGAAAAAGTCACTTCCTAAGAGCACGTCATTATTCATATCGTCAAACTGGTATACTATAGGTATTTTTAGTATGTAACTTCCTATTTGTACATTAACATTTTGTTGATATTTGTCTAGTATGATGGTTTGTCCAGTTAATCCAGTTATGGCTTTTTTTATTAAAACCATCTTGTTTCCATTTGGTAGTATATTTTCGCGGCATAAACTAGTACCTGCTCCGGTATTCATTAGACTGTGATAGTTTCTTGATTTGTATCCTTCGTAAATAAATTCTGTTAGGATGTATAATGTGTTTTTTGTTGCCCTTAATGGATTCATTTGTCCAATATCCTATTTATTATCATGCTTTCATTGTTTACTGTTATTGTGATTTTTTCTTCTTGAATTGAGTAAGGTTGTACTGATGTAAGGAAGTCAGTTCCTAATAACATATCATTAACATGTTGTTCTAGGTCTATATGTAAGTGTAACAACATTTCCTTTCTACCATTTATCCTTAGTGGTAGTATGATTTTATGTATAATTGGATGTCTATTATTGTAATAATCTAGGTAATAATATGGGTTATCTAATATTATCAATTCAGTGGTTTTTATATTTGTTTATTTAATATGTGAATTGGTAGCTCCTGTGTCAACTAAGGCTATTTGTTTATTCCATTTTCCGTTGTCATAATATTCTATTTCTATTTTAAATTGGTTATTGTTTTGGTGTTTTAATGTATTTATTATTGATATTAATTCCAACGCTTGTTGTTTATTTCTTATTGATAGTGATCTCTTTTCGAACATTATTTGTGGTGCTTTTTCTTTTTCGGTTTCTTTTGCTTTATTAAGTCGAATTCTATATAATTTGGTATAGTCATTTCAGGGTTTTCTCTAGCTGGTTTGTACCTTATGATTTCGCTGAATAGTGGCTCTATTTTAAAATTGTCTGTATTTCTAATCTTTACTTCGTGCTTACTAGTGAAAGCGTAAATATTTCTAATTTGTATGCTCATAACTTTGCTTTTTTCTATCATTTCTATACCTGATAACCTATGATACATGACTAGACTTTTATCTTTATTTTCTTCTGTTATGTTTATAGAGAAATTAGGTTTTATTGTGAACTTTATCTTTTGGTACATTAGGTTTCCTTGTACTATTCCTATTAAGGCATCTTGTGTACTTTTTTTTTGATGATACGGATAGAGTCAAAAGACTCCAGCCATGCATTAAAAACACAATAATAACAATAGAATGGTCTTACAAGGCGTAAAACAAGAAACCCAAAACCACTACTCCTAAATACAAAACACTGAGTCTATTCGGACTCAAACAAAGAAATAAAGACTACATTCCAAGCACAACAAAAACCTAACGATCGCTGACTGCGCCAGAAAAAGAGAGCAGATCACGAGCAGCTCAGATCGGAAAGACCAGGGATGATGAATGCTCCTCCGCACCCAAAACCCTGCCATCGACGAGTCAGAGAGGATAAAACATGCCTTCAATCAAGAGGACACTGAGAGAAGCTAAAGCACCGCATCAGCACACAGAGATCAAAACTCCACAAGACAGACATCTCCAGATGACACCGATAGATGCAGTTCAGCATAATAAACAACACATAAACAAAGAAGCTCCGCCAAAAACGGAAATAAATACCGGCGAATGCAGCTAACGAAAGGCTTCATAGAAGCAAATAACGGATCAGTTGAAAAGAACTCACAAAAACATGAAAACAGCCAGACTGAGTAAACATCCACAAAACAAGAGAACTAGCAATATGACAATATCAGTCTCAGAAGCACCATCCAGACTGACAATATCAGTCTCAAAAACAAAAGAACAAGTTCACAGCGATGCCCCAAACCAAAAGCACCATCCAACTGATACCACGACAGACTCCCACTCGCAAGAATATACAACAAGAGCTACCAACAGAAGGAGAACAACTTCAAAACAAAACATAAAGATCTTAACATATCAGATCAGTAAAACTAGCAATATGGCATCTTGTGTACTTGATATTATCCTATCATCCGTTAGATATATTTGGAGGGGTGTATTTATTCCTTCCTTAAAATAGGCTTTTATTATTATTTGTACAGCTCCTAAATGTATGTGTCTTAATGTTTTTCTGGTCTTTTCGCTTATCTTTTCCATCTCTTGTCTTATTATTCTTTCTGTTATTAATGGGATTATGGTTTTGCTTTGTGCTTGTTCAATGTCTATAGGTTGTTCATTATTCCTAGCTATCACTATGGTGCTTTTCTTTCTTTCAAATATTGGTAGTTTAAAGATTTCTTTTGGATTTATATCTAATTTGGTCTCTCTTATTTTATCGTACTTTTGTATGTCAAAGCACATTCTTTCTCTTAATTCTTCATTGTTTTCTTCTCTTTCTGAGGGTTCTCCTATTTCTGTTAGATCGGTTAACATGTTTATTTCACATTCTTCTGTTTCACCTTCACTACTTCCACTATCTTCTTCCATTACCATTATTTCTTCATCTTCACTTATTTCGGATCATTCTTCATCGTATTCTATGGGTTCGTAATTTATGTTATTCATTTCTTTAATTTCTTCTACGTATTTTACATTTTCTTTTTTCATTCTTTTAGGACAATTTGGTGATATATGTCCTACCTCTCCACATATGTAACAATTACATTTTTTTGGATTTTTCGAATACTGCCTATTTTTATTTTTATTCATTTTTCTAAAGTATTTTTTAAAAGGTTTTTTATATCTCTTAAAAGTTTTCCTATATTTTGGTTGATATTTTTTGGAATTTGTGATTATTCTTCTTTGTGTATTTATAGTTATTGTATCTATAGTTATTATTGCATCCCCAATGATTTGGTCTTGCATCTTCACAGCAGATTCTTTGTTTATATGTTCTATAATATTTCATTGTTGCTCTTGCATCTTGGCATACTTTGTCTCTATAATCTTTTACAAATTGTGTTCTATACCCTAAAGTGTCTACTTCTGGTTTCACTTTCTCACTTATGTATGCACTACATATATTTATACTCCATGGGTCAGGTAGTTTTAGAAAGAATGAGTCTATAATTGGACTCCGTTCTTCTTTTGTATAATAACTATCTTGATAATATTCTCAGAATTCACAAGCATCGTTGTCAAAATGGCACATGTCGCATATTTCTAAGTTACTTAGTCTCTATTTTGCTTGATTCTTTTTATATATAATGTGTTTTTCTCCTTTATCGTATACACTGAATTTGGTTCTTATTGCTTTTTCGTAATTTGTAATTATTTCTTTTAAACCTAAGGTTCGTTGTGCTGAGCTTTCTTCAGTTCCTCTATCATCAATTGGTCTTGATTTTCTTATAGTATTTCTCTCTTCTTCCTCTAGCCCATTCCACCATTTTGCTACTACACCCATAATGGTAGGTTCTATAAATTTCTCAAATGCATTTCCGTTAAGGTTTTGCCTAAATCCTACTATTAGTGACGCTTTTACCCATTCTTCAATTGTCCTGTCTACGTCTTTACGCAATCTAGGTCTAACCATTTTCCATTTCCTGCTATTCCTTTTTCGTAGTGTTCTGTTGGTTCATATTTTGGGGTTTCTTTTTCTTTATCTTTTCCTAGTTGCATTCTTCTTTTTGTATTTTGCCATTTCCATTGGTATGGTTTTTTGTTAGGTGGTGGTCTTAAGATTTCATACATGTTACTTGGAATTTCTGAAGGTTTTTCAATAATCTTATCTTGGTCCATTTTTATTTCTTCGTTTGCTATATCTAGATTTTTCATGGCTTCTTGCACTTCTTCTGAATTAGAATTTGCCATTAAATCTTCTATTTCCAAGATATTTATATAAGCTTTGTGATGGCTTCTAGTTCTTTCATACCTTCTTCTGTTATGCCCAATTCTTCTTCTGGGTAGTCTGTCATATTTCTTCCTAATTCTTTTATATTTTTATTTATGATTCTTAAATCCTTTCTTATATCACTGAACATTTCAGGACCGTTGTAATCTTCTTTCAAGTCTTGTATGTTTAAATAAATTTTTGGCTCCATGTCCTATTATTTTGTCTGCTAGTAGGTGTTGGTAATACCAACTTGCTTCTTCGTTTCTGTAATCTAATACTTTGTATACTATTTATTTTTGTATCTCTTTAGGTAGTTGATTAGTTACTTTTATTGTTAGTAATAGGTATTCTGATATTTCTTTACTGGCAATATGCTTACTTTCCACTAATCTTTTATCAACGTATCTAATCTTGAATTTTGAAAGATTTTTTAATTTAAGTTTCTCTATTTTCTATGAATTATCCAGCTTTTCTAAGGGTAAGGTGTATTATAGTTTATAATTTCTAAAGTAGGGTTGTATATAAAAATTTGCTTTTTGGTTGTTATAATTAAAAGGGGTAGTTGGCTAAATATTTTCTAAAAGTGGGGTATTTGGCTAAATCTTTTAGGAAGTGGGGTATTTGGCTAAATATTTTCCAAAAGTATGTCATTTACCCACTATACTCATATTTCTCCATATGAATCCAGCTAACCTAATCTCATGAAGGTCTTGACTGTTCTTATGAGATAATTGTAAATATTCTTTGAAATGATTTTAAGCTAACCTTATCACTAAACTAAATTTCCCAACCTTTTTGTCATTTCAATCTCCCCCATACTTTCATTTCATTTTTTTAATCCAAAAAAAGGTAGGGAGAATCCTACCTTATTAATATATATATAGAGAGAGAAGTGAGCCTCATATAAAGTGTGCGAAAATTTTTCTCATACAAAGTGATTATACTCAATTGGTGGGGCACTTATGGAAGATCCACTCTGTCAATAATGCTTATCATGCTAATGGATATATGTGTAGAGAAAATCAAGTAGTTTGGAGGTCATTCACCCATGCATCCTGTGGTTGTATTTATCCGTCGTATTCTAGTTAGCATGACACTCCAATGCAGCCCTAGTGAGAATAGTGTGTTATGAGCCTACTGGTTTTTTTTATTACTCTTTATACATATATGAGTACGTCTATTATTATGAGATGGTGAGAAGAGGCCCTTATCGTGTGCAAAAGTTCTTAGGCGTAGGATCCCTTATCGATGGCTGAGATCTATTCCGCCCAAATACTGGGATCTGTCTTCGTGTTGGAGGGCATTTAGGGGATTCTACTACACATTCAACCTTTTCTTCCCAACCTCCCGACGTCTCTCTCGATATTTTGTGTTCTGAGCCTAATATACTTTTTAAATAAAAAAATTGTTCAGTTAGTACTGTTGAAATCATTCAAAAAATCAAAAGCAAATAATTTCTAAGCCTTGTTCTATTTTGTATATGAATAATCTAGTTAAGGAATGTTATTTAATGTTGGGTTCTAGTCGGATTTTAGTTTACTTGATTTCTTATTGCTATATGCTGGCGTATAAGACATTTTTGGAGATGTCAACATTTTTTGTATGGTTTGTAGGAAAACATGAAAGAAGGGCTATTCTTCTTTCACCTTTTTGTCAGAAGTATGCTACATGTTTGATCTTTTGGGGACTATACGTCATAAAAGTTTGGACGTCGATTTTGTTATAAGAACCTTTTGCACAGTACTTGTTAGTGAAAATGCCCAAGTGAATGTTTTGAAGTGTTGTAGCAAGTATTGAGAATACTTGATAGTCGTTTTTGGCATGATCTGATTAAAGAATGTAATATCATGTAGACTATAGTTGGATTTTATTCTACTAAGATTCCACATTGCTATATGTTGACATTTAACGCCTGATGCATTACAGCCATTGGAGATATCATGTTGGGTGTTTGCAAGAGAACATGATAATATGAAGTATGATACTTGATCCAAGTTTGTGAAAAGTATTCTTGATTTCTTCTTGAATCATTCTTGCCTGATTCTAAATAATTAACTGAACTCACCATTTATGCATTTATTGTAATTAAGTTTTTCTCCTTTTTTGTCCCGTAATTGAGTTGTTTATCCAACTTTATGAAGTGTTCTAGTGAGTTCTACAACAAAAAATAGTACTTCTGTAGTTACGGAAACAACACATAAATTTTTCTCCTCCTTAGAGTTTATGATGTTATTTTTGCATAAGTTGATTTAAAGATTGAGAGCCATGAAAGCAGGTAGAAAGAACTTGAAAAGGCTTCCGGAAAGGATGCCATTTCTCTCCAAGAAGGCCATGGAGAAGCAGCAGCACAAGAAACGACTCAGAAGGTGAAGAGCATCAGCAATCAGGAGAAGAAGAACATCAATTGGAAATCTACCTTAGTGTTTCACTTGTCGTAGTTTATTTTTTTTTGGAAACTGTTTAATTTTTTGTTTCACTTGTACATTGTGTTCCATGAATACAGAATATCTGCACATCATACATGTATGTATTCCTACGATGTATCTTATATGTATGTTCTTCTTAAGGATAAAGATTTGTAATCTAATGTTGGTTGCTTTGTTTGTTTGTTGTAATTTTTTATTCACGCATGTTGATCGTGAAACTTTGTAAGTTTGTGAATGTATCATAAGCTCCAATTCAATCCGTTGTCCTCTTTAACATAAGCTCCAATTGGTTGTGAATGTATCATCATCGTCCATACCAAATCTTTTCATTTCTTTCATTACTCATATTTTGAGATTCCAAATAGAGAGATATGAGAACCAATATCTATATTTTCACAAGTGACTACTGTAAAATTGTCGAACATACTTGGCCAATTCAATGAACTATCCACTTGCAGACTACAAGTCAATCTAAAATTCTCAATTTCGTTCACAAAAAAAGGAACGAGATCTCCATCTGATTCTTTCATTATTTCTTCTCCTTCCAATTAAGCTCAAATTTTAGAAACAGCAGATATACTCAAGGTAGCTATCAGTGCAGTCAAAACAGCAAGAACAACTGCAGAAAAGAATCTGACATCAGTTAGTTTACATACAAACTAAATTATACTCAAGGAACAAAATAATTTGGGCCAAAATAGCATTAGTTAAATACTTGCCAATCACTGATGATCTTATCCTGTGTGTCTTCTACAGACATAGCTTGGGAAGATGGTGGCTCCATTTTCTGTTCATCAATGAAGCATAACTCAAGCTCTTGACTAATTCATCTTGAAAAACATAAAATTTCTCCCTTGTGTATACCCTTGAAGATTTGTGTTTCAAATTCAAATTCTGTTTGCAACTTCAGTTTGGTATGAAGAATTGTGTAGTCTGCTGCTAATTCATTTTGTCTTTATTTCCACATAGCCCTTTCAAATCTCGTAATAAACTCATTTAAAGAATTTTTACTGTTAACATACTTATCAATAGAAGCATTCATACTTTCCGAGCTTTGAGTTGTGGAAATTCTAGCAGTAAAGATATGTTTTGCATAAGCTGATATCCATCTTTCACGATCATCAAAAATATCAATCAGCCAAGGATTATCTGCTATTTCAATATTAATCAAAACAACATAAAAACATAAAATTAGGCAAACAACAATAAAATTCATATAGCCAAGGATTACCTGCAATTTCAATATTAGCATTCATAACTTCATTCCACCTCATCTCAAACTCTTCTACCGTCTCCGAATCTCATATGCAACTATGGAATGGAATACTAAAATCACTCTTAAGGCCCGGACCACTAATAAGCTTATCGGGAAGTTTTTTTAAGAATGTGCCACATGCATCGCCTATGGCTAGAACCAGGAAAAGCCATTTGGATTGCATTTTCCATTGCAGGATCTTGATCTGTAATAATTACTTTAGGTGGAGGCCCACACATTGCTTCACCCCATTTTTAAAACAACCATAGAAACGACTCAGTCGTCTCTTTATTTATGAAGTTTGTGCCATAGTTTACAGACTGAACCATGGTGATTTGTACTCATTTGTGGCATATGTCGTATCGAAAATTAACACATCACCAAAATGCTCATATGCTTTCCTAGCAAGAGCATCAACTCAAAACACATATGTTAATTTGTTGTCTTCATCCACCTTATTATGAAAACAAATAAAGGATTCATCTCTTTTTTCTCTTGCAAGTGCTCCATCAATAACTCCGCATCATAAGCTTTCCTCTCATCCCTGTCTCTTTGCAATGAATTTCTAATGCCTTTTTCAGTACAATTAATATTGCTAAAACTCCCATTTTCTATCTCCATGATGGACATAAATTCTGAAATTCTTATATTAGCTTCTTTGAATGAACTATGTAGGCTTTTTTGTGCTTCGGAAGAATTTCTATTACTTCTTAAGAATTGTTGCTTTCAAGGTGTAACACAAGGATGAGTGTGCACTTCAACAAACCTTCGAAGTGACCACCTTCCATCATCATCTTTTTGAATTCTTATTTGAGCCACACCCTTCTCTAGTCACAACCCTTCTCCTTCATTTGGTCAAATTTGAAGAAGATGCTTCTTCCACATTGGAAACATCCACTCCAACTTTATCTACCAGCTTACCTTGCTTTGAGCATACAAATAGTTGTGAATACCTTTCATCGGTTGACTTGTCAACCAATGTAGCAGACTTGCAAATAGAAAAACAAGCCGACTTTGCATATTTTTTATAAAATTCAAATCCTTCTTCTAAAGTTTCAAATACTAAGCCAATAATTGGTTTGGAATCTTCATCAACGTCTCTTCACCCGTTACAAAGATCTTGGCTTAGTATCTCTTCATTTTCAACCTCTATTCTACATAGCAAAATTAGATAATAAACATAAAAAAAATGGCTTTAAAAAAATGTTATAACTTAAAAAATATTTGAAATGTAATACTATATTAGAGGAGAAATATACAAATGGACTAGAATCTAATTCTGGATACTAATTTTAAGCATCATTTTCTTATCGACATTTTCTTTTTATGAAATTTGATAATTGTGTAAGTATTTTCACGAATTGGTAGTTCCTTCAATCTCTTCTAAAAATATAATGACTACACAAAAGTAATTCATCTGTCAACTCTTTAACTTTTAATTTTTGTTTAAGCTAAACCAAACATGCTTTTCTAAAAATGTAATGTCAAAACAATAAAATTCATGAACCCAATAAAATTAGGATTCAATACCTGAGGGTTTGTAGTCTTTTCGAGCTTGATTGAGGTGGAGATGGAGGATATGGAGGAAGGTAGGGTTTGGGGTGTTAGGGTTTAGAAGTGAGAGAGGGTGGACTTGGGAGTCGAGGACAGATGGCGTCAAGCATTAGCCAAACCAACTGATTTGGAGGAGTTTCATGGCGACGGGCAGAGTGTCGGGTTAGGGCGCGTCGGGGTGGGTTTAGAGCAGCGGGTCGAAGAATTTTGGGGAGTTCGATTTGAGCTTGTTTTCGATTTGAGCGGCGGGTCGATCACGATGAGCTAGGGTTTTCGTTTTGGGGGGATTTGGGGGTTTTCGATTTGGGATCGGGAATGAGAGGAATGAGAGAGGAATGAGCGTGAGATGGGAGTTCGAAATCGCCAAAATGCCCTGATCGAAAAAGACAGATCTCATAAGTTTGAGCAGAAAAGATCTCAGCCATCGGATTGAGATCCAATGGCTGAGATCTTTCGCTCACGATAAGATCTCCTTCTCACCATCTCATAATAGACTTACTCTCTCTCTCTATATAATAATAATAATAATAATAATAATAATAATAATAATAATAATAATAATAATAATAATAATAATAATAATAATAATAATAATAATAAAGCTAAATACTAGGCCATTATAGAGAAGCTAGTTGATTGGGGGTAAGTTGATCGAGCAAGAAAACTAAAATAGTGTATAATAGATAGACTCTCCTTTAGAGCGTAGAGAGGGCAAAGGTTTATTGTCGTACACCTCTACTAGTCCTAACAACAAGTCCATACACATCCATCCTGTCAACAATGCTTTCAAGCACAACAAGACTATCTCATCCCCTCTCAACCAAAAAGAAAACAAGTCTGTCCCCATAGTCTTTGATTACAACAAGTTACAAAACAAGCTCATAGGCCAAAACAAAAAAGTACTGAAATTGAAACCATAGCCAAATTAACCGAAAATGTAGTCTCCATAGTGCCCGTTACTGAGAACAATCACTTCGGATTGTCAGCCCCCTCATTTCCTGCATCATACCAGCCCAAGCTCCTGCCCTACCAAGCCCCTGCTCTATCTTGGCATTCTTCCTACTTGGATGAGTTGTAGTGAACCAAAGAGAAAACCAGAATATCACATCTCTTATAACTGATGAAGCAACAGTAATCTTAGAATTGAAAGTTTTAACATTCACTTTAACCAAATGCTCCAACACACAGCAAGAGTGAATAAACACCATACATGAGCTTAAGTGTGAATGAGTGGGTGCAAAACACCATGAGTTGAAACACTCAAGCAGTGTAGGTGGTATAATGGGAATGTGAAACATGTTCAGGAAATGTGACCAGGCTAAAGGACATTCAAAGAAGAAATGATATGTTGTTTTAGAAGTGGAGGCACAAAAGCTACAAGAAGAGTCCCCTACCCAGTCCTTCCATACAAGCAAGTCTTTGGTATTAAGTCTATTTCAGGTCAGCATCCTCATGAAGCACTTGCATTTGAGAGACACAATACTTTTCCAAGTGGCCTTGAAGAAGGGAGAAGAGGAGAAGAAAGACCTCCATTGATGAAGAAGTTGGAGGTGGACTTGAATGTGAAGAAACCAGAAGTTGTAAGCTTCCATGTGACTGAATCTTTTCCATCAACAGGGGAAATGGATACAAGAGACTGAAGCAACATGTTCTTCTCATCTCTTTGAGTCTCTTTCGTTAGCCTCTTCAAGTTTAATCACCACACCCAAATCCTCCTCTCCCATCTGTCTTGGGTTAAGAACTGGGACCTGGGATTCCATGCCCTTGCATATAAAGCTGGAAAATTATGTTTGATGCTACTCTAATTTAGTCAATTATACTCCTAGAAAAGGACAGAGGATCCATCTCTAAGATGCCAACTAACACATTGCATAAAGAACCCATTAACCTGATACAAGCCTTTCCAAAAACAAGAGGGACTCCTAGGTTGGGGAAAGCAACTAAGATTCTGGTTAAAGTACATGGATCTCAAAGTAGATGCTGGAAGTTCTTCTTGCTCACTGATAATTTTCCACCACTATTTCATGAGAAGATAGTTGTTGAACAGCTGCAAGTCAAGTACCCTACACCTCCTTGCCTTTTAGGTTTGCAAATTCTCTTCCAGTTTACAGTTGTTGTCCCTCTTGCTTCATTGTCTGTTCCCATCCAAAAATATCTGCTTCTCACTGGTCAATCCTCCTGATGACCCACTGAGGCAACCTGAAGAAATATGAGTAATATAATGGTAATGCGGATTGTAATGCCCCGATTTCCACGTAACTGGGGAAACCGTGACACATGCCAAGATCTTTTCTTCAATTAGTCACGATACACAGAAAAATCGGAAAAATTAAAACTTTTTATTCAACACAGAGTTAATACCCAATAATTATAAATATCAATTTGTAATATCAAACTGTAACGCCTGCACCCTTTTTTTTCTTCTTGACTCCAAAATCAATTTTTCCAATTTCTATATCACTTTAAACATAAACTAAGATAGTTATGTTTCAAAGAAAATTTGGACAGAGTCTCCCCTGTAATTTCTACCCCGAAACACAAAAAGCTTACAGAATTCTGCTCTAAATTCCGTACCTCATATCACAGGCAATAATATCACGGGCTCCCCAGGCCAAAATGAGCAGAATCACACAGGCAATATATATATATGCTCTGGGGGCCAAACTCATAATAGAATATCAAATATCAAATAAAAACCATAAATTCCTTTGAAAACGTAGTAAGTTTTTAGAAAATAACTTGTAAAAACATACCACAGCGCCCGATACTTCACAATGAGATGGGTACGGGTCAAAACCATACCATGCCACTCCACACTATACTCATCATCATCATCCACATACTTACAAAAATACAATTTAAAGCATAACCTTCACTATTTACATAATTAAACCATAAACAACAATTTGTGAAATGTAGCTCCACTCCACAGAAACATGAACCTAGACCTTACCTCTGCACTGCTGAGGACCTGTAACAGTAGGGGACCTAGGGTAGTCCAGGGACTCCCTAACCCCCAAACACTAAGGGGTTAGCCATTTCTGGTGTGAGTATAATTTATTAAATAAGCAAATAAAGTAAACTTTATAAGTAAAAACAAAACGAACTTACAAATACCAAAATAATCAATGTTTACTTAACAACTGAACATGTAAACATCATAAGGGGGATTTCACATTAAATACTCTCTGAGTCATCACCTGTATGTATATCCATACCCGCTCATAACATACTTATCTTTATTAACCATTTTCATAACCACTCTCATAATACAGATACTATTTTATTGCATTATATCACGTATCACATCATAAACATATGCATTCATTCTCATACTACCACATTCATTCATATCCAACCTAACATCTCATTGCACATTACCATTTACTTGCATTTCATCACAATATACTCCATATCCCAACCATAGTTTGGGTAATAACATATCACACTCGTAATTCATCTCGAATGGAAAAGACACGTGTACATATAATTGATGTGTCAGTGTATGTTATGGCTTAACTCTAATGCAAGATTACCAATATAATGATGCTCTTATTCTAATGCAAGCAAGTTTCCAGAACAGTAAGCATCCCATACTACATACGCCCTATCTCAAGCCGTTTCTCCATATATAGGGATTTGAACCCACGTTATGAATTCTATTTTGTACACAACTTGTTCCCGACAATACAACATGACTGATGAGGTTGCAGACGTGGTCAAGTCCCACCAATGTAGTACGCTCGTGGTGTCTATGTTTGCCACTACTACCCGGCGCATCAGACCTCACTCAAAAACCAGACGAACACAGGGTCTCCCGAGTGCAGGATAGCATAAAGCCTATCCTGTGTCACCCATAACTCATAGACCGTGATCTATGGCATATTCGCTCTCCCTGGCATAGGACCCAACGGAGTTCCGAGGTCCATCCCCTAGCTCTGCCCGCCTTATCATGACACTTTAGGAATTAACAGTGTGAGATACGCAACCCGTGCTCTCAACTCGTGAGAAGGCACCGTATGTATCCTTTTGACGGAAAGGTACAACCCAATAACACCACCTAAGTCAGCCCAAAGGAAGAGTTGGTCGTAAGGTGCCCCCTAATACCAACTCCTCTCTTCCTGGCAAAATGGTTAAGTAAAGGATCTTTATAAGTCACTACCCTAATAATGCAATTAATTCTAAACAATCCAACAGTATTAACATGACTTGCTAGGTCTTAAGTCGGACTTTGCAAGGTAACTCTACTAGGCTGCTCAACCTAGACTTACCAGAATCCCTCAGGATCCGGTTCATGGTCTATCGATCCAAGACCCCGGCAATACGAACGCATTCGCATGCTACTATCCTGAACTTGGATTTTGTCACACTCCGGTCCGCAATCAACCAACGGTTAAGATCTGACGGCACTCGCGAACTGACTCATCCACAGTCCCTTAGGAGTAAGGTAAACACACGTCTTAATGGTCGATAGCCCTAGGGCAATGATATCACCCTAGATGAGCACAACAAACTGTGTATTAGCTAAGAATCTACATACGAGTAACCAAAAACACATACGAGCTAAACAGCTACGTATGGAACCAACAGCTACATACGGGCCAGTCGAGCCGTGCATGAGACAACAACATACATACGAGCCAAATAAGCCACGTATGAGACCAACAGCTACATACGGGCCAGTCGAGCCGCGTATGAGACAACAACATACATACGAGCCAAATAAGCTGCGTATAAGACCCACAACTATATACGGGCCAGTCGAGCCACGTACGAGCAAAACCACATACCAACAACCATACAGGTAATCAAACATAGAAGCAACCAACAATGCTTACTTGCAAACTTGATCTTCTATAATTAGAAGCAACAGAAGAATCTACTAACCGTCTAAAATAGGCATTCTACCAATGAGAAGCCCAAGAAGCGACATCAAACTTTTATCGAGCTAACAATTACTAGCGACCTTCCCAACCCATACTACCCATGAAGATGAGTAAAGTTCATGTGATATGGTCCAACCTTACTTAGGATCTCATACAACTAGAATCCGTGGTTTCCCTCCCCAAGTTGAACTTAGAACTACATGCACTAGATTCTTGGGTTCTTTCTTCAAGTTTGAGCTAGAATTCTTTAGGACTAAAAGCATGGGCTCATGGGTTCCTTTAATCTTTCACTACCATCATAATACAATTCAAGTGTGGTTCCTTTGAATCTAGAACTACTATGCAACTCGAGTATTGCGACTACAACATGATGGTTCTTCACTAACGCTACCCCACAACATGATAGTTAACACCACAACTACAACAACATGATTCTTTTCTATTACTTAAGCACAAATCTATGATGGCCTTAAGCATGGTATACAATTGTAAGCATCAACCTACAGCAACTAATCATGGTATATAACATAACCATCAACCCACAATAATCTAATCATGGTATATAACATAACCATCAACCCACCACACTCTTAAGTATGAATACGATTAAGCATGCACTTATAACAATCTTAAGCATGAATACCACTTAAGCATGACTGGTTACTACAACTTAAGCATGGATATCTACCACATCCTTAAGCATGGTTTATAACTTTCCTACAATAATCCAAGCATGGTATATAACTTCTATAACTCAAGTACGATTTACTACACTTAAGCATGGTTGTCTATTACAACCTTAAGTATGGATATGAACATTGTCTACAATTCAAGCATGACGTTGTTTCATGGGTTCACAAGCATAAATGGTTCATCAACTCAAGTATGATAGTTCTTTTTACTAAGAACAACTAAATATCACAAGCATGAATGGGTTCTTACTACTACCTAAGCATGGCATATAGCATGAGCCTCAATCCTACAACAATCCAAGATTCAATCTTTATTATATAAGTGTAACTCATCCCCATATACATAACTAATCCATTATCCATAAATTTATACCCATGCACTTTATCCCAATACGCCTCATCCATAAATCATATCAGCACTTTCAGTTTATTCAAACTTCTTTTAACATCAAACGTATATAAAACCATACTCACATATTTGATATTATTATATAAGTATAACTCATCCCCATATACAAAACTAATCCATAATATAGGTTTTATAAACTCAAAATAGTTAATTTCACCAAATATCACAAAAACCCAATTTCGGGCCCATAAAAATTCGTATTTTCCCTCAAAATTAAATTTTAACATAACTTCTACGAAATATATCAAAAGCCATGAAATTTGTCCACAACATAAAATATAGGTAGATACATCATACTCACATATTTCTTAAACCACAAAAAAATACGTAAATAATTTAATACTTACTTATTTCTTAAAACACAAAAATACGTAAATAAATTAATACTCACATATTTCTTAAACCACAAAATACGTACATAAATTGATACTCACATATTTCTTAAACCACAAAAATACGTAGATAAATTGATACTCACATATTCCTCAAACCACAAAAGTATGTAAATAAATTAATACTCACATATTCGCGAAGATCCGAAGCGCCACCATGCCACCCCGCATCCAAAGTCGCTAAAATATCCTATCATCAAATTTCAAAGTAATTAAAACTCAAATCATCCAAACCAATCACATGAGCTAATAACTCTATTCCAAATATCACACAAGCATTTATTGAACGCCTGGGATACACACGTGCGATGCACGTAATAATCTAACGCCTACAAGATTCTTATTTTCAAACAATTACTAAAAGCACTCCTAAATTATTCTAATAGTCCAACTACAATTTCCACTACCATAAGAGAAATAATTCTTACATATATAATTCCCTTTTACAAACCCAAAACCCTGATTTACTAACAACTTGCAACTTCTCTAACAACTTGCTAATTTCTCACATCTGCTACTCCCAACATCACTTAATCTTCCAACCATAATATCCCAACTCAAAAGAAATTAACCCAACTCAATTTTATACAATAAAATAAGTTAGGGTTTACCTTCCCAAAATCCTTTCGAAAATCCGAGGCTACCACGATGTAGAGAACCCTTCACTTAGTCTACCACCCGATTTAATTTGGCATCGACGAAGAATCGGAGGGGATTTGAGCGTGGGGAAGGATCGCCGAAATGGGTTCTCGGTTGGGGGGTTCTTTCCGATCGGGAAGAAGAAGGAAAGGAGAAGGAGAGATGGTGGGGTTTTTTCCTTTTGGTTGGGAGTGAACGGGAGAAGGAAGAAGGAGAAGGAAGGAGTCGGGGGGGGGGGGGGGGGAGGGGGTTCTCCTTTGGCTGGGAAAAGAACGGGAGAAGAAGAAGAAGGAAGGAGAAGAAGGGGTAGGGGTTTTGTAAAAAGTAATAAATAAGTAATTAGATAAATAATAACGTAAAGGAATATTATGTATAAGCCCCAAATTCTCAATGTATTTCAAAGAAGCCTCAAATCTCTACTTTAATAATACCAACCATACAAAATACATCAAAACTACTTCGTAATAATCCTTACAAATTAAAAAATAAAGTAGACAATATATCTTATATTTCTCAATTAAAAATAATTGTTATCAGAAAATACATAATCACGTGCAATTCTCAATTGCGCACAGATTACGATGCAAAATAGCCATATGCTATTTTTCGGGGTCTTACACGGATAGCACTGAATTAATGAGGATCAGTCATCCACCCTAGGTTAGCATTCTGCCTTGCCAGCTATAGAGCATATTCTCTATCTTGAGTATAAGTGACATCTATTTTCTCTTATTCATCTTTCCCTTGGAGAGGGGAAGTCTCAAGTACTTTTGAGGGTGGGTTTCTTCAGTGAATCATAGGATAGAAGAAAAACTCACATGCTTCGCCATAGATTTGCCAAAGTAAATTAAGGATGATTTATTAAAATTGATTACCAAATCTGAGATATCTGCATATATGTGGAGTAGTAGCTTGAGATTGATGACTTCTTTCTCATCCTCATTGCAAAACACAAGGGTGTCTGTCATCTGCAAATTGCGAAACTGATGACTGGGAGAGCTGGCAAGTTATATTTAGTTAGTGAATACTTGTTCTTCCCTTTCCTGTTTGAGCATATGAGCCAAGATATCAACAGCTCATATAAATAGCATAGGAGAAAGAGGGTTTTCCTGCTTGAGACCTCCCTTGGAAGGGATATACTTGCCTCGTTTACCATTGATAAGAATAAATGACTTAGCAGAATGAAAAATCATATGAATCAAGTGTCACCACTTAATTCCAAGTCCCATGGCATGGACAAGTTCTTCTATGAAATTCCAGTTCAGAGAGTCGAAGGCCTTCTTGAAATCAATCTTTAGCATGTAGATGTCAAACTTCTTCTTGGTGCGGAGATTGACAATTTAATATGCTACTAGGAAACAATACAGAGTAGTTTGGCCTTTCTATAATGCAGTTTGAGAGGAGGAGACAAGATCATGTAATAAAGGCCCCAATCTGTTAACAAGAACTTTGGTGAATATTTTGAAAGAACAGTTCATCAGGCTAATGGGCCTGAAATCTACCACACTACTGGCCCACTCACACATAGGAATGAGCATAATGTCAGAGTAGTTTAGCCTATCAACTGAACCTCCCCTAAAATAAATATCATTGAACAAAGAGAGTAGATATACTATATCACCTCTCATGAACTCTGATAGAAGCACATGGAAAAATATCAGGTCCAGGTGCCTTATCTCCATGCATACCAAACACTACAGTTCTGATTTCTTCCAAAGAGAAAGGTGCATTAAGTGCAAATAGATCAATTATGTTGGGATATAAAGCATGCCAATCATCTGTAAAAGAAGCCTCATTTGAACTCTCACAAACAATCTCAATGTGTTCTTCAAACTTCCTCCTAATAGATGCATAATTAGTGATAAGATCACCCATCTGCATTAGAGAATAATAAAGTTCCTTCTCCTTCTTTCATTAGCTAAATAGTGGAAGAACCTAGTTTTAGCATCCTTTTCCTTCATCCATGTGATTATTTTCTACCCTCACTATATTAGTATATTCTTTGCTGAGCATCTCTCTCTCTCCTCCTTTGCTGCCATAGTCCAGAGTCTGGAATCCTGAATAACATCCAAATCCTGAATTTTGTACAACATGGCTGGTTTCTTCTCTGTAAGGTTCCCTAAATGAGACTTACTCCAAACCTTGAGTCTTCTCTTAAGTAGGTTCAACTTGCTAGAAAACCTTTCAACCATGTCATCTTGACATTTGAAATGCTGCCACCAATGTGCCACAACAATTTGAAATTGGGGGTGTGTTAGCCAAGCCTTTTCAAACCTGAAATAATGTGGTCTCTTCTTTGCTGCCTAAGTATCTAAAGCAATGAGACAGTAATCAAACGCATTTCTAGAGAGGGATACTTGGATGGAACTAGGAAATTGAGACTTACTCTCGTGATATACGAAATCTATCATGTTATGCCATTGATGGGGAATCTCTAAGATTAGACCATGTAAGCTTTTTGCCTGCTAGGGGCATATGAATTGGTGAAAGGAAATCAATAAAATCTCTAAAAGCCTGCATATCTCTGTGAAAGCCCTTACCCCTTATTCTCTCCTTATTTGAAATGGTGACATTAGAATCTCCAAATAACACCTATTTGGGGCTAAAAGTATGTTTTCTATGGCTCATTTCATAGAGAAAGTTTCTTATCTTCTTGTTCAAAAGGGGAATACACAAAAGTAATGGACCACTCCAACCCATAATCTCTCTCCTTAAAAGTTATAGACACTGAGAATAAATCAATTGTTGAATTGCTGCATTCAAGTAAATTATCATTCCACCCTATCATTAAGCCCCCCCGCCCCACCCCGCCCACCCTACAAGTTTCAATAGCATCAAGATAAAACTACTTACTGATAATAGTTCCCCCAGTTGATGATAATTTCCTAGCCGAAGGAGACGAGAATTTGGACTATTGAAGGCAAATAATTGAAACTACTATAATCCTAATCCCATCCTTGATCAAAGCACATTTATCACGGCATCCTAGCCCTCTAACATTCCAACTTCCAATCTTCATTACTAAAAGATAAAAATCCAAACAACACATGCAATGCAGAAATGATGGAAGATTAGACTACTCTGATAGTAGGTTCTATTGGCCTAATTGGCCAACAAAAGCTTCCTCCGAGCTTCTAATTTTCGCTATGGAATGTGACCCAAGCCCCACACCCAGAGACTTAGCTAGTTCTGTGAGCTGTGCATCATTAAGTAACTTAAAAGGATTACTAATAATTTTGGAAGCAGCAGAGCTCATGGATTTACCTCCACTCTTGGAGCCCAAAGCTTTCCTCTTAGCGTTGGTCAGATGACGGGCAAATGGCATGTTCATGACTGCCAACTTCTGAGCAAATTTCGTCTTCTTCTTCTTTAGCTTTGCCTGATCTTTGAAACCTAGTGGGATCGGCTGGAAGTCATTCATTTCAACTGAGGGAGCATGTGGGTGCAAGTTCTGTCATCAGATCCTATTGAGTCATTTTCACTACAGAGCTCCTTCTATGGGCGAGAGGCCTGAGGTATTGCTGCCTTATTAACTTGGTGGGCTAAGGCTTCTTTAACAGTAGGCTTTATCTTCTCTTAGAGGCTGTTAGGAATATTAAGAACTTTATTTTCCCACACCATGATCATATATCCTTCCATATTCTCCACAAAATTCACTATGAATCTCCAGCATCTCTGGGATCAGATTCAGTAATCTTCGGGGTTGATTGTCGAGCTTTATCACCGGGGGCTGATTTTGAAATTTTAAACAAACCCTTATTGATTTTATGCTACAAATCAGGAACTTCCTGATTAGGTAACTTCAATGAATCCTTCGGACCTACCTCCGCTAAATTCTCAGTTATGAAATCTTCCATAACTACCTTTCCCGTGTTAATCTTCCGACGGCGTTCTTCCTCTGCCCTCTCCATTGAGCGCACTTCTGGCTTCTACACCGTAGGCATGCCATTAGAGTTGGAGCTACTACCCCCATCCTTCATCCTCCAAAAGGACTAGAACCCAGGTTTCTTTGGTGGTTGAGGGCCTAAACTTGTAGTGAATAGTTGCACACATCATGCTTCAACATCGGCCACCGCAACTGAATCCACCGTCAGTAGGATTTGCACATCATAAGTCTCCCTATCGTTATTCCAAGGGGTGTGATACTCCACCTCTAAGCACTTGGGAATGTGAGAGAGACACTGAACTTCAATAAGAACCATAGGGAACCTTCACTTTATTACACTATTCCATATCGGAGCTCATTGTAATGACCTTATCAAAGGGCATGAACAAACCTTCAAGTGAGGCCCTATTCCACAGGAGGAAGAAAAAGAAGGGTACATAAACCCAAATGTAGCATAGCTTGGGCCTTAACCTCACGCCATACTCTGGCGACCAGGGAGTGATGGTGGTCGTTATACCCGCGAGCTTGATGATACCCGGCGCAACTGCCTCCTTTAAAATGGCCTCATTGGGAATTAGATAAAGAACACTCCCTTCTCCATGGATCCAAACGAAGCCAGTAGCCCTTGTCTTGCCATTTTTTAGTTCAGGGCGCTAACCACCTCATCAATCATAGGCCTTCCAGAAATGATGTAGAAAAGTTTACTATTGAAGAGATCCATCTTCGCCTTGGAGATCTCAGAGTTGAGAACGACCTCCACCTTGAGAGCGTTGGGTCTGTTAAAGGTTCCGCAGTCCCTGATGCGGTGACCCTGCATTCTAGCAATTAAAACAATAAAAGTCCTACCTTTTGCACTCTGAAGTCTCATGATCACCCTCCCTACACTTCATGCATCCCCTCTCCATCTTCCTTCGTTGAATTTTTGTGGATTTTGGATGACTTTTTGGATGAGTTTGTTGGGGGAAATAGGTTTAGGATTTGGGTTTCGGAGAATAAGAGGGGGCTGAAGATAAACTCTTAGTTTGGTGATGGGATGTGCACGTGGAAATCAATGAGGAAGGTGAAGAGGCTTCTGAAAAAAGGTAGTAGGGGCAGTAGGACACTTGAGATCATTCAGGTATGAGGCATGACAGCACCGTACTCGATGGCCATCATATCGATCTGCTCCATACATCATCGTCTCTCTCTCTCTCTCTCTCTCTCTCTCTCATATTAAAATCTAAAAATCCCCCCCCCCCAACAACAACAACAACAACAACTACAGAAGACTATACTCGTCCTAAAGCAAAATATTAACAAAAGGATTCTTCTTACCATTGTTAGGTTAATGAAGAGACACGGAGAGAAAAGATGAATCCTATACTTTCTTTTCTATTGTAGTAATCTAATACTTTCATTTCGATTGTAGTAATCTAATGTAACCAATATTTAACTCAATCTACTACATAATCCATTTTTATCCCTTACAAATTGAACCAATTAGCATATTATCTTCACACATATCATCTAATCTATTAGAACATCAAAATTCTCTAACCGATAGCTTATTTTCATCCCTCCACTACACTTCTTTTTTCAGTGGCCACTTATTCATTTTAGGAATGGCAACGGATAGGGTATGAGGTTTACCTATATCGTACCTTAAAGTCCAATACTCTATCCTTACCATGATGTGTAATTTATAAAATTTTCTTACCCTACTCTAACGGGTGAATAGGTGAAAATATTAAGCTATTTTTTTAATGAAAATTATATTATGACAACAATATGTGGAAAATAATTTTTTTTTTGTTGCCTTTTGTCTATCAATATATTTATTTCTACCCATTTTAACATATTTACATAAAATAAAGAATAAAGTGAATCATATATGTGTATTTACAATATATAAGAGCATATACGTATATATAAATGGCTAAAGGGTAAACGGATAAGTATATTTTTATAATATAATCCTTACCCTACCCTAATTCTTAAACAGGTAGAAAATGTTTACCCTTACTCTACCCGCGGGTAAGAAAGTCCCTTACCCATAGGATAATTGGGTAAGGGTAAACGAGAGTACCCTTGCCCATTACCACCGCCTAATTCATTTGAAGAAAAAATAATGGGCTCTAGCTACATACTAAAATAGGTTAGCAGCTCGTTGCCAAGAAACCTTCACCTCCTTCATCTGGCTTTGATTAAGAATTTCATAATGTCATCAAATATGTACATTTTTTGTTAATTTTTATTTCAAAATCTACGTGAATCTTGATTGAATTTTACTGACTATACATCTATACAGGATGTGTTAAGGACCAATAAGTGGCTATGTGTAAACAAGTTAAACTGTTGATTTAGGTACTATACTAGCCTATTTAAGTCTAGTGTTCAGTTGAGAACGTATCAACGATTCAGAAGTATATATCTAAGCTGAGACAATACCCTAATAATATTTTGATGATGTATAAATTATTTGATTACTTCTTAACTTGTGTTTTTCCAAACATACGATTCTGGAGATGTTAGAAGCGGTGGAAAGAACGACTAGTAGCTGTATTGTTTCCAAAAGCTATTTTCATATATCACTACAAAATAGATAGACAAATCCGGCAGTTCAACCCCGGCGCTTCACAAATGCGCCAGCGGGGTTGCGAAGAAACCCCGACGTTGTTTAAAACACGCCGGGGTGTGTTAATAGCCCGGCGCTTGTAAGCGCCGGGCATTGATGATGGGAAAACCACTTATTTCCCCCTCCTTCTTTTTCCCTTTCGCGTCGTGGTATTTCGCTTTCCCTCTTTATTTTTCCCTTTCATGCCGAAAACCCAATTTCGATCTCTTTTTCCACTCCTTTTTCCCTCTCTCTCTAAAACCCAATTTCGATCTCCACTTTCCCTCTTTCGATTTTGCTGCCGTTCGATATCGCCACCCCCGCCGCCGTTCGATCTCGCCGCTCCGCCGCCGTTCGAGCTCGCCCCCAGCCGCTGCTGTTCGATCCCCCTCTTCGATTCCCGAGTGCCAGCGGATTCAACGATCATTCCAAACCCTAGAAGCACAAAGGTTCCATTTTAAACCCTAATTCTAATTCCAATTTCAATTTCAGTTTCCCTCAATTAGCCCTAATTCTAATTCCAAAGTAGGGTGAGCTGGTTATGTGCTCGGCAATGGCAACAGAGCCACAAATCCAAGAGGGGTTGCAAGAAAAGATGCAACTAAGGAATCATCTTGCAGCTATAGCTAGGAACATTCCGTGGAGTTATGCAATCTTTTGGTGTAACTCAACTAGAAATCAAGGGTATGAATTTTTTCCCCCCAAAAAACCCATTGGATATTCTGTCTTTGTTTGTTTGTTTTTTCAATGTTTATTTTTTGTGTTGTATAATAGCTATTTGATATATTTCCTATGAGAAGAACTTAACATAAAAGTTGGACTTGCTTGTCTGTGTTTCCTGTTTGCTTTGTAAAACAATGGTTTGTGTCACTTGGAAGTGGTTAGTTTGCATGATTTATACTTCTTTTATTATGGCCCTTTTGCAAGATAAATCTAATATTTGGGTTTCACTGAAATGACCAAGTTCTAGAATTAGCAGAACTTCGTCGGAAGACTCATTTAATAGAAGAGGAAGAAGAAGATTTTGAAAGAGAAATAGACGCAATTGAGAATGGTATAGAAGTCTTATAAGTAGATATTGTTGACTGGATCCTTAAAAATTAAATAGATGATTGTTGAATTTCTTCCTATTATCAGGTTCTGTTGAGCCCTCTTTGATTCTGGAGCAGATTGAGGTTCAAATATCAGTTGTTGAAGAGGAAACTTTCAGCCGCAAAGCAATTCTTGAAAAGGCTGAAAAGTGGTTGGCTGCTCGTGAGGAAGAGTCATGGCTTGAAGATTATAACATGGTCAGGCATTTCATTTGTTATATATTGCAATCTTTTATTAATTCAAATACTTGCATGTGTTAAAATAGGGATTTTTCAGGATGAAAATCATTATAATGCTGGAAGAGGTACTCACCTGATGCTAAAACGAGCTAAAAAAGCCCGAACTGTCGTCAGCAAAATTCCAGGTTGGCATTCGGAGAAATATCAAAATTTCTTTACTTTTGAAACAAAGTTTTCAATTTGCAGATTCTAATTTGAAATTGCATCCTGACTACTTCTGATTGAAACCTCCGATACCATATTTCAGAAGTACTAAACCATTTAACTTCGAAAGGAATACCTAGTCTATATATACATATAAAATAAGTACAAAGCAAAAGTAGTGTTCTTGATATTTGCTTTCCTTGTGGAGTTTACAAATGATCTGCACAAACTCGTCCATTGTTAGATATTTGTTTTATGTTCTCTGAGATGTATGGTCCATGACTCAAGACTAATTCAATCCATACAATATATCTAATCTGCTTGTGTTTTAATTAAAACTATTTAGGCTATGTTTACGAACAAAGTTTAAGTTAGGATAACCGGAGTTATCTCTCATAACTTTATAAAACTGTAGTGTGGCATGTTTGAAATTTTTTCTTCTCTCCCTTGCCAAGCTGTGAAGCATTTAATGCTCTAGATCATGTTAATGACATGGATTTCTATTATCAATCATGCTTAAATATTTGCAGGCAGAAATTTGTCCACATTGATATACATAGCTTGCTTATCCATTTTACTCTATGCAGCCATTGTGGAAGCTTTGATATCTAAAACAAATGAATGGGAGGAAGAACGAGGAATTGAGTTTTCATATGATGGTGTATGTACTCTCCTTATGACATCTCTTCTTTCTCCTATTTCAGTTTTCAGAAAAAAAAATTGTTAAATACTACTTATCCTGCACTACAGGTTAGCCTTTTGTCAATGCTGGATGACTACAACATATTGAAGGAGGAGAAAGAGCAAGAACGCAAAAGACAGGGTAATTTTTTTTTTTTTTCATGTTTCAAATTTTGATTCCAAAAGAACAGAGTGGTCGATACCTCTTATCATATTACATACTGATGTTTCCAGGATCAGAAGAGGCTGCAAGGTCAGATAATAGTTGAGCAAGAAGTCCTTTTTGGATCTTAACAGAGCCCTTCAAAAACTCCAACCTCAAAAAAGATTCAGAGAAATTTGACTATGGGACCAGGTAGACGACAATCTATTCAGGAACAGGCTGCTTTCATAGAAGAAAAAACATTTATGGTTCATCACCAAAATCGGATGAAATTATTAATGGTATATACTTGGTCTACACTTACATTCTATAGTAACAAGCCTGATATAACTTCAAATCATTTTTGCAGACAATTTATCCGAAAAACAACTTCAAGGAATATATGGAAATTCGAGGGAATTGGTGGAGTCAGCGAACAAAATAACATCGAAGAAGTCTGCTGAGTACACAGTAGTGAGTGATATTTCCAGCAGAATTCAAACAGCTACAGAAGTTGCTGCTTGCACCTATGAATACAATACATCTTGGGGTCGACAGGTACTTAACACGGTCTTAAACAAATTCATCGACAGATCATGCTGAAATGCACGTGTGATTTATAGTTGATTCAACCATCTGTTTTCAGCTTTTGTTATTGGCTCTCCTAAATTGCAGTATCTGTTTGGTTCTTTAGTTTGCAAGACTCAACTTGATATTGAATATTTAGTGCCATATGATCGTTGTATAGATTGGTTGGACGTACGGATCATTGGTCGAAGACATCCTCACCGGACTTGAGATACAAGCCAAGGGCTGGAAATCAGTCTTTCTGACGCTGAATCAACCGGCATTCCTAGGGAGTGCCCCCATGGGCGGACCGGCCAGCTTGACGCAATACAAAAGATGGGCCACGGGCCTAACTGAGGTGAATGCTAACTGAAGAATCATCATGACAGAGCAAACTATGATCTCAGCTGTGTCCTTCCCATTATGCAATTTGGATGGTCAGAAGTGAAAGCTGGAGGAGTGTATGTAGTATTTGTAGAATTTGAAAAGCTTGTATTCATTTTTGTTTGAAGAGAAATCTGTTGTATCACAGGGGATTTTGAGCCAAGATGAGAGACAACTTATCATCAGTTTTGTACAAAATGATTAATCTATATATACATGATCCTTAGTTAAAAGGTTCGGTAAGATTTTTAATAAACTAATGCCTGGTGATATTTGGAAGAGTTAAAGCACTTCTAGATGAATACCTTTTTACATGTAGTGAAGCAGGAGCTTGCGATATATGTTCAGTTTTTTTTGATGAAAATTCGACAGTAAATCCCCGACGCTTGCAAATGCCGGGGATTTCTCAAAGCATGGCCGGCGCTTCATTTGCGCCGGGGATTCGAATAAGATTCCCCGGCAGCGGCAAGGACGGCGCTTGCGGCGGCGCTTCGCGAAACGCCATTAACCATTCCCCGGCGTTTTTAAAACGCCGGCCATTTTGGAAAAAAACGCCGGCCATTCCATCCCCTTTTGTAGTGTATATATATATATATATATATATATATATATATATATATATATATATATATATATATATATATTAATGGTAAAAATCGCAAGAAATCAGGGACTTACTATTCATGCACACATCTTAAGGCTTCTCAGGGACACTGTGGTAATTCAAGAACTAAAGGACCGTAAGATGAACTTAGGCCACTTTCAAGCCCATCAAGTCAACCAGGCATACAAAATTGAGTTGGGTTGCCATATAGCCCAACAAGAGTTGTACAGCTAATTAGAAGTTGCTATCCAAATCTTCTATCTTCAATAGGGTTATCAACTAACTTTATCCCATCACCATGAGAATCTAAAGTTTAATCCCAAAAAGATACACTTTTTAAGTCTAGCTTGTGGAACTAAATCCTAGACTATAAATACCCTTTACCCTAATCAAAGTCAAGTATTCAATATTTCACCACCAAAACTATAATTTTTTTTCTTCGTTACAGACTTGAGTGTCGGAGGGTCTTTATCCAGGGCCAACCCTGGTATTCAGACTTTGTGTAGGTTCACCGGCAACATCTTAGCTATCCAATACTAATCTAGACGCTCTTAACGGTCCAGATTCAGATCAAGGAGACTTCAGCCATTATAATTCAGATCTGATCGACGGTCCAGAATGTAAGTTTCCTCCTAAAAAAGAACTCATCATCTGATTGCTCTCAGACCAGGAAAAAATATGAACAGATTGGTGCCATCTGCGGGAAACTACAGACCCTTTGGTGAAAAGGCACTTTTTTCAGCTATGGCCACCAATGGAAGGAAGGTGGCAGTTGCTAGCCTTCAAGCTCACCCCCTCTTCCTTTTTCTCCTCCTCCTGGGCAGCCTCCTCGCCCATCATCGTAGGCCTTCTACCCGCCATCACAGCCTCCCTCCATCAAGGCTACATTGGCAAGCTCCCAACGACGTTGTTCCAAACACCACTTTAAACCTCGCACCAAATCTTACCCGATTGAGGACCGGTTCTCCATCCACACAGCCTCCTCTCTCATGGTGCCCCCTGTGGTACCCCTGACCCCACATGATCTTCGTGTTGTCATCAATCTCCATCGTCGTGCACCAAGGAAGTAGGATAAGTCTTTTTCCCCGCCGACAAAAGTCCCGACCACCGCCCTCAACACGAGAGCGAAGAAACCTGTAACACCCCGAATTCCAAAACAGACTTAATTTGAAGTTCCATAGGATCTTTACACTTCTCTTCATACAATTTTACAAGGAAATTTAAACTTTCATTATATTAGAGTTACAACTTGAATTAAATTTAAACAGCGGAAGTCATTTACAACAATTACATGAATAAAAGTACAACACTTGAAACATTCTTTAAGCAGCTTGCATACTTAATCTTGTCAATCTCTTTATCCTGCATAGAAATTGTGGGCTTGTCAGTTCATTCAACAGATGCAAGGATATAAAACATCAATTTTCTCTTACTTAGAAAGCACACACTTGTCACAAACCAAACTACGGGGACTATCCTATAGATGTCGTGTTGTACTGTGCACTTAGTCCTTAATGCAGTTGTTTATATTATATGACACTAATGTGCACTTATTTAGATTCTATGCATCCCATACTACATAGGTCCAAGGGCAAGCCCTTAATCGTACTTCATCTTATAGGGTTCAATCCCTCGTCATGACTTAAACTACTACGGTAACTACGGTAAGTATCCTAGATGTTCTATGATCTACGAGCCCATGTCCAGGCAGTCTGGAGGGAAATCCCATGCACTGACTTGATGCATCAAGCAGGCAGGCTATGGACAATTCAACCTCCGCCATGGAACGATGATAGCACCCGTAGTCACCAAACACCCCACAAGCGTCATCACCGGGACGATAATTCCGGAGTAGTGCTCACATTATGTCATGACGCATCAAGCAGGCAATCTGTGATCACTCTCACACCGCCAATCCGATGGCCCTCATACTCGTGTTTTTTTCTCACTTTTTTCACATCACCACTATGTATATAGTCCTTAGTTTATTTGAATCATGAATAAAATCAATTCCTAGAGTTAGCTCTTTTCTCTATACCGGTCTTAGACATCAATCAATCAACATGACCAAACTTGGTCTTTTCTATTCAATAACTCATCTCAAAAATATCTTTTAATGCCGGTATAAGGCTTAGCTACCCTCTAGCTTTCAATTCCATTTCACGTTCATAGCATTTTGTATTCATATTCATAAGACTTTTCAGAATTCATCACGATATTGACTTCACTTTCATGTACAATTTTCAAGCATAAGACAATTAAATTCATTTTCTAACTTGCCACATTCATTCTTCATTCTTTCCACTTAATTCTCTTAATCTCATTTTACCAATACTAAATCTAACATTCATACTTTCATTTTCCCATTATCCAATCTCTTTTCAAACTCTTTTAAACAATACAATTATTTTTAACCAAAGACAAATTTAAAACCTGAGAAATCAAAAATAGTCAGGACAGTCGACTGTTGAAGCATAGTCGGTCGACTGTTCAGCAAGGATTAAAAACTCGAAAATTAAATATTCAGGACAGTCGGCTGTTAAAGCATAGTCGGTCGACTGTTCAGCAAGGATTAAAAAGTCAAAAATTAAATAGTCAGGACAGTCGACTGATAAGGCATAGTCGGTCGACTGTTCAGTGAGGATAAAAAAGTCAAAAATTAAATAGTCAGTACAGTCAACTGTTAAGGCATAGTTGGTCGACTATTCAGCGACAAAAAGTCGAAATTTGGAATAGTAACTTAAGATTTTTAAAGCCATTAAATTCTCATTTTTCATATAAAGTACTACTCTTTTATTTGTACAAAGTGTACATGAAATCACATAATGTTCTATTAACTTCTTCTTTTTCAAAGAGACATTTTTCTTGATTTCTTTCAATCATAATTTGGTTCCTCTTTATTAGACTAATGAGTTTTTCTTCTTTCCTTTGGATTAACACACAAATTGATCATTTCTTGAACTTGGCCTAATTTACAAAATGTTCATTTTTCAACGACTAACATACAACTTTAGGATTATCTAGTATCAATCATACTAACCATGAATACGCATAATTCACAAATCAATCTTATTTTAGTAATGCAAAGATTCTTACAATTATCACTTTCCACATAAACATTTCTCCAAATTGCATTTTTTCCACAAACACAAATATTTCATCATGGAGAACATTTATTCAAATTTTAGCATGCTAGATTAATATTCAAATATCACAACAACAAACATATCGTTCAATCAAGTTCACTTATTCATTTTATGCAATTTCACATATGTTCCATTTTCACCTTAATCATGGTACTATCAAAGAGCAATATTTGCATCTATTTATTCTAGCATGATTAGCACACAACCTAGCATGATACTACTTAGGAATTAGAGAAAATTGCCCACCTTATTGGAGAAAAAACGAAATGAACTCCTAAAACTCCTAGATTGATCAAAAAAGGCCTTCTCCTCCTAGTTTGAGCCACCACAAGTCGTCTCCTCTTCGTCTTGAAGGAAACCCGAGCCTCCTTGCTTCCTTGAAGAAATCCGGCTACCAAATGGGAATGAAGAACACACAACACAACTCTCAATCTTTTGCTCACTAATTGTATTTCTTTATCTTTCTCTTTTGATATAGATTAGGTGTGAATATACTAATGTAGGGGGGAGGGGGGTATTTATACATAATTCTTGGGTGGATTGAATGGCTAGGATTAGATTAAATAGTTAGGGATTAAGGGCTAGGATTAGTTTGGAAGTTGCCATAACCATCCATGAATGAGATAACCACCTCACCACTACTCCCATTTCCCTTCTCCACTCATGCATAATCCGGCCTACTCCACGGGTGTGTTTTGCACACTCTTGTGCATGCACGTGCTACCCTAGTGTCCCCCACTTAAAAGTTGTACATGTTAGATTAATTAATTGTCCATTATTTGAGTCTACACTACAAGTTAGACTAAAATAAAGAATAATTAAATTACATGGACTCACTAATGGGCCAAGAGACTATGCGCACTACTAATTTAGTTAATTAATTAATTAATGTGGGCTACAAAGAGACAAATTAAGCTTAGGATTAAATTAGGCTTTCTAAAAAGAGAATAAATGGTGACTACTAGTTTATGACATATTATTTTTTTTAGAGAAATGCATGCATAAATTTTACGTGCACAACACGTAAAATCAAACAACTCCAAATATATATAAAATTTGAAATTCCAGGTTGTTACAACACTCCCTCCTTAGAATAGTTCTGTCCCCGAAACTACACTTAAAGAGTGAGAAAATAGAAATACAACAAGAAGAAAAGAAAGAAGAAAGAAAAGAAGATACAAATCAAACAAAGTGCTCAGGATGATCTTTCATCATTCTCTCCTCAGATTCCCAAGTAGCCACTTCAACTAACTGGTTTCTCAGAACTACTTTGACCATTAGTATTGTCTTGTTCCTCAAGACTTTCTCCTAACGATCGACAATCTCAACCAGAAGCTCAATGTAACTCAGATCCAACCGCAAACCCTCCGGCACTTTGGGCAAATGATGACTCAGATCTGGAATGTAACCACTCAGCATAGACACGTGAAAAATATTGTGCACCTGAGAAAACTCTTTCGGCAACTCCAACCGCTAAGTAGTTTTCCCGATCCGCTTCAGTATCTTATAAGGGCCTATGAACCTCGGCGCTAACTTCCCACTCTTACCAAAGCGAATCACACCTTGCTAGGCGAAACCTTCAGAAGGACAAAGTCACCAACCTCAAACTCAAGGTCCCTACTCCGGTTGTCTGCATAGCTCTTCTACCTACTCTGAGCATCCACCAACCTCTTCTTGATCAGATCGATCTTTTCAGAGGTCTGTTGCACGATTTCAGGCCCAAACATCTGCCGCTCCCCAACTTCAAACCAATAAACAGGTGTTCTGCACTTCCTGCCATACATAGCTTCGTACGATCCATACTGATACTAGTCTGAAAACTGTTGTTGTAAGCAAAATCCACCATAACTAAGTGCCATTCCCAACTCCCTCCAAAGTCTAGTACACAACACCGAAGCATATCCTCAAGAATATGGTTGACTCTCTCGGTCTGCCCATCGGTCTACGGATGAAAAGTAGTGCTGAAATCCGTCTTGGTACCCAAAGCTGTCTGAACACTCTTCCAGAAATGTGAAGTAAACCTCGCATCTCGATCAGACACAATGGTTAACGGAACACCATGAAGCCTGACGATCTCACCAACGTACAACTCAACCAACTTGTCCATCGAAGCCATGAGTTTCATCGCCAAGAAGTGAGCGGATTTGGTTAGTCAATCGACTATGACCCAAATCGCATCATTGCCCTTTGAACTCTTGGGCAAGCCCGTGATGAAATCCATACTAATGTTATCCCACTTCCATTACGGAATAGGTAACGGTTGCAATGGACTTCTGAGGTTTCTGATTCTCAGCTTTGACTTGCTGACAAATCTCACACCTCGACACAAATTCAGTCACATCCCACTTCAAACCGGACCACCAGAAATGCTATTTAATATCCATGTACATCTTTGTACTCTCAGGATGTACTAACAAAAAAGTAGCATGTGTCTCCTGGTGAATACTCTCTCGCAATTCTGCTTGATCCGGAACACACAGCCTCTCTCCAAACCACAGCACTTCATCCCTGATTTGAAATCCGAGCAACCTGCCTGCAACAACCTGCACCGTCATCTTCAGAATATCAGCAATAACCCTTTCATTCAGTGTAGGCTGAAGCCTCCACTGAGCTAAAGACAATCCCAAGCCTTGCAGAACAACTTCAATACCAGCCCGATCCAACTCCTCTGCAAGATGCCTCTGAGTTATAATCAAACTAGCTAGACTGCTCTTGCGGCTAAGTGCATCAGCAACAACATTAGCCTTCCCAAGATGGTACTTAATCTCCGGACGAATGTCCTCAAGTACTTCCAGCCATCTCCTTTGCCTCAGATTCAGAACCTTCTGTTAGTAGATGTACTTCAAGCTTTTGTGGTCCATATACATGTTCAGCTTCTCACCATACACGTAATGTCTCCATTGCTTTAAGGTGAAGATAATCGCAACCAACTCTAAATCATGAGTCGGATAATTCTTCTCATGCGGTCTTAGTTGCCTAGACCCATACGCGATCACTTTCCTTTCTTGCGTTAAGACACAACTAAGCCCACGATGTGAAGCATCACTGTAGACATCATACTCAACACCTGCTCTAGGTAAAGATGAAATGGGAGAAGTAGTCAGCCTCTCTTTCAACTCCTGAAAGCTTGCCCCGCACTGTTCAGTCCATTTGAAGTTCACATTCTTCTTGGTCAGACCAGTGAGTGGCACGGCTATCTGAGCATAACCCTGAATGAACCTTCTGTAATATCCAGTTAGCCTAAGGAAACTTCTGATTTTCCTTCACTGTAGTAGGCCTAGCCCAATCCTTCACTGCCTTTATCTTCTGCGGATCAGTTGCCACTCCCTCCTTAGAAAGGATGTGACCTAGGAACGCCACATCAGATTTTCAGAAATCACACTTGGATAACTTGGCATATAACTCATGCTCCTGAAGCTTCCTCAAAACTACCGCTAGATGCTCCATGTGCTCCTCCTCCGACTTGGAGTACACAAGAATATCGTCGATAAACACCACGATGAAAGAATCAATAAACGACATCAGAACTCTGTTCATCATATCCATAAAAATTGCAGGTGCATTCGTCACTCCAAACGACATAACTAAGAATTCGTAATGCCCGTGTCGAGTTCTGAACGCAGTCTTATGCACATCTTCAGCTTTCACTCGAACTTGATGATATCCTGATAGAAGGTCTATTTTGGAGAAAATAGCTGCTCCTTGTAGACGATCGAATAAGTCATCAATTCGCAGAATAGGATACTTGTTCTGAATAGTGACCTTATTTAGCTCCCAGTAATCGATGCACATCCTTATCGAACTGTCCTTCTTCTTTACCAAAACCACCGGTGCTCCCCAAGGTGATGCACTCGGTTGAATAAAGCCTTTCTCCAACAGTTCTTCAATCTGCCGTTTGATCTCATCCTGTTCCACAGGCGCCATCCTATATGGTGCCTTGGAAATGGTGCACTCCCAGGCTGAATAGTGATGCTGAACTCTACATTACGATGCGAGGGTAACCCAGGCAAATCTTCCAAGAATACCGTTGAATAATCCCGAACCACTAGAATCTGCTGCACCTCTGTGGGAATCCCCTTCTTCTTGCTGATAGCAGCAACCAAGCCTAAACATCTCCTCTTCCCTTGGAAAGTGACTTCTGGTCCACCTGGAGCCTTCACTGTTACTTCTTTGGTCTTGCACTCGATGCTTGCACTGTACACCGACATCGAATCAATGCAAATGATAACATCGACTCCCAAGACATTCAGTTCAATAAGATCAATCCCAAAAATTCTATCTCCAATCACGATCTCGCAGTCTGCATAGTTCTGATTAGTGGTTAAAGTTTTCCCTGATGGAGTAGCTACTGCTAAAACCTTGCCCAGAAAGACTTTCGGTTCGACTCTCAAAACTTTAGCAAACTTAGGTGACACAAAAGTATGAGAGGACTCAGTATCGAACAAAACAACAGCTTTCTTTCCATTCAAATAAAGTTCTCCTGTTACATAACACACACTCGTTACATAACAGTTCACTATAAAAGCGGGAAAAGAAAAAACAGAAAACACTATAAACATCCTCTCTCGTACCAGTGATGACGTGATCCACCTCCTCAACGTCAGCTTCAGTTAAGGCAAATAGTCGCCCCAGCTGGTACGGCTTCTTCCCGACCTACTGAGTTGGTCCCTTTCGGACGACATCTTGCAGCTTAGGGCACTGGGATCAGAAGTGACCTGTCTCCCCATAGTTATAACAAGTCACCACAGGAGGTCTCACCCATGCATTCCCGGGTGTCCCAGCCACACTGACCACGATTGCCCCTAGTAGGTTTGAACCTTAAGGCCGACGACTGTCCCCTGACATTTCCAGCAACTGCAGACCTCTTCCCCACATTCCAGTTGTTCCTCCTATTCTGAACAGCATGGAACTGCTCCATGTCCACCTCTATGGCTGCAGCTCGTTTGACCAACTTGTCAAACCTCCTGATATCGAGGGGTATCATCCTGGATCTCAGACTTGGCCTTAAACCATACTCGAACTTTCGAGCTTTCTTTGCCTCGTCCATCACCAATTTGGGAGCATACCTCGAGAGCTGATTGAACCTCGTCTCATACTCTCTAAACGACATGCCTCCCTGCTGCAACGCTAGAAATTCCATGGCTTTCTTCTCCTAGACGTATGCTGGAAAATAATGACTGCAGAATTCCTCCAAAAATTCCTCCCAGCCAAGGACAATATCACCCATCATCCGCTTCATCGACTGCCACCAAACAGCCGCATCCTTCTCGAACTGCAGTGCCGCCAACTTCAACTTACTGCCTTCCAGAGTCCCCAAGACTTCGAAGATAGTCTCGATCTGTCGGATCCAATTGTCAGCCATATCAGGGTCTGACTTCCCCTCAAACACCGGTGGTTTCATCCGTTTGAATGATTCACAGGCACTCTTCCTTGGTTCTGATTCATGGCAACCACATTGAGTGTCTGATAGACCCTCGCTAATTCCATTTCCACGTCTAGACCTTCATCATTTCGAGCTCCTCTTCTAGCTATGTTCTGATGCAAAAGATCCATTAAATTCGATGTAGAAATATGAAATTAAATCAACTCTTCATTTCATTGAATTTCAAACTTTATACATTCGAATTTAAAACATTTCTGACATCAAATGAAAGCAATAAGAAGAGACAACAGTCTAATTCCTACGGTTCCTCTTGGATTCACAAAGCTCTTCCCGTAGTCCCTCCACTTCCTCCTTCAGTACATCGTACATGTTTTTTTTCTTCTCGAGTTCCCAAACACGATGACTGAGCATGGCAATGCCCTCCTTGCACTTTGCACACTACGCCTGCAACAGCTTTGTTCTCTCCCTCTGAGTCTCAACTTGCCTCTGAAGAGACACAATGAGACTACTCGGAACTGGTTCTTCCTCGTTGGAGGAATCATCAGATGAATCTGGAGGTGGAGTGATCTCCCTGGACTCAGGCCATTCCTCTTCGAATTCTTCGGGATCTTCTTCGTCTGAATCAGCTTTCCCGGGGTAGTAATCCTCTTCAACTATGGGCTAATCGTCACCACCAGCTGGGTCGAAGTGGTCTGCCATCTTAGAGAAAGGAGAAGAAAAAGCATAAATCAATGAGCAACACAAATGTAAGTGACTTAAATTTAAATCTCTAGACTCAACACACACTTTAATGTCCACTTCTAGGGTGTCGTTCCTTATAAATTTGTACTACTTAGAAGCGTGGCTCTGATACCACTCTGTAACACCCCGAATTCCAAAACAGACTGAATTCGAAGTTCCACAGGATCTTTACACTTCTCTTTGTACAATTTTACAAGGAAATTTAAACTTTCATTACATCAGAGTTACAACTTGAATTACATTTAAACAGCAAAAGTCATTTACAATAATTACATGAATAAAAGTACAACACTTGAAACATTCTTTAAGCAGCTTGCATACTTAATCTTGTCAATCTATTTATCCTGCATAGAAACTGTGGGCTCGTCAGTTCATTCAACTGATGCAAGGATATAAAATATCAATTTTCTCTTACTTAGAAAGCACACACTTGTCACAAGCCAAACTACGGGGACTATTCTATAGATGTCGTGTTGTCCTGTGCACTTAGTTCTTAATGTAGTTGTTTATATTATATGACACTAATGCGCACTTGTTCGGATTCTATGCATCCCATACTACATATGTCCGAGGGCAAGCCCTTAATCGTACTTTATCTTATAGGGTTCAATCCCTCGTCATGACTTAAACTACTACGGTAACTACGGTAAGTATCCTAGATGTTCTATGATCTACGAGCCCATGTCCAAGCAGTCTAGAGGGGAATCCAATGCACTGACATGACGCATCAAGCAAGCAGATTATGAAAAATTCAACCTCCGCCATGGAACGATGGCACCACCCGTAGTCACCAAACACCCAACAAGCGTCGCCACCGGGACGATAATTCCGGAGTAGTGCTCACGCCATGTCATTATGTATCAAGCAGGTAGTCTGTGAATCACTCTACACCGCCAATCCGATGGCCCTCATACTCATGTTTTTCTCTCACTTCCGTCACATCACCACTATGTATCCAGTCCTTAGTTTATTTGAATCATGAATAAAATCAATTCCTAGAGTTAGCTCTTTTCTCTATACCGGTCTTAAACAACAATCAATCAACATGACCAAATTTGGTCTTTTCTATTCAATAACTCATCTAAAAAATATCTTTCATTACCGGTATATGGCTTAGCTACCCTCTAGCTTTCAATTCCATTTCACGTTCATAGCATTGTGTATTCATATTCATAAGACTTTTCAGAATTCATCACGATATTGACTTCATTTTCATGTACAATTTTCAAGCATAAGACAATTAAATTCATTTTCTAACTTGCCACATTCATTCTTCGTTCTTTTCACTTAATTCTCTTAATCTCATTTTACCAATACTAAATCTAACATTCATACTTTCATTTTCCCGTTATCAAATCTCTTTTCAAACTCTTTTAAACAATACATTTATTTTTATCCAAAGACAAATTTAAAATCTGAGAAATCAAAAATAGTCAGGACAGTTGACTGTTGAAGCCTAGTCAGTCGACTGTTCAGCGAGGATTAAAAACTCGAAAATTAAATAGTCAGGACAGTCGGCTATTAAAGCATAGTCGGTCGACTGTTCAGCAAGGATTAAAAAGTCGAAAATTAAATAGTTAGGACAGTCGACTGTTAAGGTATAGTCGGTCGACTGTTCAGCGAGGATAAAAAAGTCATAAATTAAATAGTCAGGACAGTGAACTGTTAAGGCATAGTCGGGAGACTGTTCAACGACAAAAAGTCGAAATTTGGAATAGTAACTTAAGATTTTTAAAGCCATTAAATTTTCATTGTTCATATAAAGTACTGCTCTTTTATTTGTACAAAGTGTACATGAAATCACATAATGTTCAATTAACAACTTCTTTTTCAAAGAGAAATTTTTCTTGATTTCTTTCAATCATAATTTGGTTCCTTTTTATTAGACTAATGAGTTTTCTTCTTTCCTTTGGATTAATACACAAATTGATCATTTCTTGAACTTGGCCTAATTTACAAAATGTTCATTTTTTCAACAACTAACATACAACTTTAGGATTATCTAGTATCAATCATACTAACCATGAATAAGCATAATTCACAAATCAATCTTATTTTAATAATGTAAAGATTCTTACAATTATCACTTTCCACATAAACATTTCTTCAAATTGCATTTTTTTTTCCACAAACACAAATATTTCGTCATGGAGAACATTTATTCAAAATTTAGCATGCTAGATTAATATTCAAATATCACAATAACAAACATATCGTTCAATCAAGTTCACTTATTCATTTTATGCAATTTCACATATGTTCTATTTTCACCTTAATCATGGTAATCAAAGAGCAATATATGCATCTATTTATTCTAGCATGATTAGCACACAACCTAGCATGATACTACTTAGAAATTAGAGAAAATTGCCCACCTTATTGGAGAAAAAACGAAGTGAACTCCTAAAACTCCTAGATTGATAAAAAAAGGCCTTCTCCTCCTAGTTTGAGCCACCACAAGTTGTCTCCTCCTCGTCTTGAAGCAAACCCGAGCCTCCTTGCTTCCTTGAAGAAATTCGGCCACCAAATGGGAATGAAGAACACACAACACAACTCTCAATCTTTTGCTCTCTAATTGTATTTCTTTATCTTTCTCTTTTGATATAGATTAGGTGTGAATATACTAATGTAGGGGGAAGGGGGGGTATTTTTACATAATTTTTGGGAGGATTGAATGGTTAGGATTAGATCAAATAGTTAGGGATTAAGGGCTAGGATTAGTTTGGAAGTTGCCATAACCACCCATGAATGAGATAACCACCTCACCACCACTCCCATTTCCCTTCTCCACTCATGCATAATCCGGCCTACTCCAAGGGTGGGCTTTGCAAACTCTTGTGCATGCACGTGCTACCCTAGTGTCCCCCACTTACAAGTTGTACTCGTTAGATTAATTAAATTATCCATTATTTGAGTCTACACTACAAGTTAGGCTAAAATAAAGAATAATTAAATTACATGGGCTCACTAATGGGCCAAGAGACTATGAGCTCTACTAATTTAGTTAATTAATTAACTAATGTGGGCTACAAAGAGACAAATTAAGCTTATGATTAAATTAGGCTTTCTAAAAAGAGAATAAATGAGGATTACTAGTTTATGAAACCTTTTTTTTTAGAGAAATGCATGCATAAATTTTACGTGCACAACATGTAAAATCAAACAACTCCAAATATAAATAAGATTTGACAATACAAGGTGTTACAAAACCATAAGAGCTCAACGCTAGTTAGTAGGCAGGATCTCAACACCACAAGGTAGAGTAGGAGCCCATTAGTTGGACCAAGTTCTGAGATTTCCAAGATCAAATTCTCAAAGCCCTACAGGGTGCCCCGAATAGGAACCGTCAGGTCAGTAATCACCATCACATAACAATGCAAGGAGAGGAGTCTCAGGGTCGACCCAATCTGAAGGATGAGAATATCCAACCATTCATTGCTTCCAAGAGATATGGAAGACTACTTCTCCAAGATCAACAAAGAGGAAGGTCACTATGGAAGAATCTTCTGCCCCAGCTAACCTCCCTTCTCCAAGTCAATTCTTGAGGCCCATATTCTTGAGAGCTTCAAGCTACCGACTTTCAAACCCGATAAAGACGAATCTGACCTTGCAGATCACATTAAGTGTTTTAAAATCCTCATGATGATCTATCAAGCCTAGGATGCGGTTCTCTGTAGAACCTTCCCCACAACTCTGAAGGGGTCAGCATAGGAATTGTACTCTCGCCTTTCTCTAGGGTCAATCTTCTTATTTGATCAACTCGAGGATATCTTCCTTGCACACTTCGTTATCGGTTGCAAAGCTGAGAAATCGAGTATCTCTTTTTAGAGTTAAAACATAAGGGAGTAGAGCTGCTCAAGGATTTCTTCAGATGCTTCACAGCGGCCCGATCCATCCCCACCTTCGACTCGGTGGGGGCAGCCGCTGCTTTTCTGCACAATGTCACCCACAAATCAGTCAAAGCATCTCTTGACCTCTAGACTTCTCTGAATTCCTGCTAAGGAGTGAGAAGTACATCCAAGTTGAAGAAGTCATCCATCCACAAGGCCGACGAGAGTCTTCATTTAGAAACGAACGGAAAAGCACCAATGATGAGGGACTCAATAAGACCCAGAAGAATAGTTCTAGTCAATGTCGCCCTAATCTTACTCCTTGCTTCAAAAAGTTCATTCCTCTTAAAGCCAGCATATCCAGTATTCTCATGGAAATAGATAGGGATGGATTGATCCACCCCCTCCAAAAATGAACATGCCTGGCAAATGGAATAACAAAAAGCTATAGTGTTGATTTCACCGAGACCACGTCACAATACCAATTACTGTCAAGCTCTTAGGGAGGATATCGAGGTTCTAATCCAACGGGGTCGCCTCTCCATGTTTGTTCTGAAAGACAGGGCCAAACACCCTCCCTCTCGCGGTGCTAACAAGTGCTCTAAAAGGATTTTCGAGTCCCAACACTCGAAACGTAGGGTGCTGCTCCACTCCTTCCACTGAGAACCCATGGGGGAAGAACCTAATTCCTCTCAAAAGGCATTCATCCTTGATGTAAATTCAGTGCGTACTTTCCCTCCAGCCAAAAGCTTGGGTATTCCAGTGACTTTATCGGACAAACATCTGGATGGTATCTGAACACCTTATTGCGGCACACTAGTGATCGGCTTCTACATGGCAAACCATGAGGTGTGTTACATCTTGGTGCACAAGCTCGGTCATCATTCGTTTACTTGAAGCAATCAAAGGCCTTAAACTCTCCAGAGATCGACTAAAGCCCATCTAGTACACCTTCCACTGTTTCTTCAGGGTCCCGATCCAAATAGAAGGAATGCTCACACTTAACTTGACTGCATGGAGAATAATGGCTATCCGGACAGAGGTCATGGACTTCATTGTTGTCAACGTGAAAGCTGCCTACAATGTTTTTCTGGAATTCCCCGACTTAGTAGCTCTTCATGTCATACCTTTAGCCTTTCACATGAAGATGAAGTTCCCAACATAAGTTGGGGTTGTGGAAGTTAAAGGAAGCCAAGAAATAGCTTGCGCATGTTACACGGCCACAATGGGGGGTTTGGTCTGCCCCCTTGATGCTGTAGAACTCCTTTAGGAGAGAAGACTTGACTCCGAGCCCATATATGAACTAGAAGAAATCTCCTTGTCCAAAGAAGATCACCAAGTGTTTTCAGGTAAGCCAAGTTCTCTCCTACTAGGTCAAAAAATAGTTTGTCAATTGCATTAGGGAGAACCAGACTTGTTTACTTGGATAGCTGCCGACATGCCTAGTATCTCAGAAGACTTGATTAGGCACTGCCTCAGTGTTAATACAGATGTCAAGCTGGTCCAACATAAGCGCTGCAAGTTTTCTCCCGAAAGGCAAAATCGGTCAAGGAAGAGGTCAACAAACTACTAGACGCCTGCTTCATCCAAGAAGGTAGCTACTCCTGAGTGGCTGGCCAATGTATTCAAGGTAAAAAAATGCGAACGAGGAGTGGAAAATTTGCATCGACTTCACCGACTTGGACAAAGCATGTCCAAAGTACCCTTTCCCACTCCCCAACATAAATGCCTTGATTGATGTCACATCCAGACATGAGCTCTTCAGTTTCATGAATGCCTTCTCGAAATACAATCAGATCCAGATGTTCCCCCCTGATCTACCAAAGACATCATTTGCCACCGACTAGGGCATCTACTTCTATTGAGTCATGCCCCTTCGGACTGAAGGATGTTAGAGCCACTTACCAACGCCTAGTGATCATGGTCTTCAAAGAAGAAATCAATCGAAACAAGAATGTTTACGTAGACGTGTTGCTTGTAAAAATCATAATAAAGAGTGACCATGTGACTGATCTCCAAGAAGCCTTTGATGCTCTTTGTAACCATAACATAAGACTCAACCCCTTGAACTGTTCCTTCGAGGTCTTATCGGACAAATTCTTGTGATTCATGGTGATCCAAAGAGGATTTGAAGCCAACCCGAAAACGATCTTGGCCATTCTCAACATGTCTCCCCCATACAACATCAACGAAGTCCAGAAGCTCACAGGGGGCCCCTGTAACAACCTGAATTTTCAAATAATTAAATATAAAAAATTTTCATTTGTTTTCACGTGTTTCGCATATACAAACTAATGTGTGTATTTCGCTTTAAAAATTATTTTAATGTCATGAACAAACATTCTCATTTATCTTTTAAAAAGCCTATTATTATCTATTATTAATTCTTAGGCCTAATAGCTTAATTCTAGCCCACCCAAAATAAAATAAATTAAATAATTAAGAGTCCATTGATTTTAGCCCACTAGTTAACTCTATTATTAATTAAAACAACTTGTATGGTAGACATGATCATGTAACAAATTAATTAATTAATTAATGAACAAACAACTTGGTGTGCATGTGAAGGCATGTGCAATGAGATGGAGACTAGGCCGGCCATTCATGGGGTGGTGGGAGAGTGGAGTGTTGGTTGCTCACTAGTGGGTAGTTCTTCTAACTCCTAAGTGCATCTTATCCCTTATCCAAACTCATCTCAACCCTCCATTTGTTCATGAGTTGGGTATAAATACCCCCCTTGTCATTCTTTATCACTTGCACTTAGAAAATTTTAAAGAGAAAGAGAACGAAAAGGCATTGTGAGAAAAAGATTGAGTGTGGAAAAATTGTGTGAGAGAAAGAAAGAGAGAATGTGCTCTTGTTTCATTGGAGGCCGACATAAGATCAAGGAGGTGAAGGCTCGAGTTCTTACATAGCTAGGAGGAGAGGCTCGGATTTTGCACAAGCTAGGAGGAGAAGGGAAGGCAATCGCGCTTTCAAGGAGTTTTCTTTAGGAGTTTTCATTATTCCTCAAAGAGGTGGGCAATTTCTTTACTTCTAATGTAGATACCATGTTAATAGGATTAATTTTTTGAATATGCTAAAGAAAATAATTAAAATTGCCATGTGATTGTTTAAAGAGACTAGTAAGAAAAAAAGAGAAAATTTTGATTGTGATTAGTGAATTAAAACTCATCATGGTGTCTTATTATTGAAATTTATGCTAGAATATCTATTTTAAACGAACCATGCTAGTGTGATGATTTTGCTTAGTGAATGGCATAATTGTAGATTGAGGTGAATGAATATTTACATGTGTTAGTTGCTAAATGGCTAAATTGCAATTCTAGTTCCGTATTGTTGATGTGATAAAGGAAAAGAGAATAATTGCTAAACTCTTGTAGAATGGAAAGGGAACAAGAACATACATTGGGTGGATCTATATTTGTTTTTGAAAGGAAACCATAGTTTATTTCAAGTTAATAAGGTATTCTTTAAATATAAATTGGAAAGAAAACTTATTTTAATGTCGAAATTAAGAGTTTTTTTTAATTGCTGTTATACTGTAATTTTTTAAAGAAAATATTCTGTTAGAATTTTGAATTGAAAGATACAAGTTCATTGAGAAATCGAAATTTGTAAAAGGAAATTTTTGAAGAGACAGAAAGTATAAAGCTTTTTTCATTTCCTCTTCATAACAGAGAATTGGTTTGGGTATACTGGCTTTCGGTGTGAGTAAAGGGCGCTGTGAAAAGTGCCTATAGTCTCGGGTTCGAGTCTTGAAGAGTCTCTGTTTTATTGAAAATTTGATTTTTTTCCAAAATACAGTCCAGTACGTATATAAAGTAGTCGAGTAGAATCATATCAGTTAGCCACCTTGGACTTCTTGGTTTTCGGGTGCGGTTTGGGTCGGTTATTGTAGCTAGGCAGGGGTTTGGTCCTGGGTTCGAATCCGACCCCTTCCCTTTTATTGTGTTTTTTTGATATTTTTAATATATTTCGATTTGTGGGCATATTCTTGAGTTTTAAGTAGGGGTGGCCTCAGTACGGTACTAGACTTTTTGACACTGTACCATTACCATACCAAAGTAGTTCGGTTTGAAAATATGCAAACCGCTACCAACCAAAAAGTTCAGTATATCGAAACTTCGGTATACCGACTACTTCGGTTGGTACGGTTCGGTATTGATGTTATACCAAATATGACCCAACAAATATCTTAGCAAATATCAATACCAATAAAAATAACAAGTTAACAATATCACACAACTACCAAAACAAAAACAGAACAGAATTTCGTCTTCCTCCACAGTAAGCAAATCATCATAATCAACCCACTTATCTCCCTTGAACTTATCATCATAAGGGAGAAAATCAATCTTCGCAGTAGGACCAGTAAGGTAGGGAAGAAGAAGCTGGAACACTACATTTATAAGATTCCCAAGAAGAGGCAAATCCAGTATTTAAGTTCCATTCAGGCCATTTGTTCTCCGTGTTAATTTGCTCATAAACAGAAATAGAATAATTAGAAGGGAATCAGATGATCCCAATCAGCAGTAGTCTTACTAGGATCACTGACAAGATGTAAACCTTCAATCTTTGGATCAGAACCAACAGTAGCTTGCATATTGATCTCATTAACAATACCCTCAACTTTTTTGCTAGTTTTAGGAATTCTTGACAATAGCATTAGGAGATTTGTTAGATGGAGTCTACACAAGGTTACAAGATTTAGTAATAGAAGAATTATTAGTATCAACTCTGTTATAAGAAAAGTTTCTTCTGCTCCTATTTCCTCTGTAATCTCCTCTGAAGGAAGTTATGCCTCTTTTGTTATAAGTTCTACCTCCATGTAAACTTTTGAACTACCACCATGAGAGACCAAAGAACAACTTTCATGAAATTAGAGAGTTTGATGAGAAGATCCAAAATATCATTCGCAAGAATAGAGATTTTATTATCAACTGAACTCATGGAATGGTAGAAAACAAGGAGTTTGTTCTCCAATATATTTATTTAATATTTAATTATTCGGTACGGTACGGTAAAATACCGACTGAATCATATTCATACCGAAACCGAACCGGATTTTAGAACTCGGTACGGTTGTACCATACCATACTTTTGGTAACCAAATTTTTCGGTACCGAATCGATTGGTTCGGTGGGAAAACCGGTCGGTTGGCTCATTTTGGTATGATCGGCCACCCCTAGTTTTAAGAGTAATAAAAATTAGGAAAAAATTCTATTATTCTTCATATATTATCTAGGCTTTATGAAAAATAATTCTACAACATTTTAATATATTTTTTGAGAATTGGATGTGTTTCTTATATTAAAATAATGGGATGAAGAATTTGATAAATCTTCTTTAAAATATGGCTTTGGTATAATTAAATAAAGAGGAAAATTTTGAATGCATGTAACTCCCATTTTCATTTTTGTCCCCCTTTTATTATTGATCCCTATTGTAATATCTTTTGTAATTCTATAATATTTCATTTTGTTTCATTATTGTATCAATGATATCAACTCCAATATTATTCATGATTTTCCTTGATCTCAGTTTGATCATTTGAACCTTATTCCTTCTTTTCCTAATTTAAATTTAGTTTCATGAAATAGTCTTTTATCTTGTTGGGTTGTGAATGTTAGGGTTATATACTGAAAGCATCACTTTTGTATTAACTTTATTTCCTTATTTTTTTGAATGAGAATCATATGGGCATATGTTTGCATATTGTGTTTATTATAATATTAATGCGAGTATCTGATATTCTATAAGGTTGATAATATGGTGTGAGGTGACACACAGAAGATCATATTATCAGTTCCCTATGGAATATATAAATAGTTCACAACCTAGACGGATTTGGACAATCCATTGGAAAGGTTGTAGTGTAATCTGGTATTAGTCTATCTTGACTATAGGTTTACACTAGTACACTTTGTGTGTATTGAACAGGACCACTTGAGGTTGTTCTCTTTGTACTGACTACAAAAGAGAACAAACACCTCTGTTATTATGGATGCTTATGCTCTTAATCTAGATATAATAACAGACATGTATATGCAATGTGCATTACTTTGACTCATAAAAGAGTGAGATTCATTATGGATCAACAACCTCTATGAATTGGGTAATAGCATTGCATGTATGATGGGTTGTTGATTGTAAAAGGAATCCATGTCCCGATACGTCGGGTTGATGATGTCCCCTTAAGGAGCTCATAAGGATTGTCATGTAAACCCTGCAAGTGGATTACATCCGACATGACAAATAAAGTTGAGTGGTACTACTTAAGGATAAAAGATGTTGATCCATATAGTTGTCAGTAACTTAATTTGATCGACGGACATTCGATATCTTAACATGGGGAGCTGAACGAGCATATAATAAAAGGAGCCCATAAATATAATTTGGGATTAGGAAGGTAGTGCAACAATAGCTCTTTAGTGGACCGAGCTATTGTTAATGGGCCTGGATTTTGTGTTCGGGCTGAACACGGGATACCCAGATTCGTTAGGAGACCTAACCCTAATTTCTCCTCATGGTCCCTGCCGTAGCCTTATATATATATCCTCTATTCTCTGGCCGTCATATTATTATCAGAGATAAGAAGTTTTCTCTAAATTCGTGATTCACGTAAGGAGAGAAAGAGAGGTCAGCCAAGGAGAAGAAAGGTTGGGAGACCGTCGCCCACCCGACGTCCAACCCGAGGAAGGAATACGTGCAGAAGATCTTGGGGTCGCTGACGGCTCGAGGTTGCTAGAAACTATCGTTTTCTTCTCATCGCAGGTATAATTCGTGAACCCCGCTATAAAGGTTTAGATCACGTATTAAATCTGTTAAGCTTTTATGATCGATACGCACACCAATCCGTGGTCCTGGGACTCATCGCAGTTCCATCAGTAAATTGTCCTCCTATTTGACCCATATTGTACCCAAACCCTATAACCCACCTAATATTGGATCTTGACCCACAAACCCACTAACCCAAAACAACCCCCATATCTCCACTAACACCCAATCTCCAAAAACCATTCCTAACCACATCACATCCTGTAACCTTCCAAAATTGAATTCCTAACAATCAGCCCTACAATCCTCCCCATTATTGTGCTTATTATAATACCATTATAATATTTAACCTATTTAACCTAACCCTAAATTCAATATTGTAGCCGCCTTCAATTCTCCCCAAACCCTATACTATGTAAACCTACCCCGTACTATTCATCCTCCGAAATGCCTCCTTCACATTCCTGCTCATCTCTGTTGCTCAAGCACTCCCTCCTCCACTGCACTCGAACCCAATCCTTATCTCCACCTCACCTTCTGCCATCCTCTCCCTCGGCCTCAAGTCACCCTATCACCGAGCCACTGCCTCCTCATCGCAGCTTCCCCTACCGCTCGCCTCTCTGGTCTCGTCCTCCTCCATTTTGTCGAACCACCGTCGACCACCCAAGCCACTGCAGTGCCCCCACCTCGTCTTCAACCTAAGTCGCCATTGTTGAACCCATTGCTATTGCCAAGAACTCGAGCTCATCCGCTTCTTCGCTTCCGTCTTCGCCTTCCCTTTCACCTCGCAACCACCGAAGTCGCCCTCGCCTCGTAGTCGTCTTCGTCCAGAGCCCTACCGCCACAATTCTTGACTCCCCTATTTCGGAGCAAAGCAGAGTTCGCTCGTGCAGCAGTTCCTTGGTCGCTGTGTCGTTTCCCGACCGCAGCGTCGCCTTCGCCAGTCCTCGCCGCCCTCGCCATGGGATTCGCCGTCGTCACCTAGTGCCGCCGTCGCCTTTCATCGTCTTTCTTTCCCACTGTCGCTATGGTGAATGTCACGCCCCGCTTCCTAAAAATACGGAATGCAAGCACGCGACATGGCCCAGTGAATGACTTGTGTCATTCATAGGCTATCATCGATTCAACTCAACAATATGAAACAGGAAGTAAAACAACCACACATGCAATAAAAGAAGTAATCACATGAATAATAATACTTGGAATTTAAGCATAAAATAACTAACATAATATAAATCCAACATCTGGAATAACCAATAGCAATATTCGGGTCAAAAGCCCACAAATACAAAAAATAACAACATCGTTCAATTATTAAAGTTCAAAAAAAAGAAACAATAATTATTTAAGCGACGCAGCAACAATTCTTTGACCATTGTTGCTTTCCTAGTCCGTCAAGCAAATCTCTTTGATTTCTTGTAAGCTGTTCATCTAAAAGAGAGGAAAATATGTCCTTAGAGCAAGTCGTGGACAGCATGTAGAGAAGCAGAGGAACAATGACAATAACGGTATAACAATGAATTCAATGAACAATGAATTCAATAGTATCGTACAATGACAAGTGATAACAGTACAATGTGCTATAACGATGATTTATAACCATGACAATAAACAATAAAAATAACGGTAAGCAATAACGATAACACTGTTCGGTAACGATGACAAAATGGAGTGATAATGCAATGAAGTCTTAAGTCTATTATTTATTTTAATCCTAACTAATGCACGTACTACTGCATCCCATGTTACAGTTTCCATGCATAGAATCAATTTCGTCTGGGCTAAGGTGGTAGATTCTATAGGTCATGTACTTGCACAATAACAATAGCAATTTCTTGCACAATAACGATAACAATAGTCGGTACGATAATCCTAAAATAATACACGATGAATTGGGATACTGTGGTTAGTAATCCAACAATAAATCGATAGCACTACCCAACACAATATTTTGGGAAACAATGTCCACACTCTCGAGTACAGTCACTATATAGTCAACTACCCAAGTCAACCTTTAACCCCGGCTTGATTAACATTTTTACTCAATTATCATACGATAATGTGATTAATAAGGGACACTAGAAAGATAAAAACACAACCGTAAGATCATGCAATGTACTCTATACAGTTAAATACAACAAATTCAACATTATAGATTCAATTATATATTATTAAACATAGGAACCCAATTCTGAACAGCAGTAGGTTGCTGTACCAAAATCAGAATTCCCTTTGCTATAATATAGAAAATGTGGATCCGTCAAAAGGTTTAGAAACTAGACTCCTACCCGGTTCCAACGGATATAAATAAGATACATAAAAGTTGTAGCATCAGGTGTCAAAACAACAAACTACACAGGATTTGTGTTCAGCCAGAATTTGTAAAATTGTGTTTATACATATAAAACAGGTCTGAAACTTCATTAATTAAATCCAAGAAAATTATGGAATGTTCTCTGTTGTGTCTAGTATCATCATGCAAAATTTCAAGTCATTATCTCCTAGGTAGCATGGATAAGTTAATTGTAAATCCGAGTGTTGCAGTAGTTTTTAGAATCTGGAATTATACGACACAGCAATAGTAAAACTGTAATATCTCACAAACCATAACTCGGAATTCAATTCCATCAAAAGAGTAGTAAACTAGACATCTGGGGCTACATTTGATATTCGGGAAGTTATTGATTTTGATGACATTATCTAGGTCGAAACAGCATGGTAATGTTCAGGTTGGCAATAAATTTCAGGGTCTCAATATATTCTTTATGGACAAAAAGATTAAAAATGTTATGAACAATGAGTTAGGGGTTAAAAATTGTAATCTCAGCAAGTTACGTTTATGTGAACATGGTATTAAGATGTATAGTGTCTATAACCCTACTAATCACAATCGACTAGCACACCAACATTAAGCATATAAACAATTAATACTAGTTTACAATCTACAATGGTTGTATAATATCATGGCATGAAATACAATGATAATTCCTATTCCTATGTTCAATGATTAACTACATGAATGCAAGCAAGATCTCTATATATTGGAGACAAAAAGATGGCACAAAGTCAAGACTACTACTTGGATTCGCTCGTGTAAATCCGTAGCTTCCCAACAATGAACAATAATAAACAATATACGATAATCAATATCAATCAACTTGCGGGATTCAATAAACGATCTCGAATATGATACAATACATTTTGAGAGTAAGATGACTTGCCTTTAGATGATGATTAGATCCGATATAGGGAATAACAGGATTAGGATCGCGGGCGACGATCCAAAACACGAGCAAGCTACGTACAAAGCAGCAACACAGTAACACCCACACAGCAGATCCCAAGAAAAACACCAAACGGCGAGTATGGGATCCCCTATCACACAACAGAAAACACCTAAGTGACTGGATCCCTTCACATAAACACCAAACAGCAGAACACCAAATCGAGATCGTGTCCATGCAAAACAACAAACACACTCACCACCCAATCCTTAGTCGTCTCCTTCCTCACTTCGATAGAGAGAGAGAAAGCTGGAGAGAGCGGCGACCACGGTGGCATCTGGCGACGTTGTGGTGAGGGTGCTTGGGGCTGACGGTGGCAATGCTGCGGTTGGGAAGCGACGCAGCGACGGTAGAGCTAGTGGTGCTCTGTTTCTTCACCGAAACAGAGGAAGAAGACGTGATGGCGAAGACAATGGAAATGGAGATGGCGATGGGTACTACCATGGCAGAGGGCAATCAGGGACGAGGATGGATCGAACGGTGAGGTGAGCGGTAGCTCGAGGTGGCGAGGCGATGAGCGAGGGCGGAGCTTCGATGGTGTTAATGGAATTCTTTGGAGTTTGGGCGACGGAGGAGATCAGAGGTGAGGCGACCCTAGGTTTTGGGAATGGCGAGGTGGGAGTTTGGCACGCCGATGGGGGGTGCTCGGTTGACGGCTCGAGCGAAGGAGGTAGACGAAGGGTTGAGCGGGAAAGGAGGGTTATGCAAGGGGGGTTCAACAGTAAGAGGGGGAGGGGTTGCACAGGATCGGGAGCTAGGGTTAGGGTTAGGGGTAATGGCGGCTGAGTCTTTGGGGTATTTGGTTAGGGTTTATTGAAATAGTAATGGTATATTAACAGCCACAAAAATAGGGAGGATTGTCAGATGATAGTTAGGGGATTTTATTGGGGGGGTGGGGGGGGGGGGGGTTGGGGGTTACAGGAATTGGTAATGATTGGGAGAGATTTTTGGGGATTTGACCGTTAGTGGGGATATGGAGTGGTTTTGGGTTAGTGGGCTTGAGGGTAGGATCCAATAGGAGGTGGGTTATAGAGTTGGGTACAATATGGGTCAAATAGGTGGACAATTCTCAACCCAACAAGACAAAAGACAATTTCATGAAATTAAATTTGAGTTAGGAAAAGGAAAAGTAAGATTCAATTATTCAAACTGTGATCAAGGATAAACATGAATAATGTTAGAATTGATGTTATTCGATACAATAATGAAACAAAATGAAATGTTATAGGATTCCAAAAGAGATTACAATGGGGATCGATAATAAAAGGAAAAAAATGAAAACGGGAGTTACAATCCTATCCACCTTACAATAAAATTTCGTCCTCGAAATTTATTCAGGTGGCGATAGGATAACCCCGAAGAAAAGAAAAAGAATCACACAAAAATGTGGGGAAACTTCTTTTGGATCTCCTCCTCAAGCTCCCAAGTCGACTCACCCAGCAAGTGAGGATTCTATGTAACCCGAACCAATTTGATGACCTTGTTCTTCAAAGTCTTCTCCCGTCAGTCTAAGATCGAAACCGGACGGATCTCATAGGGCAAATATGGCCGAACAGAAAACTCCGAGTAGTCGATGACATGACTATAATCCCTGACATACATCCTGGGTTGGGAGACATGAAAAATATCATGTACTCCAGATAGAGCCGGCGGCAATGCGATTCTATAGGCCACCTTGCCTACTCGCTCCACAACATCAAACTGCCCAATGAATCTAGGGCTTAGCTTGCCCCGCCTCCAAACCGGATAACTCCCTTCCATGGTGATACTTTGAGGAACACATGATCACCCACTTCAAACTCTAATGGTCTTCTGTGAACATCTGCCTATTTCCTCTGTCTATCCTGAGCTACCTGTAGGTGCTTCTTGATCTAGGCCACTTTATCAACAGTCTTCGTGATCAACTCAGACCCCAACAGCTTCCTCTCACCAATGTCATCCCAGCACATTGACGATCTACACTTCCGACCATACAAGGCTTCGGAGGGAGTAACCTTAAGACTTGCTTGGTAGCTATTGTTGTATGAAAACTCTTCCAAGTGTAGATGATCCTCCTAAGATCCTCCAAACTGTAGAACACAGGACCTCAACATATCTTCCAATGTCTGAATGGTCTCTCCGATTGCTCATCTGTCTGCAGATGGAACATAGTACTGTAGTTCAGCTGGCTCACAAGACTGCCTTGAAGACTTTCCCAGAACTGCGATCAGAATCTAGTGTCTTTGTCTGATACAATACTGATAGAGACCCCAAGCAATCTGACAATCTCCTGTATGTACTTCTCTGCAAGGCTCTCCGTAGACTGGCCCACCCTGAAGGGGATAAAGTGGGCACTCTTCGTCAAGTGATCCACAATTACCCAAATGGCATTGTGACCCTTGGAACTTCTTGGCAAGGCAGTCACAAAGTCCATGGTAATGTTCTTCCATTTTCAGTCCAAAATAAGAAGAGGTTGAAGAAGCCCAGTAGTCCTCTGATGTTCTTCCTTCACCTGCTGGCAGACCAAACACTGTGAAATATATCTCGCCACGACTCTCTTCATACCATGCCACCAAAAGTGCAATTTTAGATCCCGATACATCATTGTACCACCGGGATGGATGGAATACAGCGAACAGTGAGCTTCTTCGAGCAACTTCTGCCTGACTTCCCCCTTCAGAACACATAGACGGGTCCCAAAGTAGAGAGATACATCCTCATGAACAACCATGTCAGTCATCGAACCTGCTTCAGCTCCAAAACTCCTGCAACTGGTCATCACCTTACTATGCTTCTTTAATCTGTTCCACCAAGGATGACTGAAGCTGAAGCATCATACAGCTCTGCTCGGTACAAGGAAAAATCACTTCCAACTCCAATCTTCTCATCTCTTCAAAAAGCTCCTTCTGCTTAGTAAGAACCATAGCAGTCGGTCTCTTGCTCAGAGCATCAGGTACTAAGTTGATCTTACCCTGGTGGTACTACAAATTAATATCGAAATCTGCCATCAGTTCCAACCATCGTCTCTGCCTCATATTTAGCTTCTTCTGGGTAAACACGTACTTGAGACTCTTGTGGTCAGTGAAAATCTCCACTTGGTCTCCAAGTAGGTAGTGCCTCCAAAGCTTCAGGGCAAAAACCACAACAGCAAGCTCCAAGTCATGTATAGGATAGTTCTTCTCATGCAACCTCAATTTCCTAGAAGCATAAGCGACAACCTTGCCTCGTTACATCAGAACAGCACCCAAACCTCTGCCTGAGGCATCACAATGAATTAAGAAACCTTCTGATCCATCCGGTATCGTCAACACAGGTGCTGATGTCAACCGATCTTTTAGCTCAGCGAAGGCTTCATCACAGGACTCATCCCACACGAATTTCTGCTCTTTCCCAGTCAACTTGGTCAACAGCCCGGCAATCTTTGAGAAATCCTGAACAAACTTCCTGTAGTAACCTGCTAGCCCAAGGAAACTACGAACTTCAGATATACATTTCGGCGTCGGCCAATCCTTAACAATAGAGATTTTAGACGAGTCGACAGAAACTCCATCACCAGAGATAATATGCCCCAGGAAGGCAACCCGGTCTAGCCAAAACTCACACTTGCTAAGCTTCCCATACAGTTGATGCTCCCTCAATGTCTGCAAGACAACCTGCAAGTGCACATCATGCTCATCACGACTCCGAGAATAGACGAGGATATCATCGATGAACACCAAAACGAACTTGTCTAGGAAAAGAGAGAATACCCAATTCATCAAGCTCATGAACACGGTTGGAGCATTCGTAACCCAGAAATGCATCACCAAGAACTCATAGCGACCATATCGAGTGCAGAAAGCAGTCTTCTGTACATCCTCAGCTTTCATCTTGACCTGACGGTACCCAGAACAAAGATCCAGCTTCTAGAACACAGAAGCACCTCCCAATTGGTCGAACAAGTCATCAATTCTCGGCAACGGATACTGGTTCTTCACTGTGACATTGTTCAGCTCACGGTAGTCGATGCACAACCTGTGACTACCATCCTTCTTGTTGACGAACAGTGTAGGAGCTCCCCAAGGCGAGACACTCGGCCTGATGAAACCCTTATTCAGCATCTCCTGAATCTGCTCCTTTAACTCCACAAACTCAACTGGCACCATCCGGTATGGGTTCTTAGAAATAGGATCTGTACCGACTGGACATCAATCCCAAACACAACTTCTCGGTCTGACGGTAGCCCTGGCAAATAATCTGGAAACACATCAAGAAACTCTCGCACAATCAAAGGTGTGCCAACACCATCAGCATCCACTTCCAACATTACTCTAGTTTCAAGACTTGTCGACTTCTCAACACAGCCAAGTGGTATTTCACCAGCATGGAATTCAAATTCCTGATGGTCTGGTATTTGGAAAACCACCTTCTTCTTACGGCAGTCAATCATAACATGAGTAATACCGAGCCAGTCCATACCCAAGATCACATTAAAACCCGAATTGCTGATGACAATGAGGTTAGCCATAAAATCAACTGCTCCAATAACCAAAGGGCTCTGTTCACAGACCTGAGAGCACACAATGGTACCACCACCTGTAGTGATGTCCCAAGCTGCTGACATCTCACTACAGACCAAACCGTGCAAGCCGACGAAGTGGGAGGAAACAAAAGAATGAGTTGCCCCAAAATCAAAGAGGACATGCACAAGAAAGGTGTGAACAAGAATAATGCCTACTAAGAATTCAAAGATGAGAACACATTATGCAGAAGGAAAAAATGCAAGAACAGACATGGATGAAAGAAGAACATGATAGAGCAACAGAATAAAATAACAAGATAGCAAGAAAAATAAAATAAAACACAACTAAAGATATACCTGCAACAACTCCCAAAGTGGTCTCAGCATCCTCAGCAGTCAGGTTGTAGGCCTGACCACAACCTCCAGAAGGACCTTCCTGAAGAGCGGCTCTCCTCTGACTGAAAACCAGCCTTTAAGGTGGGAGTGGCGGTCTACCCTGACCACGACCAAGCGCTCCCTGCAGAGCGGAACCTCCAATTGGTGCAAGGGCCCTAGACCTTGGGCAATCGCGAACCATGTGGTCGCTACTACCACACAGGAGGCACTGATGATTGGCCATCCTGCAGTTCTCGCACGAGTGTCCAGTCCTGTGACAGTGTGCACAGACCAGGTTTGTCCTCTGAGCGGCAGGTGGATACGTCAGTGCCCTGGTAGTAAAGGTCGAAGCGGGCCTCCTGATAGGCCCTCCAGACGGCCTAGCAGAAAAAGGATGCAGAGCAGACCGCTGAATGGTGCGCTTCCGCCTACTAGTCTTCTCCTAGCTTCTGGCAACCTCCAGGATGTCAGCATAGGATTGGAGTTGCAAGGCAGCCAGTCGATCCTGGATCTCAATGGCCAAGCCCAACAAGAAATGGCAACCCTTATCATCATCATTCGCCATCATGGAAGTGGCAAAGCGACTCAGTCGGATGAATTTCACAGCATACTCGTCTACGGTCCGACTCCCCTGGTTCAAGATAGTGTCTTAGTTAAACATTGATATATCATGAAATAACAATGAAAATTGCATAATAAACACTATCTGACGAACCTAAGTGAGCCCGAAAAATTGCCGCTCTATTTCATTTCTGGTAACATCGGGAAAGAACTTCGTAAGAAAACTATCTCTGAAGATTGCCCAGGCGATGGGCACCCTAGCCGTTCCATCTCAGTTCGCCACCAGATCAGACGAGGTCAACAAGCTGGACGATCACGACATCTACGCGATCAACATCTGCTATCTGAGTGGCGATTAATTGCTGCTCAATCTTGATAAGCCATTGCTCGGCTTCTAGCGGACCTTCAGTACCTGTGAATTTGTCTGGGTGTAGCCTCATGAAGTCCGCTACATTGCCAGGTCTCGGTGGCTGCACCCCGGGTGCAGGTACAACGGGCTCTTTATTGGCAGCTCCCAAAGCCACCCTCATCAAAAAACTATGCTCCCTCTGCATCTGCATCATCTATTGCATCAGCAGCTCATTCTGCGCATGCTGCATTTGCATCACTTGAGCAATAGTGGGCGCTTCCGGCTGATCATCCCTAGCTCAGGAGGACGAAGAACCTTTCTAGTCATGGCCTGAAATAAGAATCAAACAGTTAGCAACCAGATTATAAGTTGGTTATCAATTATCCATGTGAGTCACGGGTTGTACATATTGTTGAGTCAAACCGGTTAAACCCAAACTAATCAGGGTCCAACCTCAAACTAGTTAGAGTCAAACCTAGCTCTGATACCACTAAAAACCTTGTCACACCCTGCTTTCTAAAAATATTGAATGCAAGCACGTGACATGGTCCAGCAAATGACTTGTATTATTCATAGGCTGTCATCGATTCAACTCAACAATATAAAACAGGAAGTAAAACAACCACACATGCAATAAAAGAAGTAATCACATGAATAACAATACTTGGAATTTAAGCATAAAATAACCAACATAATATAAATCCATCATCTGGAATCAATAATAACAATATTCGGGTCAAAAGCCCACAAATACAAGAATTAACGACATCGTTCAATTATTAAAGTTCAAAAAAAAAAAGAAACAATAATTATTTAAGCGGCGCAGCAACAATTATTTCACCATTCTTGCTCTCCTAGTTTGTCAGGCAAACCTCCTTGATTTCTTGTAAGCTGTTCAACTAAAAGAGAGGAAAATATGTCCTTAGAGCAAGTCGTGGACAGCATGTAGAGAAGCAGAGGAACAATGACAATAACGGTATAACGATGAATTCAATGAACAATGAAAACAATAGTTTCGAATAGTGATAAGCGATAATAGTACAATGTGCTATAACGATGATATATAACCATGACAATAAACAATAACAATAACGGTAAGCAATAATGATAACACTGTTAGAGTCAAACCTAGCTATAACGATGATGACAAAATGCAGTGACAATGCAATGAAGTCTTAAGTTTATTATTCATTTTAATCCTAACTAATGCACATACTACTGCATCCCATACTATAGGTTCCATGCATACAATCAATTTTGTTTAGCCTAAGGTGGCAGATTCTATAGGTATGTACTCTCACGATAACAATAGCAATTTCTTGCACAATAACGATAACAATAGTCGGAATGAAAATCCTAAAACAATACACGATGAATTCGGATACTGTGGTCGGTAATCCAACAATAGATTGATAGCACTAGCCGACATAATATTTTGGGAAACAATGCCCACACTTTCGAGTACAGTCACTATATTGTCAACTATCCTAGTCAACCCTTAACCCAGGTTTGATTAACATTCTTTACTCAATTATCATACGATAATGCGATTAATATGGAACACTAGAAAGATAACAACACAACCCAAAGATTGTGCATTATACTCTATACATTTAAATACACCAAATTCAACATTATAGATTCAATTATATATTATTAAACATAGCAACCCAATTCTGAACAGCAGTAGGTTGATGTACCAAAATAATAATTCCTGTTACGGCAAGATAGCAAATGTGGATCCGTCAGAAGTTCTAGAAACTAGACTCCTGCCCGGTTCTAACGAATATAAATAAGATACATAAAAGTTGTAGCATCAGGTGTCAAAAAAGCAAACTATACAGGATTTGTGTTCAGCCAGAACTTGTAAAATTGTGTTTATACATATGAAATAGGTCTGAAACTTTATTAATTAATTCCAAGAAAATTAGGGAATGTTCTCTAATGTGTCTATTATCAGCAAGAAAATTTTCAATTCATTATATAACAGGTAGCATGGTTAAATTAATTATAAATCAGAGTGTTGCAGCAGTTTTTAGATTCTGGAATTATACGACACAGCAGTAGTAAAACTGCGGTAACTCACAAACCATAACTCGGAATTCAATTCCATCAAAAGGGTAGTAAACTAGACATCTGGGGCTACATTTCATATTCAGGAAGTTATTGATTTTGATGACATTATCTAGGTCGAAACAGCATGGTAATGTTTAGGTTGGCAATAAATTTCAGGGTCTCAATATATTCTTCATAGACAAAAAGATTAAAAAAGTTATGAACGATGAGTTAGGGGTTAAAAATTATAATCGCAGCAAGTTACGTTTATGTGAACATGGTATTAAGATGTATAGTGTCCATAACCCTACTAATCACAATTGACTAGCACACCAACATTAAGCATATAAACAATCAATACTAGTATACAAACTACAATCACTGTATAATGTCATGGCATGAAATACATTGATAATTCCTATTCTTATATTCAATGATTAACTACATGAATTCAAACAAGATCTCTATATATTGGAGACAAAAAGACGGCACAAAGTCAAGACTACTATTTGGATTCGCTCGTGCAAATCCGTAGCATCCCAGTGATGAACAACAATAAACAATATACTATAATCAACCTGAGATCAAGGATAAACACGAATAATGTTACAATTGATGTTATTCGATACAATAATGAAACAAAATGAAATGTTATAGGATTACAAAAGAGATTACAATGGGAATCAATAATAAAAGGGAAAAAATAAAAACGGGAGTTACAGTGAAGAAGGGCGGGAAAAGGGTGGCTGTTTGCTGTGTTGGAGTAGGGTATCCCGATCGGTGTTTGGTTTTTAGGTTGATCCGTCGTTCAGTGTTTTGGTGTGTTGTTGTTTTGATTTAGTGTGTTGCTGTTTTGGATCAGGTGCTTTGCAGTTTTGATCTTGGTGTTTGGGTTGAACGTGGCCTGCACGTGTTAGTGCTTCGTGTTAGTGATTTGTCGCCCGGGATCCTAATCCCGTTATTCCCTATATCGGATCTAACGTCATTCTAAAGGCAAGTCATCTCACTCTCGAATTGTATTGTATCATATTCGAAATTGTTTATTGAATCTTGCAAGTAGATTGATATTGATTATCATATATCTGTTATTGTTATCTATCGTTGGGATGCTACGGATTTACACGAGCTAATCCGTAGTAGTCTTGACTTCATGCCGTATTTTGCCTCCAATGTATAGAGACCTTACATGCATTCATGTAGTTAATTATTGAATATAAGAATAGGAATTATTATTGTATTTCATGTCATGACATTACACAACTACAGTAGATTGTATCCTAGTGTCGATTGTTCATATGATTGATGATGGTGTATTAGTTGATTGGGATTAGTAGGGTTATGGACATTATACGTCTTAATACCATATTCACATAGATGTAACTTGCTGTGATTTATAATTGTTAACCCCTAACTCATCGTTCATCACATTTTAATCATTTTATTCATGAAGAATATGTCGAAACCCTGAAATTTATTTCCAACCTGAACATTGTCATGCTGTTTCGACCTAGATAATGCCATCAAAATTAATAACTTTCTGAATATGAAATATAGCCCCATGTTTCTAGTTTCCAAAACATCTAGAGTTTTTGAATTCCGACTTATATTGCATGAGTTATGACCTTTTTACTGCTGCTACGCTGTATTTTCAGATTTATGCACATACCATGTTAAGCTGATGATTTAGGTAAACTAATGATCAAATATTACTATGATAATTTCCAGATGAATGGTTGACATGCTTAGGGTAATAAAAATTATTTTTACTGATTTTTACAATGAATATTTATTGTTGTTACAACTGAAACTAGTTAACACCGATAACCAGCCAGAAATGGTAACATGTAAAGATCACTGAAATTCAACTAGCTACTGTTGTTGGAATTTTGAATTTAAATTTGCATTGGAACCGGGCAGGAGTCTATTTTCTAGAACTTCTGACGGATCCACATTTGCTATTCTATAGCAGCGGAAAATTCAATTTTAGTACAGCAACCTACTGGTGTCCAGAATTGAGTTTCTATGTTTAATAATATATAATTGAATCTATAATGTTGAATTTGGTGCATTTGATTGTATAGAGTACATTGCATGATCTTAGGGTTGTGTTGTCATCATTCTAGTATCCCTTATTAATTTCATTATCATTTCCCATTGATATTTCTGTCTCTATTGATCCTTATTAGTATTGCATGTTAATTGAATAAGCTAATCAAGCCGGGGTTAAGGGTTGACTAGGGTAGTTCATAATATAGTGACTGTACTCGGATATGTCGGCCTCATTCCCAAAATATCGTTATCATCATTGTGCAAGAAATTGCAAATGGCCAGTGTTATCGTCATTGTGTAAGAAATTGCAAATGGCCAGTGATATCGTTATTGTGCAAGAAATTGCTCAATAGCCAGTTTATTAGTGAAATGTTATATCGTACCGAGTACATGACCTATAGAATCTACCACCTTAGTCTAAACGAAATTGATTGTATGCATCGAACCTATAGTGTGGGATGCAGTAGTGCGTGCATTAGTTAGGATTAAAATGAATAATAGAGTTAAGATTTTCATCGCATCATCATTGTATATTGTCATCATTATTGAATAGTGTTATCGTTATCGTTTACCATTATTGTTATCATTTATTGTCAACACTATCAATCATCGTTATTGCACATTGTATTGTTTCCATTTTGCCATTGTTCATTGCCATCGACTCTATTGTTTATTGAATTCATTGTTATACGGTAAATGTCATTGTTTCTCTGTTTCTCTACTTGCTGTCCACGACTTGCTCTAAGGACATATTTTTCATCTCTTTTAGATGAACAGCTTACAGGTAATCAAGGAGAATTTCCTGATGGACTAGGAGAGCAACAATGGTGAAAGAATTATTTTGCTACGCTGCTTAAATTATTATTGTTTCATTTTGTAAACTTTAATAATTGAACATTGTTAATTCTTGTATTTGTGGGCTTTTGACCCGAATATTGTTACTGTAGATTCCAGATGTTGGATTGTTATTATGTTGGTTATCTTATGTTTAAATTCCAAGTATTGTTATTCATTTGATTACTCCTTTATTTCATGCATGGTTGTATTACTTCCTATTTTTATTGTTGAGTTGAATCCATAACAGCTCATGAATGACGCAAGTCATTCCTTGGCCATGTCACATGCTTGCATTCCAAAGTTTTGGGAAGCGGGGCATGACAATTAGGGCTGCAATTGAGCCGAGCCGAGCCGAATATCTTTAGGCTCGAGCTCGGCTCGTTAAGGAATCAAGCTCAGTTTTGAGCTCGAGCTCGGCTCGAGCTCGGTTCGAGCCGAGCTTTGACCGAGCTTTGACCGAATTCGAGCCGAATAGCTCACGAGCTTAGCCTAAAATTAAAAAAAACCCAAGCTCGAGCTCGGCTTGTTAAGCTATCGAGCTCGATCGAGCTTTGATCGAGCTCGACGAGCTTTGACCGAGGTCAAGTCGAATAGCTCGCGAATAGCTCGATTCGTTTGCAGCCCTAGTGACAATGCATGAAATCTGTGTGGAGATTAAATTATGAGATATGGTAAGTTAAATATGGAATTGGTGTTTTGTACATATAACTGTGCTTGGAAAATGAAACAAAAAGATCATGATAGATTATAGAAATTGGTGAGTATGAACACTCAAAATTTTTGGTGAACATGAAAAGAGGTTAAGAACTAGAGTGTAGCTAAGTCCTTATACCGACATGAATGAATTCTTGAAAAAAAATAAATGTTGCAAAAAAAAAGGACCAAAATTGGGACGTTGTTATCAATTGATGTTTAAGACCGGTGTAGAGGAAAGGGTGTTAATTTTACTCATGATTCTAAGGACTACACTATAGTGAAGATGTGATGAAAGTAACAGAAAAACACAAGTATGAGGGCCTCGGATCTACTGTGTGAGAGTGTTCACAGGGTGTGTACATGATGCACCAAGTCATGACATGGATACATCTCCAGAATTATCGGGACCGTCACGATGCTTGTGGGGTGCTTGGTGACTACGTAGTACCATCGTTCCATGACGGAGGCGAATTTTCCATAGGTTGTCTGCATGATGCGTCATGTCATGACGTGAGATTCCCCTCCAGGCTGTCTGGACATGGGCTCGTAACTTATAAAACATCTAGGATACTTACCGTAGTTACCATAGTAGTTAAACTCATAGCGAGGGATCCAACCTTACAAGATGAAGTACGGTTAAGGGCTTGCCCTCTGATTTATGTAGAATGAGATGCATAAGTTCGAACAAGTGTGCATTAGTGTCATGATATAATAAGTAACTGCATTTAGGACTAAGTGCACATTCATACACGACATCAATAAGATAGTCCCCTTTAGCTTTGGTTGTGATCAAGTGTGTGCTTTCCAAGTAAAAGAAATTGATGTATTATATCCTAACGTCAGCTGTATGCAACTGACGTGCCGACAGTTTCTATGCAGGATAAAATGAATGAAAGGACTAAGGAAGGAATGCTGCTTAAAGAAATGTTTCAATTGTTATTCATGTATCATGTTGTAATTATATTTCCACTCCGTTGATGTAAACATTGTTCATTAAAAGTTTTAAATTCCTTGTAAAATTGTACGAAGTGAAGTGTAAAGATCCTGTGGAACTTCGAATTCAGACTTATTTGGAATTCAGGGTGTTATAGCCCCACAGAAATTGGGCATTTTCTCTCCAAGTCTAGAGAGAAGTGTCTTTGTCACTCCCCACTTCCCAAAGTACAGGAATATGAGAAGGTAACCGTGGCCCAGCGAATGATGTGAACATCATTCATAAACTATACCAGTTTAACGCAACAATAAGAAAAAGGGAACACAATCACGCATCGATAAATAATCACATAAACAATAAGTGAATTTCTATAACCATGAAATAATCCAACAAAGTAACATCCAACATCTGGGGAAAAAAACTTCGCGTCAGTAAATCCTGGAATACAAAAATACGGGAAAGTAATAGTCCTGGAAAATAAGGAAACATGAATTAAATATTTTTTGTAGACTGCTAAGCAGCTTCAACCACTAGAACGTTTGCTCAACCAATCCATCGTTAAGCTCACCTCGGGTTCCTGCGAACTCGTCAACTAAAGTGGGATCCGTTAGAGCAAGTCACAGACAGCAAGTAGTGAAAAGCAGAGAACAAATGAAGCATGGTACATCAAGGAAAAATGAACTAGAACAAAATCTAAAGCAATAACAAGGGTTATATAATGAGATCAAAAATCTAGAGTTATCGAGCCAATAATCAATAGTTGCAAGCAATAATCAATGACTACGAGCAATAATTGATGCCAATGACAATAATCAATATCAGGAAGAGTATTAATCTTTTATTATCCTTTCTAAAGTACTTAATACTGTGCTCCATACCACAAGTTCGGTGCATGCAAACAGTGATCATTTAGACTATAGTGGTGAACTATACAGATCGTGTACTCGGCACAATAACCAACAATCGATATTCGGTAATCCACGATCAATAACCCACAATTCATAACGATAAACAATAACGAGATAAGAGACCCTTCCCCGAGTATACTCTCTGATGATGTCCACTACTAAGTCGACTCTTATTACCCAGGCTTGTTATTATTTTATTATTTTCACATGTGAACATGCAATGATTATAGAAGCAATGAGGCGATGTCAAAAGATGTCAAGGCAATTCAATGCACGATATAACTGATTCTATTCACTAGATGTAAAATCAAACATGAATATGCTTAAACACACAAAACACACATTCTGGACAACAAGACGTTGTACAAAAATTAGTTTTCCAGCTGCTGCAGGAAAGCAAAACAGGTTCTTTTAGGGTTTCTAGAAACTAAACTTCTTGCCGGTTCCAACGCATATTTACACAACACCTTGTAACTACAGGAGTATAGTCTACCGGCTAGTTCTTTACGGGTCTGCAGTTCAGGCAGCAACTCAAAGTAAAAATTGTTAAAGGTGTAAATCGATTAAAACTATGCCAAAATTCTTACAAAATTACATTCTACTTCCTGGAGTTGTTCATTAGCATTCTTGAATTTATTGGATCCTAGTTCTTAATTTATCTTACTGTTTCAATTAGTTAAACACGATGACATCCTTACAAAATAGGGAATCTGAAATCACGACAGTACTATGGTAAAATCTGAATATCTTGCAATCCGAGAGTCGATCGCAAAATCGTCAGATGTTCTAGATCCCATATCCAAAGAGCTACAGCTTATATTTTGCAAGTGTTAAATGATTCTTACCGCAGCTAGGTAAATTAGCCTATTCTTTACATGTTTAGCGTTCTGGCAGCAACTTTGAGTTAAAACTTTGCATGCATGACAGGACTGTAAATTCAATATAAGGTCTTATAAAAAATCGCAAGAAGAAAGCTAAACACGAATAGCAACTCCCACAGGAAATTCACATAAAAATTCTACTATTAACATTATATATTAATTAGAAATCATGTTGGTGTAAAACAAAACAACAGGTCTGGAAATCAAAAGTCAGCAATTCTAAAAGTGCAATAACTTACATGTTACAAGTAAAAGTTTAGATCTGTCGAATGTTCTTGAAACTATACTCATAAAGATATAGTTTATTTTTATATAGTTCTAATTTATTTTAACAACAACAGGGCCAAAAACTTAATACAACATGGAACAACCGGCAGAACAGTAGAAACCCAACTCATATGTGATCAACAAAATACACAACCCACATAAACCTATAGCATGAATTGAACTACTATCGATATTAGCAACTAATATGGATTCCTACAGTCCACCCGAAAAATCCACACTACTATAAATCAAGTCACAACAACACATTCAATTGATGTACATCTAATCATTGTATCACCTATATATGAGCATGTCTAGCTTGTGTGCATGTAGTGCATGCATATTGGGATAAAAAAGCTTGGGATTAATGCAATGGTATGGCACGAAAAGGGTACTACTACTTGGTTTCGCCGATGAATCCGTAATAGTCCCTTTGAAGGGTATCAATGCAATTCATTACGATAATAGAAATACGAACTACTTGCGAAGGTCAACGATCTTGAACTAGAATAATAGCAGTGTTCAAGGAGACTTTCCTTATAGACGATTATTCCGAATATGGAGGAATAACGGGACTAGAGTCCCGACGAAAATGCACGTGGTAACACGTGCAAACAACCGAGATCAGTGACTCATGCAAACAATGGCGAACAGCAAACAACAACACAACAATAACCGCAAGTGGCAACAGCAAGAGCAGTGGTGTAGCATCCCGAATTCCTAACTTAGGAACTCGTGACACTCTCCAGGATTTTTCTTCAAATGAGTCACAACACAACAAAAATCACAGGAAATTTAAAACTTTTATTATATCAAATTTTTATTACAATGTCCAATGATTACAATAATTACAATTAATTGCTCCAAAAATAATATACAATAAAGTTTGGACAGTAACTTTCACTTGGATGCTTTCCCCTGCTAGAGCTTCCAGCGATCCCGAGTCGGCAATCCTGCACTGATAACTGTGGGCGCGTCAGTTAATTACAACTGGCGAAATACTATATTCGGCTATCCTCTCTACGCCATAATATAGCGATTCCAACCCCAACAATCACAAATAATATTTGATGCAAAGAAAGGTGGTGTCAAGCAAGTGTCGGTGTATGCCAAGACCTAATCTAATGCACACTATGCACACATGGTCCTAAAGCTAATGCACGCTTGGTTGAAAGATATGTATCCCATACTACACACCCCCCAACCAAATGACGTTCTTTAGTTTAACGGGGCTCGATCCCCCGTTATGCATTCTACTCTTGTGCTCTCACCTGTTTTTGATTCCAGTGAAGGTGAGGCTGTAGTCGTTCGGCTTACCCAGTCGCTGTCGTCATTAGTGGTGTCCAATCCTCATGTTTTATCAACTATGCTCGGGATTCCAATCGCAGGCTTACCCTGCGTGACTGATCAGTCACAGGCTTACCCTGCGTGACTAAAATCATGGTCAGTCACAGGCTTACCCTGCATGACTGTAATTAAATCGGCTTACCCGATATGTTGCTGTATCTATATCTCCCCAGACTTCACCAAAAGTTGACATACGGGCACCAGGGCTCCCCACCGGAGGACTTAGAATCTTTCCCGAAGAGTCTCGCTCTGTGGGGACTTCCTCTAAACTTCATGCCCGCATCGGTCAACAAAGGACATGACGGATATAAGGTTTTCCCAACACCGGTACACTCGTCCTTACACTAGAGCAGAACTTGCAGTCGATACGACATCCCCTTGATAGGTGAACACCCTCGCTAGTGCCTGTCCATACAATCAACCAAGACTCGATCTAGCCCTACCAAGTATCCATGCTACACATCTCCCTTAGTTAGGCGATCTATCTACCATAATCAATCCCTAACTTGGTAATCAACTTGGCTTGCTATGAACAACTAGTTAAGTTCTACACGCATACTCTTTCTAATTAGTCACCCTTATCATTAATGGATCTCAACCCATCCCTCACTAAGGCTCAACGAGCCCTCAAGTCCGGCCCAAGGGTTGACCGGCCTCGACCCACACTTGGCACGATCCATTGACGAACCGACTCTGTCGATCGCCGCAACCATCATCTATGCTTGGAGTTCGATAGCAACCTCAGCCCGACCAACAAGTAGCTCCAGCTAAACTTAATGCTCCACGGTCCTCGACAAGTGGTAGCTCCAAACACAAACCATGGAATCCAACCATGCACGGTGAGTACGTTGGCGCACGAGTTGTCACCTGCAACGCGTTCGATGTGACACGGGTCATATTCTACCAATCTAGGTATGTCAACAAGACTTAGTTCTAGAGTCTCAATACTTAGCCAACGTACCCCAACAAGGTACACCACACTAGGAGTAAGTCCTAACCCATGAATACCCGAAAAAGGGGTTCTAAGAGTCCTAAAAACAACCATTTAAGATTCAAACAGCAAGCACACACTTGGCGTTTATGCCAAAACGGAGTCATTCCTGGCCCCGTTCCCTTGAGGAATCGCGATCGGGTGCTCCCCATGCTTCTACTCAAAGTAGACAGCAAGTACAAGCACACAATGGGCATGAACTTCATCCTAAAGTGGTCTACAACAATACCCCAATGTCCAATATCAATTGCACTTCGAAACATTGAACAATGTAGTCTATAATGGGGTCTACAAGCAACTATGGGCTACTCTTAGTAAGAAACTTTAGATAATTTGAGTCATAACCCAAGTAAACATCTAGGCCATGAGTCTTGACCTCAAACAGCAACTCTAAGCCAACAAGATACAAGTTTAGACTCATCTCAATGATCATGATGCAAAACAGTGAGCAATTAAGATTTACTGTGTTTCTGTCGTCACTTGTAAAAATCATATAAAATCGCACACTTATCCAAATCATGATTTCTCGGTCAATCCAGAAAGGTCTATGTATCTACTAAAACTTCTTAGTTTCAAGTTCCTTCATACAAGGTCGTTTACAAGGTCTTATGGTCCCATCTTTAACAAGTGTACAGACATCCAGAACAGCAGATCAAATCAACACAATCATCAGATAAAAATCCATTTAAAATATCATATGGTGTCAGATCATCATGAAATTTTAGAATCTAGTTCCTGACACATGTTGTTCCAATAATTCCGAAAATAATGTGATTCTACTAAGTAGATTTCCAATTATGTCCTTTTGAATGTCATCCAAAAACAGGGTAGTAACAACAACAGTTCTGTTTACTAAAATATCTAGCTCAGTTTGCATGATTTTATTGACATAGCTAAAGTAGTACAAATCTCATGAAATTTGAAACATAGGTCTTAGATACATCCAACAATGACATAATAAAATTTTAGATCATTCTCAAAAGCATTCAGTGAGATTCAAGTCATTCTTTCCACAACAGTAATAATAAAAACTGCTGATTTCTATTCTGAGCAGCATGCAAGTTCTTAATTTATTTTAATAGCAAAAAAAATCAGAAAAATTCTTAAAAATTGCTGAAGGTGTAAGACACCTTTATGATCATCCTCTAAAAACTTTAGATCAAAATTCCAATTGGTGTTCATGCAATGAGCTACGGACTGACAACAAAAATTCAGTCTTTTTACAGGATTTTCTGATTTGGATTACTTAACACAAAATGAGTTATTCAAGTTCATTCTTAGGGCATGCATGTCATTTTTTCAGTCATCATAAACATTATTCGATCATAAAAACAACCATAAGGTTAGAAACACCCACCCTTTGCTTGTAGTTTGATCTTCTTCTAGCTCCTTTCTTGTTGGTCCTCCTTCTTGACTCCTCTAGAGCTCCTTGCTTCTCCTCCTTTCTTTGGCCTCCTCTTTTCTTCTCCTTGGTTCTTCTCCTTCCAAATCAGTAGCAAGACACTCCTTCTCTCTTTCTTTTTCTCTTTCTCTTAAGTGTGGAGGTCGTAGAAGAAGAGGAATGAAAAGAAGAAGTGGGAGGGGTTTTTAAAAAACACAAAGAGAGCAAGGGGTGTTGGCCGGATTTCTAAGGGTATGGGGAAGAGAAGAAACATCTCATCATGAATGGGTTTGGGAGATGAGGGAGGTGGAGTGTGGGAGAGGAGATAGACTTGTAGCACCCCAAATCCCTATACCGGGGACCTGAGACCCTACTCCAGGAGTCGAACTTCAAAATAGCCAAATCATAGAAGTACAGGAAATTTAAAAACTTTTATTCCATATAAATATTACATTTACAAGGGTTACAATATCCTAATAAAAGTTACAATATTTACAACAATATAACAGTGCTTGTATATGTCCCTTGGATCCTTGGACTAACTCGAGCTCCGTGGTAGCTGTAGATCGGCTCCGGATACCTACAAGGTTTGAAACGTCAGCACTTCGACTGACGCAAAGCTGGTGATAACAGCGATCCTCTAAAATTCAATCACAACCAATAAATTATGCAAAATAGACAGGTGATGTGCCAAAACAAGGGTTTAGTGGATTCGGGTTCTAGTGCAGTATTATGACATGACCTTCAATCTAGATACAGCAAACTCACATGCCTAACATCTAATGCAAGCAAGACTTTGAAGCACGAATGCATCCCATACTACATACGCCCCCAAATCTAGCGGTCTTTCTCCACAATATAGGGATTCGAACCCTCGCCATGCACCCTACTCTTGTACACACTCCAGTTCCCAATAGATTGTCTGTCGCGCAAGGAGATTGCAGTGGTCGGTCTAACTTCGCCCTGCAATGCCCAAGTGGTCACCGCCTGTTGGTACCCGCGTACGGACCTCCTTAGAAACCACGTTGAACCTGGTCCTTACGACCCTTGGTTCCACATGTCCATTCATGGACTCTCGCATGCGTGTTCACCCCTGGCCCGGGTTATGAACATATATATACCAAAACACAAAATACAAACCTGTGCTTTAGTGACGTGAGCACCACGAAGGTCATTTTTCTTCGGGCCTCCGGCACCTTACTTCTGCAAAACTTTGGGAATCAACAGATCGAGATACGAGCCGGGGACGCAATCCATTAGCGCCCGAGAACGTATCCCTACGACTGGAAGATACAACACCGACTATGGTTTACTAGGACTAATGCAATTTTCCAACCCCTTAATAAACCATTCTAACCCCTACCTTACTCTAATTATTTCGGGTAAGAATTAACTGCTTCCACACTTGCCTATCAGCCTCTGGCCCCTAGCAACACCGGTCCGGTTCGCCACTTCCTCGACTTGGACTCGTCCAGCAAAAATGGCCTACGCCTGCCGCTACCCCGGCTATAAATATAAAATTACCCCGTGAGCTCTACTCACTGGCATGCTCGGACGTCCTACGCTCGGCAGAAGTTTAATAATATAGGCTTGATAGGTGCAAGGTATCCTTTCCCTAGTGACTAACTCGAGTCACACATCCCACTTGGGGAATCAACAACCTCAATAACAGAGATGAACCATCCCTAGACACGAGTCACCGACTCGGCTCACATACAAGGGAAAAATGCTTTCACAATCCTTAGTCCTAACCCAGACTAAGCAACCTACGGGATTTCTGCCCGAATCTCAAATGGTCATCCCTCTCTTGATACAACTCCGATTAGAGTGTATGGCCCCAACCTAGAAAGGTTCGATCCTAGGCTACAATTTCCTAGTTGATCACGAGCTTAAATTCAACCATCTAAGTCCTCGAATTAGCTTCTCAAGCTCCAGCCTGCGTGCTTCCTGTGCACGGGTTGCACCTTACCAATAACATATAATCCTACTCGTTCATCAGAACGACACTAACTCAAATTCTGTAGAAGGATGTGGGTGTCCTCAACAACTCTCTAGTTGGTCATGAGTACAAATTATCCCATTAAGTCACCCTAACACACTCATCTATCATCAATACACCAATTACACAATTGGTCTCTCCAATTCAGAGCACACAGCTCTACTCTAGTCCACTGTCCAGTCTTACAAAATTCATAACAATTCAACCGTTGACTGGAATTGCCTCAAATTAGTTTTGTTGGAAATGTCTATGTGTCTACTACAACTCTCCACTGGGTCATGATCCTCAAAATATGCCTCTAACAGGTCTCAATTCCCCAAACTTTACAGAGTGTTAAAACTGGCTGAAAACAGCACAGTGCTCAATCACAAAATCACAGTAAATTGCATACTTGTCCAATTGACACAAAATTTATGGTGGTGATACTAGACATCATACCCAACATCATACAAAAGTCCTCATGCCTCTAAAATTTTGTGATTTTAGATAGATTTTTCTCATGCCTCTAAAATCATCCAAATAATTTACTAATTTTTGTAGATAATCAACATGAATTCATGAATATTCAGTAAAAATTTCATATCAAAATCACAAAAATTCCTACAATAACAACCATCCTGTTTTTCTTTTCCTGAGTCTTCCTTACGACAATATCCATCTCTCAATTTTATTAGCATATCAAATGGTCATAGAAAAATCTGAAATAAATCATGGATGATCCTAACACATAAATGAACAAACCCTTTTAATTTTCGTGGTCTAATTCAACATATTGTGCTCTCGAAAAAATCCACAAAATGGTACTCCGAACCTAGCTTTTCCTAGTTCCAATCTGACTTCTACTCTAACCTTTAGAAGAGCAATCCTATGCATTCTAGCACACATGCATGCAACCAAAATTAATTGAAAGACAAGAATTTCAATTTTAGAGAAACTTCCCACCTTAGGTTGTAGTAGTAGAAGGAATTTCTTGAAGGCTCTTCTCTTGGAAATCTCCTTTTCTTCCTTCTCCTTTACTTCCTTCTTCTTTTCTCTCCTCCTTCTCTTGTGGTGTTCTCTGCTGAAAATTCCAGAGCAAAAGGGGGAAAAGAAGTGGGAAATGAGGGTGATGGGGAGGGGGGAGGCCGGATTTGACAGGGGGGGTAGGTTAGGCTATAGGTGGTTTGTAGACCCAAAACCATGGCTTAGCCCATTTGTTTGGTGTATGTTAGGTTGGCTGCCCAACATAACTCTTAACGAGCTCCAACGAGTGTGAGACGCGTATTTTAACGAGCGCACGCAACCTATATTCACTGTAGTACTATACCGTGTTATATTTGTATGTGCATTGTGCCGAAAACTAGCAGTTATACTAGTATCGGTCCGTCTCGTTCTCGTGCATTTTTGGAATGCAACTCTCCCAAAAAACCGTCCCGTAGCCCTAACCATCCACCACGATGGCAAAATCGACCCATAATACTACAATCAATTGCACGCATACTAACAATATACATACACATATGCATATCTTCAGGTACCGTACAAAACGGGGTATTACATCACTCCCTCCTTAGAATCGTTCTGTCCCCAGAACATCCTTAGTGGGAGAAAGAAAAACAACAAACAAAATAGAAAACATTCAGAATAAATCCGGATATAAGGCCTTCATGCGGCTCTCCGGCTCCCACGTGGCTTCTTCCACGAACTGGTTCTTCCAGAGAACTTTGACCATCGGGATAACCTTGTTTCTCAGTACCTTGTCCTGATGATCAAGTATCCTGACTGGTTTCTCTCTACAGGAAAGATCTACCTGCAAATCCTTCGGAACCTCTGGCAACCGATGGCTCGAATCTGGGACATACTTCCGTAGCATAGAGACGTGGAACACGTCATGTACTTGAGATAGCTCGCCTGGCAGCTCCAACTTATAAGCCATCCTGCCAATCCTTTTCAGAATCTTGTATGGTCCAATATACCTCGGAGCTAACTTTCCACCTTTCCCAAACCTGATAACTCCTTTGGTCGGCGATACCTTGAGAAATACGGAGTCGCCTTCCTCAAATTCCAACTCTCTTCGGCGGTTGTCCGCATAGCTCTTTTGCCTGCTTTGTGCTCCTTGAAGTCTCTTCTGAATAAGTTCGATCTGCTCCGACGTCTGTTGCACGATTTCTGGTCCATACATCTGCCGCTCTCCTACCTCGAACCAACAAATCGGCGTCCTGCATCTTCGTCCATACAAAGCTTCATACAGGGCCATGCCAATGCTTGCCTAATAGCTGTTATTATAAGCAAAATCTACCAAGGCTAAGTATTTTTTCCAACTTCCTCCGAAGTCCAAAATGCATGCCCGCAACATGTCCTCGAGAATCCTGTTGACTCTCTCCGTCTGTCCATCCGTCTGAGGGTGAAAAGCTGTGCTGAAGTCTGTTCTAGTTCCCAACGCTGACTGTAGACTTCGCCAGAATCGAGACGTAAATCTTGCATCTCGGTCGGATACTATCGACACTGGCCCTCAATGTAGCTTTACTATGTTCTCAATGTAGACCTCGGCCACCTTCTCGACTGTCCAGGTCGTCTTTACTGGAAGAAAATGTGCTGACTTGGTCAATCGATCCACAATCACCCATATTGAGTCATTTCCCTTAGGGCTCCTGGGTAACCCAGTGATAAAATCCATACTGATGTTCTCCTATTTCATTATGGGATGGGTAAAGGCTGTAACAATCCTCCTAGTTTCTGGTTTTCGACCTTAACTTGTTGGCATGTCAAACACTTGGTGACAAACTCTGTTATATCTCGCTTCATCCCTGACCACCAATAGTGCTGCTTCACATCGCGATACATCTTGGTGCTTCCAGGGGTGAATCATGAGTAATGTGGAGTGAGCTTCCTTCAAGATGTCTTCCCTCAACTCCTTGTCCTTTGGTACACATAGTCGGTTTCCAAACCATAGTGAACCTTCTCTTATACTGATTCCGCCAATTTTCCTTCACGCACTTGCTTCTTCTTGTCTTCCATCTCTGGATCTTTGGTCTGAGCCTCCTTCACTCGCTCATCCAAGCTTGGTCGTCACACCAACTGTGCCAGAACTACACTTATGTGTTGTGTAACCACTTCGATGCCTGCCTGCCTGATCTCTTCATCTAGCTCCCTCCGGGTCGCTATCAATGTTGCCCCACTTCTCTTTCTACTGAGCGCGTCTGCTACCACGTTGGCTTTTCCTGGATGATATATAATCTCAGGCCTGATGTCTTCAAGTACTTCCAACCATCTCCTCTGCCTTAAGTTGAGATCCTTCTGTTGGTAGATATACTTTAAGCTCTTGTGGTCAGTGTAGATTTCCACCTTTGCTCCGTATAGGTAATGTCTCCATGATTTCAAAGCAAAAATTATTGCTGCAAGTTCCAAATCATGGGTTGGATAGTTCTTCTCGCGTGGTCGTAGCTATCTCGAACCATAAGCTATAACCTTGCCTTCCTGCATCAGCACACATCCAAACCTCAAATATGACGCATCACTGTAGATGACGTAGTCCTTATCCTCCTGAGTTAAAACCAATATAGGTGCGGAGATCAAACAGTTCTTCAGTTCCTAAAAACTTTCTTCACACTTCACCGTCCAGTCGAAACTTTGGTTCTTTTTGGTCAAAGCTGTAAGGGGTACAGCTATCCTTGCCTAATTCTGGATAAACTTTCGGTAATACCCAGTCATACGCAGAAATCTTCTTACTTCCTTCACCGTCTTCAGTTGTGGCCATTCCTTGACCGCTTCTATCTTCTGAGGATCCGTTGCCACTCCCTCCTTAGAAAGGATATGGCCTAGGAATGCAACTTCCGATTTCCAGAACTCACACTTGGATAATTTGGCATATAGCTGATGCTCCTGTAACTTGCTCAAGACTACTGTTAGATGTTCAGTATGATCCTCTTCCGTCCTTGAATATACCAAAATGTCGTCGATGAAGACCACAACAAATGAGTCGATAAACGGCCGTAGAATTCTGTTCATCAAGTCCATGAAAATAGCTGAAGCGTTAGTCACTCCAAACGGCATTACCAAGAACTCATAGTGTCCATGTCAAGTTCGAAAAGCTGTCTTAGGTACATCCTCTTCCTTGACTCGTACCTGATGATATCCAGATCGTAGATCAAACTTGGAAAATACTGTTGCTCCCTGAAGCTGATCGAACAAATCGTCGATCCTGGAAATTGGGTACTTGTTCCGAATAGTTACCTTATTCAATTCCCGATAATCGATACACATTCCGGACGACCCGTCCTTCTTCTTAACCAGCAATACTGGTGCTCCCCAAGGCGATGCACTTGGTCTGATAAATCCTTTCTGCAAGTACTCTTCAATCTGCTTCTTGATCTCATTCTGCTCTACTAGTGCCATTCGATAGGGTGCTTTGGATACTGGAGCGATTCCTGGTTGAATTGTGATGCTAAACTCGACATCACGGTGTGGGAGAATTCCAGGTAAATCCTCTAAGAATACAAGTGGAAAATTCCTCACCACTGGTATCTTGCTCACCTCTTCTGGTACCCGTACTTTACTAGCAGTTGCGAAGGTCATTGCCTCCGATCTCTGCTCCCCGTGGAATACAAGTTTCACTCCTTCAGCTGAAATAATCACCTTCTTCTCCTTGCAGTCACTGTTTGCCTTATACCTCGACATCCAATCCATGCCAATAATGACATCTGTCCCAGCAAAACCCAACTCCAACAAATCGATACTTAGGGTTTCTCCGCTAATCTGGAGCTTACATCCCCTATAGCATAGATCTGTAGTGAGGTTTGCCCCTAATGGCGTAGCTACCATCAAAGCTAAATCTGGAATTGCCTTTTGTGTGCATCCTAGTTTCCTTGAAAAAGATTTTGACACAAAAGAATGAGTCGATCCACTATCAAACAAGATTGTTGCCAAAATTCCATTTATATATGTATGTCCTATTACAACAGTACATTATCCATCAGCTCCCAAAAACCCAAAATACAACTTAAACTCATACACCATTTGCTTACATACCAGTAATTACCCTTCCATCGTTTTCAGCATCCTCCTTGGTCAAGGCGAATACTCTTCCTTGACGCATGGGCTTTTTCCCTTTGTCAGTTGCTCCCGACCCTCTCCTGTGATTGTTCCTTGCCAATTGGGGACATTCTAGCTTGATATGCCCTTCTTGTCTACACTGGAAACATTTCACTGCGTTCTTCCTGGGGCATCGATCCATAAAGTGTCCCTGCTCTCCGCAACGATAACAACTTCCGGGCTTGAATTCTCCTGCATTGGGATTGATCTTCCGGAACTTCTGGTTCTTGCCTTGCTTCTTGAACATTGTTGCTGGGGTGGTTCTCTTCCCTTTGTTCCAGAACTCTGTCCTTCCTTGATTCTGATTCATATCTGCCTCTGTTGTTGCAGCTCTTCTCACCAGCTTGTCGAATCGGCGACTGCTCAAAGGAACCATCTTCGACCTCAATCCAGGCCTAAGTCCTTGCTCAAATCTTTGAGCTTTCTTCGCTTCTTCTTGGACCATCTCCGGCGCATACCTTGACAATTGAGAAAACTTCGTCTCATATTCTCTGACTGTCATATTTCCTTGCTTCAAGCTATGGAACTCCATTGCCTTCTCGTCTTGCACATCCAAAGGGAAATAGTGCTGTCGAAATTCCTCAAGGAAATCTTCCCAAGTGATCTGTCCCTCTCCGAGACCACGCTTCACGGACTGCCACCAAACTCCGCCATCCTTCTCTAGTAAGATAGTAGCGAGACGTACCTTGCTGTCTTCGGGAGTCATCATCACCCAAACACTATCTCCACCTGACGTATCCAGTCATCAGTAGCTGTGGGATTAGCCTGTCCTTCGAAGACTAGCGGCTTCATCCTCCTAAATGATTCCACCATCTTCACTGGATCAGTGTTCACCGCAACTCCAGGTTCTCCTTGTGGCGGCGCTTGGTTCCTGCTAGCCTCCACAAATGCTCCAATCATCTGATATACCCGAGTAAACTCTCCCCTTACATCAAGGCCAGTACCGTTGGCTCCACTGCCTTCGGCTTCATTCTGGTCACTTCGATTGCTTCTAGTTCTTCCTGCCATCTGAAAGCTAACACAGACACCATCAACCAACATCATAATGCAAAACCCCAGAACACACTAGCACTAGTCAAACATACTAGTTCCATTCATTTCAAAAAGGTTTTACAAAGATTTGTCAATACATGATCACATCATCATCATCCCATGGGTTCATACTACACCCATCAAAACAATAGCAGTCAGCCTAGCTATTCAAAAAGGTCGTCATCTATACACATCAAAAGAGATCCTATAACACTAGAGGAAGTCACTGCTCTCCTGTTCATGGCGAGTCGCCAACCTCGGAGCTATCCCCGGCAGTCATACGGTCCAACAGATCCTGCATGTCGCAGACCTGTGTCCTCAGTGCCAGATACCTGCTCTGCAGCTGACCTAGCCTCTCCTCGTATCTGTGCTTCAACAGTACTACCCTCGTCTTCCATTTCCTTTTGGGCCCTCTCCAGCTTGGCCACTCTCCTTTCTGCGGTTATCAACACTCGTGCGAGGTTCTCAAAATGATCCTCTGGCTGTCCGTGACTCCATTTATAGGCAGCCAGCTCCTAGAACATCCTGGTGATAACTTGTTCTAAGGCTGTGGGCTGTGGGGGTGGAGGTGGAAGTGGGGGTACAGAACCATGTCCATTTGACCATCCGTTCGAGTGTCCGTTGTCCAAGTTCGGCATCTGCAAGAGAAAATATGGGAATCAGTACAGATACGGAAAAATTATAAGGCATAAGTTGTGAAAGAAACATTATGAATTATAATCATCAGCTATCTGACTAAACCCAATTCTTGCAATGCATCTAAGTTTTAATTTTCCTGCTGTGTTGGACTAATATTTGAAGTCTACTCTGATACCAACTTCTGTAGCGCCCCAAATCCCTATATCGGGGACCTGAGACCCTACTCCAGGAGTCGAACTTCAAAATAGCCAAATCACAGAAGTACAGAAAATTTAAAAACTTTTATTCCATATAAGTGTTACATTTACAAGGGTTACAATGTCCCAATAAAAGTTACAATATTTACAACAATATAACAGTGCTTGTATATGTCCCTTGGATCCTTGGACTAACTCGAGCTCCGTAGTATCTGTAGATCGGCTTCGGATACCTACAAGGTGGGAAACGTCAGCACTTCGACTGACGCAAAGCTGGTGATAACAGCGATCCTCTAAAATTCAATCACAACCAATAATTTATGCAAAATAGAAAGGTGATGTGCCAAAACAAGGGTTTAGTGGATTCAGGTTCTAGTGCAGTGTTATGACATGACCTTAAATCTAGATGCAGTAAACTCACATGCCTAACATCTAATGCAAGCAAGACTTTGAAGCACAAATGCATCCCATACTACATACGCCCCCAAATCTAGCCGTCTTTCTCCACAATATAGGGATTCGAACCCTCGCCATGCACCCTACTCTTGTACACACTCCAGTTCCCAATAGATTGTCTGTCGCCCAAGGAGATTGCAGTGGTCGGTCTAACTTCGCCCTGCAGTGCCCAAGTGGTCACCGCCAGTTGGTACCCACGTACGGACCTCCTTAGAAACCACGTTGAACCTGGTCCTTACGACCCTTGGTTCCACATGTCCATTCATGGACTCTCGCATGCGTGTTCACCCCTGGCCCGGGTTATGAACATATATATACCAAAACACAAAATACAAACCTGTGCTTTAGGGACGTGAGCACCACGAAGGTCATTTCCTTCGGGCCTCCGGCACCTTACTTCGGCAAAACTTTGGGAATCAACAGATCGAGATACAAGCCGGGGACGCAATCCATTAGCGGCCGAGAACGTATCCCTACGACTGGAAGATACAACACCGACTATGATTTACTAGGACTAATGCAATTTCTCAACCCCTTAATAAACCATTCTAACCCCTACCTTACTCTAATTATTTCGGGTAAGAATTAACTGCTTCCACACTTGCCTATCAGCCTCTGGCCCCTGGCGACACCGGTCCGGTTCGCCACTTCCCCGACTTGGTCTCGTCCAGCAAAAATGGCCTACGCCTGCCGCTATGCCCGGCTATAAATATAAAATTGCCCCGTGAGCTCCACTCACTGGTATGCTCGGACGTCCTACGCTCGGCAGAAGTTTAATAATATAGGCTTGATAGGTGCAGGGTATCCTTTACCCTAGTGACTAACTCGAGTCACACATCCCACTCGGGGAATCAACAACCTCAATAACAGAGATCAACCATTCCTAGACACGAGTCACCGACTCGGCTCACATACAAGGAAAAAATGCTTTCACAATTCTTAGTCCTAACCCAGACTAAGCAACCTACGGGTTTCTGCACGAATCTCAAATGGTCATCCCTCTCTCGATACAACTCCGATTGGAGTGTATGGCCCCAACCTGGAAAGGTTAGATCCTAGGATACAATTTTCTAGTTGATCACGAGCTTAGATTTAACCATCTAAGTCCTTGAATTAGCTTCTCAAGCTCCAGCCTGCGTGCTTCCTATGCACGGGCTGCACCTTACCAGTAACACATAAACCTACTCGTTCATCAGAACGACACTAACTCAAATTCTGTAGAAGGATGTGGGTGTCCTCAACAACTCTCTAGTTGGTCATGAGTACAAATTATCCCATTAAGTCACCCTAACTCACTCATCTATCATCAATACACCAATTACACAATTGGTCTCTCCAATTCAGAGCACACAGCTCTACTCTAGTCCTCTGTCCAGTCTTACAAAAATCATAACAATTCAACCGCTCACTGGAATTTTCTCAAACCACTTTTGTTGGAAAGGTCTAAGTGTCTACTACAACTCTCTACTAGGTCATGATCCTCAAAATATGCCTCTAACAGGTCTCAATTCCCCAATCTTTACGGAGTGTCAAAACTGGTTGAAAACAGCACAGTGCTCAATCACAAAATCACAGTAAACTGCACACTCGAAACTCCAATCTTTACGGAATTTCTTGAAGGCTCTTCTCTTGGAAATCTCCTTTTCTTCCTTCTCCTTTACTTCCCTCTTCTTTTCTTTCCTCCTTCTCTTGTGGTGTTCTCTTCTGAAAATTCCAGAGCAAAAGGGGGAAAAGAAGTGGGAAATGAGGGTGATGGGGAGGGGGAGGCCGGATTTGATAGGGGGGGGGGGGGGGGGGTAGGTTAGGCTATAGGTGGTTTGTAGACACAAAACCATGGCTTAACCCATTGGTTTGGTGTATGTTAGGTTGGGTGCCCAACATAACTCTTAACGAGCTCCAACGAGTGTGAGACGCGTGTTTTAACGAGCTTACGCAACCTATATTCACTGTAGTACTATACCGTGTTATATTTGCATGTGCATCGTGCCGAAAACTAGTAGTTACACTAGTATCGGTCCGTCTCGTTCTCGTGCATTTTTGGAATGCAACTCTCCAAAAAAACCATCCCGTAGCCCTAACCATCCACCACGATGGCAAAATCGACCCATAATATTACAATCAAATGCACGCATACTAACAATATACATACACATATGCATATCTTCAAGTACCGTACAAAACGGGGTGTTACAAGACTCATCATGAGTCAAAATGTGTTCAAACAATAAACCCTAACCCTAACTTGTTTTCCCTCCTCCTTCCCTCCTACACTTGGCCGGCCAACTTGGGCTTCTTTTTTTTTGTTTAAGTTTTGTTTTGTTTGTCAATTGGGCTTCACAAGCCCAACCTCAAAAATGCAGATGTGCATGTTCATGTGCATAGAAAAAAAATAGTTTCATTAACAAGAATATAATTTTATAACTAGTAGAATAAAGTTTTTTTATAAAACGTATTTATCAAAAATTTAGGGTCGTTACATCACTCCCTCCTTAGAATAGTTATGTCCTCAGAACTACACTTAGTGGGAGAAAACAGAAATGAAAAAGAAAGAAAATTTTACACAAATAACTCTGGGTGAGTCTCCTGCATTCGGCTCTCTGGCTCCCAAGTAGCTTCTTCGACAAATTGATTCCTCCAGAGTATCTTTACCATTGGAATGACCTTGTTTCTCATCACCTTCTCTTGACGATCCACTATCTGCACAGGTCGTTCCTTGTAGGAAAGTTTCACTTGCAAGTCTTCTGGAATTTCGGGTAGTTGATGACTCAGGTGTGGCATGTACTTCCTCAGCATGGAGACATGGAAAACATTGTGCACCTGGGCTAACTCAGGGGGTAGTTCCACCTTGTAGGCGGCTTTTCCAATCCTTTTAAAGATTTTGTAGGGTCCAATGTACCTTGGGGCCAACTTCCACCCCTTCCAAATCTAACTATGCCCTTGGTTGGCGAGACCTTCAAGAATACGGAATCTCCTTCCTTAAATTCTAGCTTTCTACGGCGGATGTCGGCATAGCTCTTCTGCCTACTCTGCGCAATATGTAGCCTCTTTCTTATCAATTCAACCTTCTCCGAAGTCTGCTGTACAATTTCCGGACCGAACATCTGCCTCTCGCCCACTTCATACCAGTATACGGGTGTCCTACACTTCCTCTCATACAATGCTTCGAATGGAGCCATCCCGATACTAGCCTGGTAGCTATTGTTGTAAGCAAATTCAACCAGCGCTAGATGCTTATCCCAGCTCCCTCTGAAGTCCAAGATGCATGCTCGGAGCATATCCTCCAAAATCATGTTCACCCTTTCTATTTGTCCATCAGTTTGTGGGTGAAAAGCAGTACTGAAATCTCTCCTTGTTCCCAATATTGTCTGTAGACTCTTCCAAAATCGTGAGGTAAACCTCGCGTCTCTGTCAGAAACTATAGATACTGGTACACCGTGTAGTATCACGATCTCCTGAATGTATACTTCTGCCAACTTCTCCAAAGACCAGGTTGTCCTCACAGGTATAAAATGTGCTGATTTCGTCAACCGGTCCACGACCACCCAAATGGAATCATTTCCCCTGGGACTCCTTGGTAATCCTATAATGAAATCCATGCTGATGTCCTCCCACTTCCACACTGGAATGGGCAAGGGCTATAGTAACCCTCTGGACTTCTGATTTTCTGCCTTTACCCTCTGACAAGTGAGACACCTGGCTACAAACTCTGCTATATCTTGCTTCATTCCGGCCCACCAGTAGAACAGATTCACATCTCAATACATCTTCGTGCTTCCTGGATGAACTACCAGTAAGGTGGTTTGTGCTTCCTTCATGATCACCTCCCTAAGATCCCCCACTTTTGGCACACACAACCGACCTCCAAACCATAGCACTCCTTCTTTAACATTGAACTCAGGAAGTTTCCCTTCGTTCGCTTGCTCTTTGAGTACCTGGATCTCCACATCGCCATCTTGACTCCTCTTCATGCGGTCCTTCAGACTTGGTTGGAGTTCTAGTCGAGCTAACATAGCACCCAACTCTTCAGAAATCATCTCAATACCGGCTCTCCTTATCTCTTCTTCTAACTCCTTCCTCCTAGCTGTTTGCATGGAAAGGCTCCGCTTCCTGCTGAGTTCATCTACCACCACATTGGCCTTTCCTGAATGGTACAAAATCTCTGGCCTGATGTCTTCCAGCACTTCCAACCATCACCTCAGCCTCAGATTTAAGTCCTTCTGCTGATAGATATACTTTAAGCTCTTGTGGTCGGTGTACATCTCCATCCTTTCTTCGTAGATATAATGTCTCCATATCTTCAAGGCAAAGATGATAGCAGCTAGCTCTAAGTCATGAGTTGGATAATTCTTCTCATGTGGTCGGAGCTGCCTCAATCAATAGGCAATGACTTTCCCCTCTTGCATCAGAACACATCCAAAACCAAAGTGAGATCACTGTAGACCTCATACCCTTTACCCGGTTGAGGTAAGACCAAAACTGGTGCTGATATTAGTCAGTTCTTCAGCCCCTAGAAACTGGCTTCACACTTGTCAGTCCATTCAAACTGATTGTCCTTCCTGGTCAGAGCTGTGAGTGGTACCGCAATCTTGGCATAATCCTGAATGAACTTTCTGTAGTACCCGGTCAAGCCCAAAAGCTTCTTACTTCCTTCTCTGTCCTTGGCTGAGGCCAATCCTTCACCGCCTCTATTTTTTGTGGGTCAGTGGCCACTCCCTCCTTAGAAAGGACATGGCCGAGGAAAGCTACTTCCGTCTTCCAGAATTCGCACTTGGAAAGCTTCGCGTACAACTCTTGCTCTTGAAGCTTGCTTAGAAATGCAGACAAATGCTTAGCATGATCCTCCTCGGCCTTCGAGTACACCAAAATGTCATCTATGAAGACCACCACAAATGAGTCAATGAATGGCCGTAGGACTTGATTCATCAAATCCATGAAGATTGCTGGAGCATTAGTCACTCCAAATAGCATCACCAGAAACTCATAGTGCCCATGCCGCATCCTGAAAGCTGTCTTTGATATGTCTTCCTCCTTGACACGGACCTGATGGTAACCTGGCCGCAGATCTATCTTTGAGAATATTGCGGCTCCTTGTAGTTGATCGAACAAGTCGTCAATCCTGGGAATTGGATATTTGTTTTGGACTGTGACTTTGTTCAATTCCCGATAGTCAGTACACATCCTTAATGACCGATCCTTCTTCTCGACCAGTAATACTGGCGCTCCCCAAGGAGAGGCACTATGCCTGATGAGTCCTTTCTGCAACAATTCCTCTATTTGCTTCTTAACTTGATTCTGTTCCACCAGTGCCATACGATACGGTGTCTTCGATACAGGTGCGCTGTCTGGTAGGGTCACGATACTGAACTCTACATCCCTTGGTAGGGGTAACCCTGGTAATCCCTCCAAAAATACGAGTGGAAAGTCTTGTGCAATGGGTATTCCCTTGACTGCCTTTGGCCCTCTACTCCCGGCTATAGCTGCCAACATAAATTCGTTTTTCTTCTTCCCTTGAAACACAATCTCCGGTTTCTTGGGCTTGTCTATGATCACCTTCTTCTCCTTACAGTCAAAGTGAATCTTGTGCTTGGACATCCTGTTGAATTCTCACCTCGACATTGAAGTCACTGCCGTTGGCTCCTCCGCTTTCTTCCTTGACTCTTGCATCGTAGGCTCTTCTTTATCGACGCCCGGCTACATGCTTGCCTCCTAGACATCAGGTGGCAGATTTGCCTCCTCGACGTCGAGTTGAATCACAAAAGTTAGTAAAAGAATAATCGCAGTGGGGTTAGGTCAGACATAGGAAAAATTCATAAACATAAGTTGCAAAAGAGCAACAATATGATTTACGACCACCAAATATCTATACCAAGCTAACCCTACTGACGCACCCAAGTCTAATCTCCTGTGGTGTTGGACTACAATTTGAAGTAGGCTCTGATACCAACTCTGTAGCGCCTCAAATTCCTAACTTAGGAGCTCGTGACACTCTCTAGGATCTTTCTTCAAATGAGTCACAACACAACAAAAATCACGGGAAATTTAAAACTTTTATTACATCAAATTGTTATTACAATGTCCAATGATTACAACAATAACAATTAATTGTTCCAACAAGAATATACAATAAAGTTTGCACAGGTAACTTTCACTTAGATGCTTTCCCGTGCTAGAGCTTCCCGCGATTCCAAGTCGGCAATTGTCATGCCCCGCTTCCCAAAAAGAATACGGAATACTGATTCGAGACAAAAGCCCAGCGAATGATTTTCATCATTCATAAGCTGTTAAAGAAATCTTTACAACATTCACAGAAATCTTCAGAGTCGGAAGCAAAAGAATCAACCACATGCACATATGAGCCAAAATACCAATAAGAATACTTGAAACCAAATATACAAATCTCAAATAGTCATGATCTGAATAAATCAAATATCTTTGGGCACATTGCCCAAATACAAGAATAAATCAAAGTCTCAAATACAATATTGTTCAAGCAAGCTACAAGAAATAATAATAAAAAAATGCAGCACTAATATTTCATGTCTCCGATACCATCTGGAACCTGTTCTCCAAAATCTGCAATTCATCGAATGCAGGAAAGAGGAAAAGAGAAAAAAAACTACCCGTCAATTGCAAGTTACGGGCCACTTATAATGTAGGATACAAGCACATGGGAAAACTAACTACCAACATGGTATAAGTATGATGTCAAAATAACAACTAGCATGGCAAGTGAACAAGTGTAAATAGCATGAATCAAGTGTCAAGTAATCAAGTATCATGTAAACATGCATCAAGTGTCAAGTATTATGTATCGTGTATCAAGTGTCATGTACCATGTAGTCAAGTATCAAACAAGCATGTATCATGTTCAAGTACCATGTTCAAGTATCATGTTCAAGTAGCATGTATCAAGTCTTGTAGTGATTACTATTTAGGTAGCACTTCATGCAGCCCACCTTACATGGTTTCTATAACAAACAGTTTCCCTTCAGAATTCATAGTGGACCATAAAGGGCAGTATACTTGGGGACAAGTCAAGTAATCGAGCTCCAAGCTCCAAGTATCATGTATCAAGTAATCACGTGTCCAGTTGTGCAAGTGGCAAGTATCGTCTCTTGCGTGCAAGTATCAAGAAATAACGTGTCATGTATCATGTCTCAAGTAATCACGTAGGATCAGTGGATCCCCTTTCGAGTACACGTTTCTGAATTATCCACTATTAGATCTGTCCCTTAAACCCCGGCTTGGTTATTTATTATTAATATCAAATAAGCATGTATATGGGAAAAACATATCAAGAATAACATGGAGTGATCATGTGACAAGTGCAAGTTGCAAGATAAACATGTACGAGTGCAAGATATCTCATAAAAGAATAAAATAAACAATTCTCAAGTTCAGGACAGCAAGACCATACTGTAGTAAAACAGTGATTTCCAGTGTTACAAACATGCAAATATAAAACCGTCGAAATGTCTAGAAAATAGACTTCCAACTGAATTCAGCGAGTATAAATAAGTCATATACTAACTCACAAAAATATAGCTCGAAACTGATTTGAATACAGAAAATAGGTTCAACCAAATTATCAGGAATACGAATTCAAGAACAGGAAAACAGCATGAAAACTCAATAAATAAATCCACGAAAAATCTGGGGATATTCCCCTATATGTCTAGTATCCAAATATAAAGATTCATAATTTTTCAGTAAAATTAGATCAGTCATAAAAAATAAGAAAACATCAATAAACGGTAGTTTGGCAAATCTGGAATTTCCAACACTGCTGTACGAAAACTATGATATCTCACAACCAGTGAAACGAAATCCAACTCCACCAAAGGGATATAAAAATAGATAAAATATACTAACTTTCATATTTCACAAACATTTTTCATACAGTAAAAGGAGTCATAGTGAAAATAAGGTTCTTTACAAAACAGCGAGTAAAATACAGCAAGTATAGTTTTCATAAACGAGCTTGAAATAGCACATAAAACTCATCAATAAAATCCACCAAAATTCTGGGTAATCCCTAACTAGATAAAGAAACACTGACCAAAGTTTTGGATAAAAATAATATATGTAGAATCAGTATCAAAATCATTTAGTCATCAAAATCATCGAAAAACAAAATCTGAAAAATATCGACACCGTTGTAGGGAAACAGTCATAACTCACTCATACAAAAACGAAATCAAACAAGGTCAGGGGTATTTGAAAATAGATGAAATTCTCTAAAACTCATGTTTTATACCGAAATTAAGATACTAGCTTCAAAACAGTCCAAAACAGCAAACAAAACAGATCAGCGATAAAATACAGATTTTGCCTTTTAATGACAACTCAACATATATCATACAAAACTTGTTCAATACACAACCAAACATGAAATCGAGTCTACCAAGTGTCCAAGCATCATAATTTAGAGTATCTAACATGTCCACACCAAATATATCACATGAGTCTCAACCAAATCACGAATTCTCACAAAAGTCTCAGAAACATGATCAAAATCAAGAATGGGTAAAACCTAAGTTATTTCATGTCCATATTGTGTCGTGAGTCATCTATAGTCAAATTTTCACAAAAGAGACAAAATCCATCAAGAATAACACAAACAAGAGTCGTCTCTAGACCCAATTACACTATAGGTGATATTTTTGACTTGTATCAAACAAATGAATTAGAGTACAAGTTACTTGCCTTAACCGAAGACGAAGAACGACGAAGATCAAGAGTGACGGGAGTAGATCCCGACAACGAACAAAACCACGAATGAATCAACGAATCACGAACAACAAATCATGAACACCACACGTGCAAACCAACACGTGCACACCAAAGATCAAGGGAGAGAAAGAGACTTGCGGTCGGCAACGGCAAAGAGCAAAGACAAGGGGACAGACGAGATGATGGTGATCGGTGCTTTGGCTGCTTGGTTCTTGGGTGAAGATGTCGGCAATGGAGTGGGTGGTCGGGGGGTGCAAGTGCAGCCGGGAGAGGGGATGCCGGGATTGGGGCTCGGTTGGGTGCAGGTCAGCCTGGTCAGGAGGGAGCAGCAGGTCGGGAGAGGGGGTCAGCGGCCTGGGGTCGGGTTGGGTTCGGCTGAGTGCGGCGGGAGAGGGAGAGAGATAGGGGGAGGCCGGGATTGAGGGATTAGGGTATTCGGGTTCGGGTTTGTGTGAGGGAGTGTGTATTTATATGGAGGGATTAGGGTGAATAATACAAGTCGGGTTAATGGGTATTTGGATTGTAGGTAATTAGGAGAAGTAGTAGGATTTGATTAATTTGGGTTTGGTAATCATATTAGGGATAAAATAATAGAATTGGGAATAGGATAACAACCAATCACCACCACTCACACCTAAGAACAAAAATAAAAAGGACAAGAACAAAATGAAAGAAAGAACAAAATAATGAAGAACGAAACAAAAGAGGCAACCAATCAAACAAAAAGCTCAAAAAGAAATAAAACGAATATATATTGAAAACTACTTCAATATACGATTCAGAAAAATACAAAAGAGAAAAATACACCAAAACGAAAACTAAACTAAAAAATACACAAAATGAAAAACAGGGGTTAGAATCCTACCCACCTAACAAGGAGAATTTCGTCCTCGAAATTCAAAAAAGAAGATACATAGGGTAACCCCAAAACAACCAAAAGAACAAAACAAAACTACTCAAACAAATAAGAAAATTTCTGCTGAATCTCCTCCTCCAGCTCCCAAGTCGACTCACCAGGCGAGTGAGGATTCCAAGCAACACGAACCAACTAGATGACCTTGTTCTTAAGTACTTTCTCCCGCCGATCCATAATAGCAACTGGCGGAATCTCACAAGTCAAATCCCGCCGAATGGTCAACTCAGAATTGTCGATCACGTGGCTCTCATCTCGGATATATCTCCTAAGTTGGGAGACATGGAAAACATTGTGCACTCTTGATAAAGCTGGCGGCAAAGTAAGATGATAGGCCACCTTGCCTACTCGCTCCAAAATCTCAAACGGTCCAATAAACCTAGGGCTATGCTTGCCCCCACCACCAAACCGAATGACACCGCACCACGGCGATATCTTTAGGAAAACATGGTCACCAACACCAAACTCCAAAGCTCTCCGATGGACATCGGCCCATCACTTTTGCCTGTCCTGAGCTGCCTGCAAATGCTTCCTGATCTGAACCACAGCATCTCCGAACCCAACAACTTCCTCTCACCAATGTCATCCCAACACACTGGTGATCTGCACTTCCACCCATAGAGTGCCTCGAACGGAGCAGCTTTAATACTGGCTTGAAAGCTGTTATTATACAAGAACTCTACGAGATGCAAATGATCCTCCCAAGAACCACCAAACTGAAGCATACAGGACCTCAACATGTCCTCAAGAATCTGAATAGTCCGCTCTGACTGTCCATCAGTTTAGCTTAATTTACTCCCCAAGCTGTTCTGAAGACTCTCCCAGAACTGATATCTGAATCTCGTATCCCTATCGGATACAATGCTGACTGGAACCCCATGAAGTCTAATAATCTCTTGCATGTACCTCTCAGCAAGGCTCTCAGTAGACTACCCGACACTAAAAGGAATGAAGTGAGCACTTTTCATCAAACAGTCGACAATCACCCAAATGGCATTATGACCCTTAGTACTCCTCGGCAAAGTGGTCACAAAATCCATAGTGATATATTCCCACTTTCACTCTGGAATAGGAAGCAGTTGAAGAAGTCCAGTGGTTCTCTGATGCTCTGCCTTAACATGCTGGCAGATCAAACACTGAGCAACAAACTGAGCCACAGCCCTTTACATACCTTGCCCCTTAGAAATGAAGCTTCAAATCCCGATACATCTTGGTACCACCAGGATGGATAGAATACGAAGACTGATGGGCTTCCTCAAGCAACCTCTGACGAACATCACCTTCCGGGACACATAATCTGGACCCAAAACGAAGAAATCCATCCGAATGAATAACCATGTCCGTCCTGGACCCAGACTCAACCTCAGCTCGAAATCTCTGCAACTGTGCATCAGTAGCCTGCGCCTCTTTAATCTGATCAACAAGAGAAAGCACCAAACAACTCCGATCAGAACTCGGCAACAAAACCTCCAACTCCAACCTCTTCATTTGCTCAATCAAATCTCTCTGCTGAGTCAAGAACATAACTGCCGGTCTTCTGCTCAAAGCATCTGGCACCAAGTTTACTTTACCAGGATGGTATTACAAACTGATGTCATAATCGGCCATAAGTTGCAACAAACGCCTTTGCCTCATGTTTAACTCCTTCCAGGTGAAGACGTACTTGAGACTTTTGTGGTCTGTAAAGTTCTCCACTCGGTCCTCAAATAAATAATGTCTCCACAGCTTCAAAGCAAAAATCACTACCGCTAACTCCAAGTCATAAGTCAGATAGTTCTTCTCATGCGGCCTCAATTGCCTCGATGCATATGCCACGACTCGGCCCTTCTGCATCAAAACTTCTCCAAGACCCTTACCAGAAGCATCACAGTGAATTACAAATCCGCCTGAACCATCGGGAATAGTCAACACAGGCGTTGACTTCAATATGTTCTTCAACTCAACAAAAGCCTCATTGCACTCATCAGACCAACAAAACTTCTGATTCTTCCCAGTCAACTTAGTCAATGGTCCTGCTATCTTCGAAAAATCTTAGACGAACTTCCGATAATAGCCAGCCAAACCGAGAAAACTCATGACTACTGAAACTGACTTGGGAATAGGCCAATCCTTTACAGCCTCAACCTTGGTAGGATCCACAAAAATGCCATCGTCTGAGATAATGTGCCCCAAGAATGAAATCCTGTCGAGCCAAAACTCGCACTTGCTGAGTTTCCCACAGAGCTGATTGTCTCTCAAAGTCTGCAGAACCACTCTAAAATGCTCGGCATGATCTTCCCGATTCTGAGAATACACCAGAATATCATCAATGAAGACCAACACAAATATATCCCAGAAATGAGAGAAGACCCTGTTCATAAGACTCAAGAATACAGCCGGCGCATTCGTAACTCCGAACGGCATCACAAGATACTCATAGTGCCCATATCTAGTCCTGAAAGCAGTCTTATGTATATCTGCAGCCTACACCTTGACTTGATGGTACCCAGAACGAAGATCCAACTTCAAGAAAACAGTAGCCCCACTCAACTGATCAAACAAATCATCTATCCTGGGAAACAGATACCAATTCTTCACAGTAACTCTATTCATTTCTCGATAATCCATGCACAGTCGACGACCACCATCCTTCTTGTCGATAAAAAGGACCGAAGCACCCCAAGGCGAAACACTAGGTCTGATGAAACCCAAATCAAGTAACTAGTGAATTTGCACCTTAAGCTCTGCTAGCTCAACCGGTGCCATCCTGTAAGGACTCTTCGATATCGGCGTTGTTCCAGACTGAACATCAATACTGAATTCCACTTCCCTATCTGGGGTAAGCCAGGCAACTCATCTAGAAAAACATCCAAGAAATCCAGAACTACTAGAGGTGCAGCCTCACAGCCTGAATGCAACTCCATCACCTAAATCTCCTGATCAACTGCAACTCGGCGAAGGGAAGACTTCCCATCATGGAACTCAAACTCTGTGCGATCTGGAATCCAGAACACAACTTTCTTGGTATGGCAATCAATAATGGCGTGGGTTTCACCCAACCAATCCATACCTAGAATAACGTCGAACCGCGAATTCCCAATTACTATCAAATTGGCTTTGAACTCTGCGCTACCAATCATCACAAGACACTGCCTGTACTCCCTAGAACAAATGACAACTCCACCACCTGTCACAATGTTCCAAGCCTCTGACATGTTGCTGCACTCCAACTGATGGCGAGCGACAAATCGAGAGGAGACAAAAGAATGGGTTGCCCCAGAATCAAACAGAACATGAGCAGGGAAAGAGCACACGAGCACAACACCTAAGAGAGAAAAAAAGAAAAGACAAGAAAAAGAAGGGTTGAACTGGGGTGAGGAAAAACAAAATGCAAAAGACAATAGAAAGAAATAAAGCAAGGGAAATGACGAAACAAAAGAGAAACAACAAACAATAAAACAATAAAACAAAAGATACCTGCAACCACACCCTTAGCTGACTCAGCATCTGTAGCACTCAGGTTGAAAGCCTGACCTCTCCTTGGAAGAACGGTCCTCTGATCGACAATCTGACGCTGCGAGGGAAGCGGTGGTCAAACTGGACCACGAGCTGTGGCAACTGGTTGAACATGATCCCTGGCTAGAGGAGCCAACTGCGGGCAGTCCCGCACCGAATGATCAGCAGCACCACATCCAAAACAGCGACGATTGGCACGTCGGCAATCCTTGTGCTCATGCCCTGGAAGACGGCAAAAGTCACAGAAACCAACTCTCAGAGGAACCGCAGAAGAGTAAGGAGCTGCCCTGACTGGAGGGGCTAGAACAGGTCTCCGAGTAGGCCCACCAGTAGACTTAGCAACTGAGTGCGGAACAGTCCACTGAGAAGAAACCAAACCACCACGAGCCTGTTCCTTGGCCCTAGCTACCTCAAGAGCCTCAGCATAGGTATGCAAACGAAGAGAGACAAGCTGCACCTTGATGTCTCGCTCAAGCCCCAAAAATGAACCTACAAGCCCTATCCTCTTCGTTCACCACAAGAACGGCTGCGAAGCGGCTAAGTTTCGGAAATTCGGCTGCGTACTCGTCCACAGACCTAGAGCCCTGCTTCAAGAAAGTCTTATGTTACAATATTTGCATGAACAATATGTAACAAAATTTCATTACTAAAAATAACGACCAACCTATTTCAGGGCTAAGAATTGTTGCTCCATCTCGACTCTGGTGCTGCTAGGAAAGAACTTCTCCAAGAAGCTCCTAATGAAAATGGCCCTAGTGATCAGTCTTTCGAGCCTTTCGGACTCAGACCTCCACCAGATATGAGTCAAGTCCACCAACTGGATGGTAACCACATCCACACGATCTGCATCAGCAACTCTAGCTGCCAAAAGCAGTTTCTCTGTCCGAATCAACCACTGTTCAGCCTCCAAAGGCGTCTCAGTGTCTGAAAATCTGTCGGGATGCAACCTCATAAAGTCTGTGACCGTTACCAGACAGGGAGGAAGAACATCCTATCTAGGCACAACAGGCAGAGTAACTCGAGCAGCTTCCAAAGCAGCCATCACCAAATCAGTATGGTTCTGTTGCTGATTAATCAAGCGTTCAAGCACCGCAGTGACAGCCTCAATCGGGTCACCCTGCGACTGAGAAGTAGAATCCCTGCAAGCCATAGTCTGTACAAAACCAAAAACAGTTAGTATTCAGATCAATGTTGATAATATTTGATTCATTTATGTATACAGTGTTGGTGAAATGTTGCGCAGATCCCAGTTCGAGCCAAGCTTGTCCAATATATTAAGCAACTAATACATTAGCCAAACTTGGTTCTCTGATACCACTAAAAACCCTGTCACGCCCTGCTTCCCAAAAAGAATACGAAATACGGATACGAGACAAAAGCCCAGCGAATGATTTTTATCATCCATAAGCTGTTCAAGAAATCTTTACAACATTAACAGGAATCATCAGAGTCGGAAGCAAAAGAATCAACCACATGCACATATGAGCCAAAATACCAACAAGAATACTTGAAACCAAATATATAAATCTCAAATAGTCATGATCTGAATAAAACAAATATCTTGGGTCACATTGCCCAAATACAAGAATAAATCCAAGTCTCAAATACAATACTATTCAAGCAAGCTACAAGAAATAATAATAATAAAATACAGCACTAATACTTCATGTCTCTGATACCATCTGGAACCTGTTCTCCAAAATCTGCAATTCAGCGAATGCAGGAAAGAGGAAAAAAGAAAAATAAGTACCCGTCAATTGTAAGTTATGGGTCACTTATAATGTAGGATACAAGCACAAGGAGAAACTAACTAGCAACATGGTATAAGTATGATACCAAAATAACAACTAGCATGACAAGTGAACAAGTGTAAATAGCATGAATCAAGTGTCAAGTAATCAAGTATCATGTAAACATGCATCAAGTGTCAAGTATTATGTATCATGTATCAAGTGTCAAGTATCATGTAGTCAAGTATCAAGCAAGCATGTATCATGTTCAAGTAGCATGTATCAAGTCTTGTAGTGATTACAATCTAGGCAGCACTTCAAGCAGCCCACCTTACATGGTTGCTACAACAAACAGTTTCGCTTTAGATTTCATAGTGGACCATAGAGGACAGTATACTCGGGGACAAGTCAAGTAATCGAGCTCCAACCTCTAAGTATCTTGTATCATGTAATCACGTGTCCAGTTGTGCAAGTGGCAAGTATCGTGTCTTGCGTGAAAGTATCAAGAAATTACGTGTCAAGTAACATGTCTCAAGTAATCACATAGGATCAGTGGATCCCCTTCCGAGTACACGTTTCTAAATTATCCACTATTAGATCTGTCCTTTAAACACCGGCTTGGTTATTTATTAATAATATCAAACAAGCATGTATATGGGCAAAACATATCAAGAATAACATGGCATGATCATGTGACAAGTTCAAGTTGCAAGATAAAAATGTACGAGTGCAAGATATCTCATAAAAGAATTAAATAAACAAATCTCAAGTTCAGGACAGCAAGACCATACTATAGTAAAACAGTGATTCCCAATGTTACAAACAGGCAAATCTGAATCCGTCGAAACGTCTAAAAAATAGACTTTCAACCAAATCCAGCAAGTATAAATAAGTCATATATTAATTTAAAAAAACATAGCTCAAAACTGATTTGAATATAGAAAATAGGTTCAGCCAGAAAATCAGGAATACGAATTCAAGAACAGGAAAACAGCATGAAAACTCAATAAATAAATCCACGGAAAATATGGGGTATTTCCCTATATGTCCAGTATCTAAATATAAAGTTTCATAATTTTCCAGTGAAATTAGACTAGTCATCAAAAATAAGAAAACATCAATAAACGGTAGTTTGGCAAATCTGGAATTCCCAACACTGCTGTACGAAAACTATGATATCTCGCAACCAGTGAAACGAAATCCAACTCCGCCAAAAGGATATAAAAATAGATAAAATATACTAACTTTCTTATTTCCCAAACATTTTTCATACAGTAAAAGGAGTCATAGTGAAAATAAGGTTCTTTATAGAACAGCGAGTAAAATACAGCAAGTATAGTTTTCATAAACGAGCATGAAACGGCACATAAAACTCATCAATAAAATCTACCAAACTCTGAGTAATCCCTAACTAGATAAAGAAACACTGAAAAAAGTTTTGGATAAAAATAATATATGTAGCATCAGTATCAAAATCATTTAGTCATCAAAATCATTGAAAAACAAAATCTGGAAAAGATTGACACCACTATAGTGAAACAGTCATAGCTCACTCATACAAAAACGAAATCAAGCAAGGAAATAGGGATTTGAAAATGGACGAAATTCTCTAAAACTCATGTTTTATACCGAAATTAAGATACTGGCTTCAAGATAGTCCAAAACAGCAAACAAAACAGATCAGCGACAAAATACAGATTTTTTTCTTTAACGACAACTCAACATATATCATACAAAACTTCTTCAAAACATAACCAAACATAAAATCGAGTCTACGAAGTGTCCAAACATCATAATTTAGGGTATCTAACATGTCTACACCAAATATATCACATGGGTCTCAACCAAACCACGAATTCTCACAAAAGTCTCACATACATGATCAAAATCAAGAACGGATAAAATCTAAGTTATTTCATGTCCATATTGTGTCGTGAGTCTTCTATGGTCAAATTTTCATAATAGAGACAAAACCCATTAAGAATAACACAAACAAGAGTCGTTCCTAGACCCAACTACACTATGTATTTTTGACTTGTATCAAACAAATGAATTGGAGTACAAGTTACTTGCCTTAACCGAAGATGAAGAACGACGAAGATCAAGAGTGACAGGAGTAGATCTAGACAATGAACAAAACCCCGAACGAATCAACGAATCACGAACACCACACGTGCAAACCAACATGTGCACACCAACGATCAAGGGAGAGAAAGAGACTTGCGGTCGGCAATGACAAAAAGCAAAGACAAGGGGACGACGAGATGATGGTGATCGGTGCTTTGGGTGCTTGGTTCTTGGCTGAAGATGTCGGCAATAGAGTGGGTGGTCGGGGGGTGCAAGTGTAGCCGGGAGAGGGGATGTCGGGATTGGGGCTCGATATGGTGCAGGTCGACTGGGTCAGGAGGGAGCAGCAGGCCGGGAGAGGGGGTCAGCGACCTGGGGTCGGGTTTGGGTTTCGGCTGAGTGCGGCGGGAGAGGGAGAGAGATATGGGGAGGCCGAGATTGAGGGATTGGGGTATTCGGGTTCGGGTTTGTGTGAGGGAGTGTGTATTTATATGGAGTGATTAGGGTTAATAATACAAGTTGGGTAAATGGGTATTTGGGTTGTGGGTAATTAGGAGTAGTAGTTGGATTTGATTAATTTGGCTTTGGTAATCATATTAGGGATCAAATAATAGGATTGAGAATAGGATAACAACCAATCACCACCACTCACACCCAAGAACAAAAATAAAAGGGACAAGAACAAAATGAAAGAAAGAACAAAATAATGAAGAACGAAACAAAAGAGACAACCAATCAAACACAAAGATAAAATGAACATATATTGAAAACAACTCAAATATACGGTTCAGAAAAATACAAGAGAGAAAAATACACCAAAACAAAAAATATACTCAAAAATAAACAAAATGAAAAACAGGGGTTACAGCAATCCTGCACTGATAACTGTGGGCACGTCAGTTGATTACAACTGACGAAATACTATATTCGACTATCCTCTCTAGGCCATAATATAGCGATTCCAACCTCAACAATCATAAATAATATTTGATGCAAAGAAAAAGGTGGTGTCAAGCAAGTGTCGATGTATGCCATCACCTAATCTAATGCACACTATGCACACATGCTCCTAAAGCTAATGCACGCTTAGTTGAAAGATATGTATCCTATACTACACACCCCCTAACCAAACGACGTTCTTCAGTTTAATGGAGCTCGCTCCCCCTATTATGTATCCTACTCTGGTGCTCTCTCCTGTTTCTGATTCCAGTGATGGTGAGGCTACAGTCGTCCAGCTTACCCATCGTTGCCATCATTAGTGGTGTCCAATCCTCAAGTTTTATCCACTATGCCCGGGATCCCAGTCGCAGGCTTACCCTGCATGAATTGTCAGTCGCAAGCTTACTCTGCATGACTGAAATCATAGTCAATCGCAGGCTTACCCTGCGTGACTGTAATTAAATCGGTTTACTCGATATGTTGCTATGGGTACGTCTCCCCGGACTCACCAAAAGCAGATATACGGGCACCAGGGCTCCCTACCGGAGGACTTAGAATCTTTCCCGTAGAGTCTCGCTCCGTGGGGACTTCCTTTAAACCTCCTGTCCGCATCGGTCAACAAAGGACATGACAGATATAAGGTTTCTCCAACTCTGCTACACTCGTCCTTACACTAGAGCAGAACTTGCAGTCGAGACGACGTCTCCTTGACAGGCGAACACCCTCTCTAATACATGTCCTTACAATCAACCAAGACTCGATCTAGCCCTACCAAGTAACCATGCTACACCTCTCCCTTAGTTAGGCGATCTATCTACCATAACCAATCCCTAACTTGGTAATCAACTTGACTTGCTATGAACAACTAGTTAAGTTCTACTTGCATACACTTTCTAATTAGTCACCCTTATCATTAGTGGATCTCAACCCATCCTTCACTAGGGCTCAACTAGCCCTCAAGTCCGGCCCAAGGGTTGACTCGCCTCGGCCCACACTTGGCACGAACCAACAACGAACTGACTCTGTCGATCGCCGTAACCGTCATCTACGCTTGGAGTTCGATCGCAACCTCGGCCCGACCAACAAGTAGCTCCCGCTAAACTTAACGCTCCACGGTCCTTGAAAAGTGGTAGCTCCAAACACAAACCATGTAATCCATCCATGCACGGTGAGTACGTCCGCACACGAGTCGTCTCCTCCAACACGTTCGATACGACATGGGTCTTATTCTACCCATCTAGATATGTCAACAAGACTTAGTCCTAGAGTCTTAATATTTAGCTAATGTACCCCAACAAGGTACACACACTAGGTGTAAGTCCTAACCCATGAATACCAAAATAGGGCTTCAAAGAGTCCTAAAAACGACCATTTATGATTCCAAACAGCAAGCACACACTTGGCATTTATGCCAAAATGGAGCCATTCCCGGTCCCGTTCCCTTGAGGAATCGCGATCAGGTGCTCCCCATGCTTCTACTCAAAGTAGACAGCAAGTACAAGTACACAATGGGCATGAATTTCATCGTAAAGTGGTCTACAACAATACCCTAACGTCCAATACCAGTTTCACTTCAAAACATTGAACAATGTGGTGTATAATGGGGTCTACAAGCAACTATGGGCTACTCTTAGTAAGAAACTTTAGATAATTTGAGTCCTAAATCCAAGTACACATCTAGGACATGAGTCTTGACCTAAAATAGCAACTTTAAGCCAACAAGATACAAGTTTAGACTCATCTCAATGATCATGGTGCAAAACAGTAAGCTCTAAGATTTTCTGTGTTTCTGTCGTCACTTGTAAAAATCATATAAAATCACACACTTATCCAAATCATGATTTCTCGGTCAATCCAGAAAGTTCTATGTCTACTAAAACTTCTTAGTTTCAAGTTCCTTCATACAAGGTCGTTTACAAGGTCTTATGGTCCCATCTTTAACAAGTGTACAGACTTCCAAAACAGCACATCAGATCAACACAGTCATGGGATAAAAATCCATTTAAAATAGCATATGGTGTCAGATCATCATGAAATTTTAGAATCTAGTTCCTGACACATGTTGTTACAATACTTCCAAAAATCAAGTGATTCAACCAAGTAGATTTCCAATTATATTCTTTTGAATGTCATCCAAAAACAGGGCAGTAACAATAGCCGTTCTGTTTACTAAAATATCTAGCTCAGTTTGCATGATTTTATTGACATAGCTACAGTGGTCCAAATCTCATGAAATTTGAAAAGTAGGCCTTAGACACATCCAACAATGACATAATAAAATTTTAGATCATTCTCATAAGCATGCAGTGAGATACAAGTCATTCTTTCCACAACAGTAATAATAAAAACTGATTCTTTCTATTCTGACCATCATGCAAGTTCGTAATTTATTTTAATAGCAGAAAAAATCAAAAAAATCCGTAAAAATTACTGAAGGGTTTGACACCTTTATGATCATCCTCTAAAAACTTTAGATAAAAAATCCAAGTGGTGTTCATGCAATGAGTTATGGACTGACAACAAAAATTCAGTCTTTTAACAGGATTTTCTGATTTGGATTACTTAACACAGAACGAGTTATTCAAGTTCATTCTTAGGGCATGCATGTCATTTTTCAGTCATCACAAACATTATTCAACCATAAAAACAACCGTAAGGTTAGAAACACCCCCCCTTTGCTTGTAGTTTGATCTCCTTCTAGCTCCTTGCTTGTTGGTCCTCCTTCCTTGATTCCTCTAGTGCTCCTTGTTTCTCCTCCTTGCTTTGGCCTACTCTTTTCTTCTCCTTGGTTCATCTCCTTCCAAATTAGTACCAAGACACTCCTTCTCTCTTTCTTTTTCTCTTTCTCTTAAGTGTGGAGGTTGTAGAAGATGAGGAATTAGAAGAAGAAGTGGGAGGGGTTTTTTAGAAAAACACAAAGAGAGCAAGGGGGTGTTGGCTGGATTTCTAAGGGTATGGGGAAGAGGAGAAAAATCTCACCATGCATGAGATTGGGAGATGAGAGAGGTGGAGTGTGGGAGAGGAGAAAGACTTATCATCAGTCAAAATGTGTTCAAACAATAAACCCTAACCCTAACTTGTTTTCCCTGCACTTTCCCTCCCACGCTTGGATGGCCAACTTGGGGTTTTTTTTTTTTTAAGTGCTGTTTTGTTTGTCACATTGGGCTTCACAAGCCCAACCTCAAAAATGCAAATGTGTATGTTCATGGGCATAGAAAAAAAATAGTTTCATTAACCAAAATATAATTTTATAACTAGTAGAATCTAGTTTGTTTATAAAACGTATTTATCAAAAATTTAGGGTCGTTACAAGCAGCATCAACAACATTGGCTGGGCGTCGACGTGCGGCGGTCGTATTGATAGGGAGGTAGGTGACTAGTTCGATTGGAGGGCGAGGAGGCTGCAGGATGAGGGAGATGATCAGGTGGAGGGTGGTGATGGAGAGCGGGGTCGATTGTAGCTGCGACTGCGAAGGAGCATGCAATTGTGGGATGGTGCAGCGGATGGAGGGAATTCGATCGGTTCGGTGGTTGTCGAGCGAAGAAAGGAGGCAGTCGACGGGGGTTTGCATTGTGTCGCGGCAATGGTAGGGGCAACTTGGGTTGGAGAGTGGGGGTTGCGAGGTGGATGGCAGGATGTGACTGCGACAAGGATTGTTGGCGGTGGTGTGCAGTCGGTGTAGGGAGGACAGGGGTCGGTGGGTTAGGTTTTGAGTTTTTGTTGAGAGGGAGAGGAAGAAGAAGAGAATAAGAATGATCGTGAGAGAAGAATCAGGAGATACGACAGGGTACTCAGCAGATATTGGGGATCTGATTGGTGAAAGGGTTTGACTAGGGATCATGGGGAGATAATCTGGGAATTGGCTGTTAGTCGGAATTTGGGAATGTGGGTTAGCGGGTTTTGGTTGGGATGCAAATAGGCTTGGGTTTGGGCTCCAAATAGATAAATAAATAAGTTCGTTAATGGGTTAATTAGGATATCCAAACACAAGGGTAAAATGAGAATAGAGTGCTGATGTGTCTAATTTATATACAAATATTTGTACTCATTTACCCATTAAAATTGCTTGTTTTCGTTTATATTGTTTATAATTCATCTTATTTCTATAAGATTTCAATTAATTAATTATTTTTGAAGAAATAAGATTTTTGATGCAAAAAGTGAAGATTTTTTGGAAAAAAATCAACAAACAAAGCAAAACTGTGGATTTATTAATTTTTATTGTTTTGTTGAGCTAAAAGTGCGATAAATAACTTTAAAAGGGTTTAAATGAGCTAATATGATTTTTAGTTAGTTTAATTAATTTTAAACTAATTTATTTTATTTTATTTTTAAACCCTAATTTCTAGTCTTATTTTGTGTATGCAGCACGTGTTTGCAAGAAAAGGAAAGAAAAGAAAAAGGAGAAAGAAATAAAAATCAGGTTAAAGACGGAAGGAAATAAATAAAAGAGGATGGACTATTCTGCAAAGAGCAAACCCTAAATCTTCTTCCCGTTTGTCTATAAATACATGAAGGCACGCACAAAGAGAATCAAGAGGTGACGGCTACATTCATAAACATAAAATAAAATATTAAAAAAAGGGGGGAAAGAAGAGAGCAGCAGAGCTGAGAGATCTTTCTCTCTCTGTTGTGGTGTTCAAGAAGCAAAGGGAGAGAGAGAAGCAGCTTGTATAAGAGACAGAGACAGCGGTTACGTCAGCCGAGGAGGCAGGTGCAGTGCTGACCTGGCACTCCCATGCTCTGACAGGCAGGTCCCATCTGACGGCTGACGTGGTGCTCATTTCTCTTGTCCTGGCGTGCGACTCAAAATAGAGAGAGAGAGCATAACAGAAGGATAGGGTACTGTGCTCTGACGTGACCTGCGACGAGACAGCTCTGAAGGCGACCAGGCGACAGGACGTGACAGGTCCTGGGTGCTGACTGGCGTGCTTTTGACGTTGACAGGCGGTGCAAGTCCCGAGGCGCTGGCTTCGGCTTTTTGCGACAGAGCATAGAGAAGAGAGAGAAAGGAATTTGGGCTCAGTTCGGCTTTTTGCGACAGAGCATAGAGAAGAGAGAGAAAGGAATTTGGGCTCAGTTCTAGGAGTTCGGTTTACAATATTTTTATATCTTTTTGTATCTCTTCTTCTCTAATTTTTTTTTTTGATGCAATCCCAAACATTTTTTGTTAGTTGCAAATTGATTATGAACTAAATTTATTTTTCTAGGGTTAAGATGTAGTCTAGTTTTTGATAACACAATTTTAATTCCTTATTATTGTTCTATTTTTCCATGCCTGTGTTTTAATTTTTATTATTTATGCGTACAAGTGGTGGATAAACATTTGTATGATCTTTTAAATCATGAAGAGACCGAACTGGTGATTTGTGGATAATAAAAATTAAACACCGTTATAGGAGAACGTGATCGTTAAGAAATCCATAAATTTTCAATTAATAATTTGATGAATTTAGGCAAATAATTAGTTGAGAATAATTTTTATACTGCGTGGATAGAGTAGTGAATATTTTTAGGATTTTGGTCTACAACTTGGAAAGATAATATTTTTTTCATAAGGAGTTATAAATTCTGTGTGTGATAAACTAGGTGAAGTCAAAAGCCCTATAACTAATTTTGCCATTAACAAATTACAAGAATTTCACAGTTTCACAGCCCTCTCCCTCTTCACTAATTTAGTTAGCTTTAATTAGATTAATTTAACTTAGTTGTTTTATCATTTTATAAATTTCGATTATCCAAATAGTGATTCAACTAGTAATATCGGTACTCAATAAAATATCTAGTCCCTGTGGGTTCGACACTCTATTCACGTAACTATATCACTTGTTGCAATTTTGTACACTTGCAAATATTCACATCAAGTGCACACAAAAAATCTCAGGGTTCAGCATGAGAAACAAAAATTAATTGAAGAAATACAATTTGGTTGAAGACGAATAACAATATTCGTAATAAAAAATACATACAAAGAACAGATTACAAGAATGAGAAGGGGAGAGAGTTATAGAAGAAAAATCCAAAAAAAAATTGGAAACAGGGTTTACAAATCCTACGCACCTTACAAGAAGAATTTCGTCCTCGAAATTCCTTCAAGCGGGTCGTAGGGTAACCCAAAAAAAAAAGAAACTACTCGAACAGATGAGGGAACTTCTTCTGAATCTCCTTCTCAAGTTCCCAAATCGACTCACCCGGCGAATGAGGACTCCATGAGACCCTGAACAATTTTGATAACTTTATTCTTCAAGACTTTTCACGTCTATCCAAGATAGATATTGGTTGGACTTCGCATGATAATTCTGGTCGCACGAACAACTCTAAGTAGTCAAACACATGACTGTCATCCCTGATGTACTTCCTGAGCTGAGAGACGTGGAATACATCATGGACTCCAGACAAGGCCAGTGGTAGTGCGAGCCTGTAGGCTACGTTTTTTACTCGTTCAACAATATCGAATGGGCCGATGAATCGGGGACTCGGCTTGCCCCCCACCGAAGCGGATAACACCGTTCCATGACAAAAGCTTCAGGAAAATGTGATCGCCTACCTCAAATTCTAAAGGCCTTCGATGACAATCAGCCCACTTCCTCTGCCTGTCCTGAACTACCTGCAAGTGTTCCTGATTTGAGCCACTATGTCGACTGTCTTCGTGGTCAACTCCGGTCCTAAGAGTTTTCTCTCGCCAGTGTCATCCCAACAAACTGGCGATCGACATTTGCGACCGTAGGGCGCCTCAAACGAAGCTGCCTTGAGGCTCGCCTATTAACTGTTGTTGTACGAGAACTCAACCAAGTGCAGATGATCTTACGAAGAACCACCAAACGGAATAACACAGGACCTCAACATGTCCTCCAGTGTTTGGATCGTTCTCTCGGACTACCTATTTGTCTGTGGGTGAAAAGTTGTACTATAGCTCAACTTGGTGCCTAAACTTCTTTGAAGACTCTCCTAAAACTAAGACATGAACCTCGTATCTCTGTACGATACGATGCAGACAGGAAATCCATGCAGTCTCACAACTTCCTGAATGTACTGCTCAGCCAAGCTCTCTATTGACTAGCCAACTTTGAATAGAATGAAATGGGCACTCTTCATCAACCGGTCTGCTATCACCCAGATAGCATTATGACCCTTGGAACTTCCTGGCAATGTCGTCACAAAATCCATAGTGCAGTTCTCCAATTTCCACTCCGGAATTGGAACAGGTTGCAAAAGTCCAGCGGTCCTCAGTTGTTCCGCTTTCAATTGCTGACAGATCAAACATTGGGACACAAATCTTTGTAGTGCCCCGAATTTCTAATATGATATCTTAGAAATACGTGGCACAATTTCTAGCATCAACTTCAAATGTAATATTAAACACAGCCAAATACCAATAAAATTTTCAACTTTCATTACATTAATCTTTACATAGCACAGCGGAATACAATACACCTTGAATTACAAATTTCTTTCTTACAACAATTTCTTTTACAACAATACATAAATCATTACATCTCTTTAACTCAAGCATCCAAATTCCAAGCTACAAGTAATCACCTGTAAAACATGAGGCTAGAGATAACCCTAACCCCCAAAACTAAAGGGGTCAGCCATAACGGTGTGAGTGACATAAACAAGCAACATCAGTAAAGCGTAGAATCATAAACAACATGTAATAAACAAGAATACATAAAATAAGACATAGCACGGAAACATGAAAGCATCAAGTGAAACTAAACTAAGTGTCAAGTGTAGAAAACAGGAAAACACATGCATAAAACCAAGTCAAGAAAACACAAGTCTATATGCTGACTCCCTAATGCGTACTGGTCAGGAGTCTATGCATCTCACTCTATATAGGTCCGGTGCAAGCCCTTAACGTCTCCATGTAATAGGGTTTAATCTCCCGCTATGCAACTAATCCTGCTATGATGAATACTACGAGATAAAGATACACCGTGAGTATTAGCCCATGCCCCGATAATTCCGGAGGTCAGTCTCTATCCACAGATAATTCCGAAGACTATTTCACTCACACCTGGGAATCTTCGAGAATACCCCATACCGCAAGCAATGGCACCTCATCAGACGAATACCACATGTGCGTCGCCTCGACCCCGATAATTCCGGAGATCAATCCCACACCACAGGTAATTCTGGAGACTATTTCACCACACCTGGATAATTCTGGGGATCATCTCACACCGCAAGCCATACTGAGGTCCATAACCCATGTTCTTGTTCATCATATCACCACTAGTGCTTGTCCTTATCATTTAAGTTGTTTTATTACTTTACGAATCTCCTAGAGTTGGTGTACCCTACTGGACTTAACTCAACAATTGATCAACTAAAATGCCTCAACAGGCCCAAGCATAAATATCTCAACTGCCGGTAAACTAGGATCACACACACCCTCTAGAGACTCACACTCAAATATCCAAACCAACTTCCAACATAAATCGCTCAGTTAAACATCCCGAAAGCGTATGTTCCAATGAAGATAAAGTATAGAATAGTAAGTTATAGATTAAAGACTTTTAAAGAATAAATAATTTAAAAGAACATTCAAATATGTATAAGTATATCAGTATCAATCGACTACAAAAGCCATCGGTCGACTGTCCAGAGAGAAAATCTAGTAGCTTTGAAAAAATCATTCTAAATATTGTAAGTCGACTATCAAAAGGTCATAGGTCGACTGTCCAGAGAAAATTATTAATATCTTCACGAAAATAATTCTAAGTGTAGCAGTCGACTGTAAAGGGTATAGGTCGATTGTCCAGAGCAAAAAATCTAGTAACATCGAGGAAAATAATTCTAAGTGATACCAGTCGACTATAAAAGTCATCAGTCGACTGTCCAGAACGAATTTTCAAGAAAACTAGAGAACACAGCAGCCAGGTCACGTCGGTCGACTGTATAGTCACACCGGTCGACTGTCGACCTGTAGACTGCAGATTTTTGGTTGTGCATATTTCAACCGATACGTAGTTTTACTTTATGAAAACGATTTCTACAAAAAAGCATATTTCTTATATAATCAAATACAACTTGTAGGACATATAATAGTCCATAAAAACTAAATCAAACTACCTGAATTTATAAAAATAGCGATTTGTTAATCTCCTTCAAATAAAACATAAATTGTGCATATAATCAAAATAGAGTTTCTTAAAAATTAATTGTTGATTGAAATAGCTTCATATTCAGATCCAAACCATATCAATACCAAAATCTCAAAAGAAAAATCCCCAATTTGGATATATTCCTCAAACTCAACTAAATTCCCAATTTCGATTTCCATGACATGATCTATTGATTCATACTTTTACATTCAAATTTCTCAAAACTGAATTACCATTATAACTGACATCCATAATCCATTTATAACATCACCATATCAAGTTTCATTCAACCAATACTCAAAAGTAATAAAAGTCTCATTTTTTATTAGGTTCATGCATAAAATCTACTATATTCAATCAATCCAACATTAATCCAAAAGAAATAGCCTACCCACATACAGTCTCATTCACAAACAACTAGGGTTTCACAAGATCCAATTTTTCATCCATCCATCCAATTCATCAAGTACATAATCATACTCAAACCCTAAACATGCTTTCTAGTAGATGAAATTCAACATCCAAGATCAATCAAAATATTTATATCACTCGCATACAACTTACACAAAACAAAGGAAAACAAACAAGTCACTCACCTCTAATGAATAAAATTTGGTAAGAAAACCTTTCTTTCGCGAAATCCAAGCTCCCCTCCTTAAATCTCCAAGAAATAATAATACCCTTGTGTTGTGCAGAGAAAGATGGCTACACTTCTTTTAAATAAGCCGGAATTGAGGATTTTAGGGTTTTTAAACACATTTACAAAATAACCCTTTTAAAGTATAACTTTACATAAATAGATCCCTACACTTGGGAATTTGATAAAACCAATTAAACTGATATTTAAAAGCAAAATAAACACTTTATTTCCAGCCGAAACTGTTTAAAAGGTCCAGAAAATAGTTTTGCACTTTCATCCCTCAAAATGACAATTTTGCAAAAAGATCCTTCTTTTTCGTAATATTTGCAAATCGATCCAATAAATATCAGATAAATCCAGAAAAATTACAAATAAATCCCAAATAATAAATGATGATTTTCCATGAAGGAATTTTGGCTTTTGAACTTCTCAAGAAAATATTTGCACGTGTTTTGCACATGTAAAAAAAGATAAATCTTCAGAAAATATTTATCAATTCTCCAAAAATTCATTTTAATTTATTTATAAACCTTTAAAAATAATATTTAAAAATATGGGGTACTACAATCTTGCCACATCCCTTTTCATACCATGCCACAAAAATTGCTGCTTCAGATCCTTATACATCTTAATGCCTCTCGGATGAATACAATAGGGCGAGTAATGGGCTTCTGCAAGTAGCTTCTACCTGACTTTCCCTCTAGGTACACATAGTCTGGCAGCAAAACTAAGTGATCCTTCGACGTGAATGACCAAGTCAGTTCTCAAGCCTGCTTCAACTTTGCTTCAGAATTTCCACAACTGCTGATCTCCAGCCCGGGCTTCCTTAATCTGCTCCATCAATGAAGATTGTAACTGCAACATCATACATTGTTGTGATGCACCGGGAAGAATCTCATCCAATTCTAATCTCTTCATATCCTCCAACATCTCCTTCTGCTTGATAAGATGCATAGCAGCAGGTCTCCTACTCAAGCCATCGGGTACCATATTCACCTTGCCAGGATGGTACTGCAAGTTGAGGTCATAGTCTGCCATCAGCTCTAACCACCTTCTCTGTCTCATGTTCAGTTCCTTCTACATGAACACATACTTGAGACTCTTGTGATTGGTAAAGATCTCGACTTTATCCCAAAGCAGATAATGCCTCCATAGCTTCAAGGCAAAGATTACCACTGGAAGTTCTAGGTCATGCGTGGTGTAGTTCTTCTCATGTGGTCTCAACTGACTGAATGCATAGGTAACAACTTTGCCTCGCTGCATCAACACAGCACCCAAACCTCTATCCGAAGCATCACAATGAAGCACAAAGCCTCCTAAACTGTCAGGTATAGTCAACACAGATGCTGACGTGAACCAACTCTTTAATTCCACGAAGGCTTCGTCACAAGCTCCATCCTAGACAAACTTTAGCTCCTTCCTCATTAAATTGGATAGGGGTCCGACAATTTTCGAGAAATCCTGAACAAACTTCCGAAAATACCCCGCCAATCCGAGGAAACTCCACACTTCTGAAGCTGACTTCAGCACTGGCCAATCCTTGACTGCAGAAATCATTGACGGGTCAACGGAAGCACCATTGCCGGAGATAACATGGCCCAGGAATGCAACATTGTCAAGCCAAAATTTACACTTGCTGAGCTTCCCATTAAGTTGATTCTCCCTTAAGGTCTAAAAGACAACCCTCAAATGCTCAGCATGGTCCTCACGGTTCTGAAAATAGACCAAGATATTGTCGATGAACACCACGATGAACTTGTCCAAAAATGGCGAGAATACCATGTTCATCAAACTCATGAACACGGTTGGTGCATTAGTAACTCCAAATGGAATTACTAAGTACTCATAATGTCCATATCTCGTACGGAACGCCATCTTCTGAATATCCTCGGCCTTAACTCTAACCTGATGATAGCCAGAACGGAGATCCAACTTTGAGAAATCTGAAGCACCACCAAGCTAATCGAACAGGTCGTCAATCCTCGACAGTGAGTACCTGGTTCTTCACGGTGACATTGTTTAGTTCCCGATAGTCTATGTAGAGCCTGCGACTACCATCCTTCTTATTGACGAACATCACCGCGACTCCCCAAGGCGAAACACTTGGCCTGATAAAACCTCTGTCCAGCAACTCTTGGACTTGCACTTTCTGTTCTGCCAACTCAACTGGTGCCATCCGGTACGGAAACTTCGAGATTGGTGTCGTGCCTAGTTGAACCTCGATGCCGAATTCCACATCTCGGTCTGGCGGCAATCCAGGAAATTCTTCTGGAAAGACATCTAGAAATTCTTGCATGACCATGGGTGCAACTTCACCTTCGGTGCACAACGACTCTATTGCACGAGCCTTCTGGTTCATCGAGTTCTTGACATACCCAAGCGGTGTCTCGCCCACATGAAACTCAAACTCCTGGAGCTCCGGAAGCCTGAATACTACCCTCTGCTCTCGGCAGTCAATCTCAGCATAGGTGACACCCAGCCAGTCCATCCCAAGAATGACATCAAATCCGAAATTGGTGATCACAATGAGATTGGCCTTAAACTCCATGCCACTGATTAGCAAAGGGCTCTGCTTGCACACTTTAGAACAGACAATGATGCCTCCTCCTGTTGTGATATTCCATTCAGCGGGCATGGCGTCGCTAGACAAATGATGCCGATCCACAAAGCGGGAAAAAATAAAGGAGTGAGTAGCACCAGAATCGAACAAAACATGAGCAAGGAGGGAGTGAACTAAGATGACGCCTGACAAGAGTCAAGGATAGGAATGAAAGTATATGAAGAAATATGAACACCAATAATTTTGCAGGAAAGAATAAATAAGCAGAATGGAATACAAATATTGCAGTCACTAAAAGAAAAAGAAATACCTTCAATGACGCCAACAGTCGTCTCTGCCTCTACTGCAGTCAGGTTATAGGCCTGACCACGACCTCCAATCTGACCTCCCCTCGGAGCTGATCTCCTCTAATCAAAATCTTACATCTGCGGTGGAAGCAGCGGCCTACTCTGGCCTAGAGCTATTGCTCCTTGTTGAGCTAGGACTCCAGTCAGGTGCAGGGAAATGATTCCTTGGACAATCTCGAACCACATGATCATTTTCCTCACATGCAAGGCATAGGCAATTGGCCAACCTGCATTCCTTCTACAGATGCCCAACCTTATGGTAGTGGCTACAAATCAGAACTGTCCTCAGGGTAGCAGGTGAATACGACAGCACCCTCGCAGAAGGGGTCGGGACTGGCCTACAAATTGGCCCACCAGTAGGTCGGGCGGCGGCAGGGTACTGCACTGCCCGCAATGTGGCACTCCTCCTCCTGTAAGCCTGTTCTTGAATCCATGCTGCATCAAGAACATCGGCATAGATGTGGTGCCCAAGGGCAACTAGACAGTCCTAGATGTCGAAATTCAGACCCATCAAGAACATGTGGACCCTGTCTTCGTCATCAGTGACCATGGAAGTTGCAAAGCGGCTAAGCTGAGTAAACTTTGCAGCGTATGTAACGCCCCGATTTCCATACACTGGTAAACCGTGACATAAGCCAGAATCTTTTCATCAATTAGCCAAAATACACAGAAAAATAGGAAATTTAAAACTTTTTATTCAACACAAATATATTACATGTCCGAATGTTACAAAATTGCAATACATTATAACAGTGTTACAATAATACCTTTACAATCCCAAATGTTACAACTTTCAACAAATTACATCAGAGTATAATGAATAAAGAATAACACTTGGTATTTCACTTGGATACTTCCCCAACAATAAACAATTTACAACAATGAATAAATTACAATAATTGTTACGATGAATTACAACATATTTTTGAGCGGAAACATAAAATGAAATCTACTCCTTGCTTCTCTTGCCTTGAGTCCTCCTGAAACCTGTATCTGTACTTCTGCAATTCAATGCCTATTGAGTGGGGACATCAGTACATATACTGATACTTTAAGGCTGATAACTAGCAGCGAATCTCAACTATAGCAAACAGATTGATGAAAAGAGAAACATGTATATATAGTTGATGTGTCAGTGTATGCTATGACTTAGACTCTAATGCAAGACTACTAATGACAAGGATGCTCTTATTCTAATACAAGTAAGACTCTAGGATAGTATGCAGCACATACTATATACGCCCCATATCACGCTGTTTCTTCATATATAGGGATTTGAACCATCGCCATGAATTCTATTCTTGTACTCGACTTGTTCCTGAAGATTAGACATGACTGATGAGGTTGCCCTAAAACAGTCTAATCCCGCTAGGCACATCGGACCTCACTCAAATATCTGACGAATTCTTCGAGTTTCCGCAGTTGCAGATTAGCTCGAAGCACCCCCTGCCGCCCCTAGCCAGACCGTAGTCTATGGCTTCTCGCCCTTAGATACAAGACAAGACAGAGTTTCGGAGGGTTCATCCCCCTAGCTTCGATAGGAATCGCTCCCTGCTTATCAAGGCACTTCAGAAATTAACAGAAGAGATACGGATCCCGTGCTCCCAACTCGTGAGAAGGCACAGACCGTATCCTTTTCACAACAAGGGTACAACCCAATACACCGCCTAGTGCCGACCTATAGGACAGGTCGGATCATAAGGTATCACCCTTAACACCAACTCTTTCCCTTCGGTAAGAAAATGCTAACAAATATAGGTTAAGTAGTAATAGCCATAAGTTACTACCCTAACGATGTCACTAACCCTGAACAACCAAAGGGATGACAACAGTATAAACACAACATGCTAGGTCTTATGTTAGACTTCTCAAGATAACTCTACTAGGCTGCTCAACCTAGACTTACCAGAATCCCTAAGGATCTGGTTCATGGCCTATCGATCCAAGACCCCAGCAATACGAATGTATTCGCATGCTACTAACATGAACTTGGATTCTGTCAACAAAACGGACCGCGATCAACCAACTCGGTTAAGATCTAACAGTACACGCGAAGTGACTCATCCACTGTTCCTTACGAGTAAGGTAAACACACATATCGATGGTCGATAGCCCTAGGGCAATGATATCACCCTAGATGAGCACAACAAACTGCGTATTAGCTAAGAAGCTACATACGAGTAACCAAAAACACATACGAGCTCAACAAGCTACGTATGGGATCAACAACTACATACGAGGCAGACGAGCTGCGTATGAGACAACAACATACATACGAGCCAAACAAGCTTCATATGAGACCAACAGCTACATACGGGCCAGTCGAGCCGCGTATGAAACAACAGCATACATACGAGCCAAATAAGCTTCGTATGAAACCAACAGCTACATACGGGCCAGTAGAGCCACGTATGAGACAACAACATACATACGAGCCAAATAAGCTTCGTATGAGACCAACAGCTACATACGGGCCAGTCGAGCAGCGTATGGGACAACAACATACATACGAGCCAAATAAGTTACGTATAAGACCACCACTACATACAGGCCAGTCGAGCCACGTATGAGCAAACTACACATAAAACAACCATACAGGTAATCAACCCAGAAACAACCAAACGTGCTTACCTAGAAAAACTTGATCTTCTATAATTAGAAGCAACAGAAGAATCTAAAAACAATCGAAAATAGGCCTTCTACCAATGAGAAGCCCAAGAGCGACAAAAAAGCCTTCCGACAGCCTAGAAGCAACCAGTGCTATGCTGATCAGATTTTAACAGAAATAAACTTTTTAGAAAGGTAAGAATATCTATCACAACTCTCTAGTGGAACACTATTTCCGATTCTGTAAGGAATCCAAAATTCGGTCCATCAAACACCCGCAAAAAGTTTACCCAAACTGCAGATTTTCAACAAAAAGCAGAAACTTCTACAGCTTGTAACTTTTGCTCTACTTGACAGAATCTAATGAAACTTGACAATTTGAAAAGGTGGGAACATCTACTATAACTCCTTTGTTGACCACCTTCTCAGATTCCAGAAGCAATTCCTAATTTCTAACCTCGATCATACGCAAACAATTACCAAACTACAGATTTTCAATAAAAAGATGAAATTTCTGTAGCTTGTAATTTTTGCTCTACTTATCCGAATCTAATGAAACTGGACAAATTGAAAAGGTGGAAATATCTACTAAAACTTTTCAGTTGGTCGGCTCTTCAGATTTAGTCATTAAGTCACTCAAAAACATGAAAGAGTCAAAACAGCAAGCACACTCAGCTTAAAGATAGCTACTGCACCTTCCCAATACCATAACTCCTACACCGCTTATCTGAATCTAGCCCGAGTGGCCAACTCGAAAAGGGAAAGATGTCTACTAAAACTCTCTAGTTGGCCCGAACTTCATATTCTACAGGTAAGACACTTTAAAACACAAAAGAAGTAAAACAGCAAGCACACCCAGCTCAAAGCTGCCTGCTGCATCTTCCGAATACGATAACTTCTAATCCGCTTATTGGAATCTGGCCCGAAAGGCCAATTCGGAAAGGAGAAGATGTCTACTACAACTCTCTAGTTGACCCAAACCTCAAATACTACAGGTAAGACACTCTAAAACCATAAAGAAACAAAACAGTAAGAACCCAGTCAAGACAGCCAGTTGCTGTACTTTGCAAATGGCATAACTTCTACTCTGCTTTTCGGAATCTGGCCCGAGAGGCCAATTAGAAAAGGGGGAAGATGTCTACTACAACTCTCTAGTTGATCCGAACCTCAAACTCAACCAGTAAAACCCTTAAAAATGACAAACAAACACAACAACAAGCAACCTGTCAAACAGCTAGCTGCTGTATTTTCCCAAGACCATAACTCCTATTCCGCTCATCGAAATTTAACTTGAGAGGTCAATTCGGAAAGGTAAGAGACTCTACTACAACTCCCTAGTTGGTTCGAACCTCAAATTCAACTAGTAAAACACTCAAAAGTATCAAGCAACCAAAACAGTAACGTTCAACCAAACAGCTAGTTGTTATTTTTGTAACGGTCATAACTTGTGCGTCTCTTATCGGAATTTAACCTGAGAAGTCAATTCGGAAATGGGAGGACGTCTACTACAACTTCCTAGTTGATCCGAACCTCAAACTCCGCAAGGAAACTCCAGTTCTGGTCCCTCGAAGCTACTGCGACGCTAACCCCAAAACAGTGAGTGCTGTCTTTTGCCTAAGCTCGCTGTTTTGGGGGAAACGCTCGTTTCACGCATCAAAATGGCTCCGAAAAATCCCCAAAAATTCTAGCATTCTAATAACACATATGAGAACCTCCGTCATAAAATTCGGGTCAAAATTCCATCGTTTACATAGTCAAATAAAATCAACCCTACAACAACCAAACCTAATTTTTATGATTCTAATTTGTGTTCTATCACTTCAAACTTTGCATACTCTTCTAAGCTAGTCCATATAATTCATATGCACATGAATCTAGTCCATATTGTTCACAAAATAAGATACAACAATAATAAACATACAAAAATACATGAGAATGAGAAACGCCCACCCAATCGATTGGAAGAACTAACTAGCTATCCTTCTCCTCCTTGCTCCTTGTTCTTGATCCTCTTCAAGAACACCTCACAAATGAACCCATGAAATCTCCACTCTTTTCTTTTGATCTCTCTTTTCTTTTCTTTCTCAATTTTTTTCTCAAAATAAAACTAAGTAAAAGAGTTAAAGAATGAGAAGAGATGGAGAATGAGATGAAAGAGATGGAGAAAAAAAAAGATAAGAGGGCTTTGCCCACTTGTTGTTGGCCGGCCAATAAGTAGGAAAGGGTGAGAGAGAGATGTGAATGAGAGAGAGCCACATGTCTCTCTCTCTTGTGGCTCAAAATAATTTGGGTTTTTATTTGCAAATTTTAAATTGCAATCACACCCTAATCCAATCTCTATCCTCCAAAAATAAAAGATATTTTTTTTCAAATCACATACTACATGATTTCCTACAAACGTACGAAATCGATACGAATCAACTACGCACACATATCTGATTATACAGATAACTTTTATTTGTTAAAACGAATAATCTGTACAAAAATCATTTAATTCTGAGAAAATAATTTTATCACCAGTTCGGAAGATTCCAGTATCAGTTTGATACAAAACACTCATACACTGACTAGTATATACGTAGATAATGTTTATTAACAAAACCGGGTGATATCTACCAAAAATATTTCGTTTATGAAAATAATAATAAAATAATAATTTTTAATATCTGCCCGAGATTTTCAGATATTTTTCCAAAAAAATGCGTTTTTCAAGATTTTGCACAAGTGCACAAAACTGATACAATACCTACATATACATACTAGTATATATGTCCAGGCAACTTTTTATGAGTAAAACCGAGTAATTTCCATAAAAATATTTTAACTTTAAAATAATAATTATATATATATAATATCCGACCGGAATATTACAATACTCCCTCCTTAGAATAGTTCTGTCCTCAGAACTACGTTAATTTAGGAAAACAGACAAGCATTCATACACTAAATAACTCAGGGAAAGAAAGCTTATACGGCTTTTCGGCTCCCAAGTGGCTCATCTACGAACTGGTTCTCCAAAGAACCCGACCTCGATCCCAAAATTGCCTGAACAGTCTGCTAAAGTCAAGATGTAATTCTTGAATCTTGGTTAGAATCGCTGATACTGGTACTCCATGCTTCTTCAATGCGCTTTCAATGTGTACTTCCGCTAATTTCTCTAGCTTCTACGTCATCTTTATTGGAAGAAAATGTGCAGACTTTGTCAACTAATCTCCAATATCCCAAATTGAGTCATACATTTTTGAACTCCCAGGTAATCCTGTGATGAAGTCCATATTGATATTCTGATATTTTCCTTCATCATCATGCCGTTTAGGTGCTTCATTCCCTGCATCTCCTGCCTAAGCCTTCTGACTTGCTCACTTAGACTGAGCTGCGGCTTCCATCGGGCCAAAACTGAGCTCCAATATTGAGTAATTGCTTCAATACTAGCTTGCCTGATCCCATCGTCTGGCTTCTTACTTCCTTCACAGTCCTTGGCTGAGGCTAATTCTTCACCTATCTCGATCCTTTGCACTTCGGTAGCCACTCCCTCCTTAGAATAGGACATAGCCTACGAACATCACTTCTGACTTCCAGGATTCTTTCCTATAATTTGCTCAAAGCTGACGCTCTAGATGGTTTAATCAGCAAAACAAAATCTAGAGTCACCTCCCACACACCTCTCAGCTTCTTGAAAAATAATTTAGACAAAAGAATGTGATGAACCATAATCGAACAAAATAGTTGCATGGATTCCATACATATATAAATCCAACTGGTTACAAAAAGTGTTTCATCGTACATTACTTCTTAGTCCAAAATAAATTTCAAAATATAAATCTTAAACTTAGTTGCGGTTCCATATGCACATACTGGTACTGGCTCTCCTCCCTTCTTCAGTTTGCCTTTAGTAAGTGCGAACTCTTAATCTTGGTGAACAGGCTCCTTCCCTTTATTGATCATCTTCGGTACTGATCTGCCGTGTTTCTTGTGAAACTGGAGACAGTTCGTGTAGTACCCCGTATTTTTAAAATACTATTTTTGAGATCTGAAAATGGATTAAAATAATTTTTGGAGATTTAATAAATATTTTTCTAAAAATTTATCTTTTCACACGTGCAAAACACGTGCAAATGTTTTCTTGAAAAGTTTAAAAGCCAAAATTATTTTATGGAAAATCATTATTTATTATTTGGGATTTATTTGTAATTTTTCTAGAATTTTTCTGATATTTATTGGACCTATTTGCAAAATTTACGAAAAGAATGATCTTTTTGCAAAATTGTTATTTTGAGGTATGAAAGTGCAAAACAGTTTTTTGGACTTTTCAAACAGTGCTGGCTGGAAATAAATTGTTCATTTTGTTTTTAAATCTCAATTAATTTGGTTTTATCAAGTTTCCAAGTATAGAGATCTATTTATGTAAAATTATATTTTAAATGGATTATTTTGCAAATGTATTCAAAACCCTAATTCTCCTAATTCCGACCTATTTAAAAGGTGGAGTGCAGCCTTCTTTCGCTGCACAACACAAAAGATTCATTGTTTTATTTTTCTTGGAGATTTAAAGAGAAGATCTTGGATTTCCTTGCAAAGGAGAGGCTTTTTCTTATTTCTATCTTGCCTTCGTTTGATCTCTTCAATAAGGTGAGTGACTTGTTTCGTTTTTTTTTTTTTTGTGCATGTTGTAAGTTGTTTTGTTTTTTTTTTGGAATGTTTTATTTGGTATTTCATCTAGTAGAAAGCATGCTAGGGTTTTTGATATGAATATATGTGGTGGATTGAATGAATGGATGAGTTAAAATTGGATCTTTTAAGAAGAACCCTAGTTATTTGTGAGTAGAGTTGCATGTAGATGATTTTAGATTGTTGGAGAACCTAATATAAATGGTGAGTAGACTGTTTCTTTTGAGTATTTACTGATTCGATTGAGTATGGTGAAAGTTATGCATTAATTGATTTAAGATAAGATTTTTTGGACTATTGGTGAGTTGGATGAAAGCACCTTGGCCATGTTAATGACAAATTTGTTTATGAGTCAACTATTGAGAATAGTTGAGATTGAGTTTGAGAAATTTTGAGAATGAGTAATGGATTAAAAGACCATGTTTTGAGGATTTGAGTTGTGATGACTAAATTGGGGATTGATACATTTTTTATTAAATTTGGGGATTTGTGATTTTGTGAAAGATTTTATTTGAATTTGGATTTACTCAAATACTAAGTTTTTAAATCTGAATATTTTGTTATTTTAGTTTATGGATTTTTGAAGTTCTTTTGGTGCACAAGTATGTACAAACGTTTTTCATAAATATCGTATTTTTGTTGTTTAAGAAGAAATTGAGTTTTATGCGTTTTCGAAGGATTTAACTATATCTCAACTTATTTTGGTATTGATATATTTTGGAATATAAAATAGAGTTATTTTGATGTATGATTGATTCTTAAAAACTTTAATTTTTATATATGTACACATTCATGTTTTTATTTTGAAGAAGTTCATCAAAAAGCTATTTTATCAATTCAAGTGGTTTTTGATTGGTTTTTATGGATCTTTGTATATCCTATAAGTTGTATTTGATCATATCAGAAATATACTTTTTATATATTTCGTTTTTGTTAAAAAAAATTTCGTACCGGTTGAAATACGTACAACCCAAACTGCAGTCTGTAGGTGTGACATTCGACTGGTATGTTTCGACAGTCGACCGTCGCTACCTGGCTGCTGTGTTTTTCTCGTTTCTTGAAATCTCGTGCAGAACAGTCGACTGAAACATTTCTCCACTGGACTGTTTCTGCTCTGTTTTTGGTATTTTCTCGAGGTGTTGGATTTTTGCTCTGGACAGTCGACTGGTGACTTTTACAGTCGACCGTCAACACTTAGAATTATTTTCTTAAAAATGTTGGATTTTCACTCTGGACAGTCGACTAACTCCGGTTTGCAGTCGACTGTTACTGATGTTTTTTGAGTTTTCCAGATGTTCTTTAAATGATTGATTCTTTAAAAGTTTTTGGATTTATAACTTACTATTCTAAATATTATTCTTTCTACAGAACATATGTTTTCAAGATATTTTATTATTGGATTTGAATTCTGAAATTTTATAAAGATTTAGATTTTGTTGATTGTAGAGGTTTCTCCCTTTGATCGTTTTGACGATGGATTAGTGAGTTTTGGTCTTGTTGATATCTCTAGGAGTTGAGTGGGAGTCCTGGAACTGGTAGTTGAGATTTGTTAAGTTAGACCTGGGGGGTCTTGGTTTAGTTGTTATTGAGTATTTAAGTCCGGCAGGATACACTGACTCTAGAGATGGGAATTTTGTGTTTTAGTAATAACCAACTTAAGGACAGGCACTAGTGGGGATGTGATGGAACTTGAGAAACGTAAGTATAGGCTCATGATTTTGTTAGTCCAACGGAAGCGTTCCAGGAATGTTTGTTGTTATATCTCGAGAGGATATTTGTGTGTTCGCGTGTCGAGGGTCTGCAGGCCTATTCACGGAGCATGCAGGGTGCATTGGCGTGTCGAGAGTCGGCAGGCCTATTCACGGAATGTACCTGGTGTATCTACATGTCGAGCGCCTTGCAAGCCTATTCGTGGGGTACACGGGTTTGGGAGATGATTCTCCGGTTGTTTTTGAGCTATCTTACATGATGCTTGCGCGTCGAGGGCTGTGGTGCCTATTCACGGAGTATTCTGGATCTTGTTTTCCATCACCGTAGTAGGGTTAGTTGCATAACGAGGGATTATCCCTATAAAGTGGAGATCGTTAAGGGCTTGCACCGGACCTATGTACTATAGAATCCATAAAATCTGACAAGTATGCATCAGAGAGTCAACATATAGAGATTGTGTTTTCTTGACTTGGTTTTATGCTTGTGTTTTCCTGTTTTCCTACACCTGACACTTAGTCTAGATTCACTTGATGTTTTCATGTATTACTATTTTCTATCTTATATTCCTTGATGTTTCCATACGTTACTTAATGGTATTTCTCATTTCGTTTATTCTTGCAATTAATACATGTTGTTGATGACTCCATGCTTAATGTTTTATTATGTTGTTTTGTTTTTATGTCACTCACACCGTTATGGCTGACCCCTTTAGTTTTAGGGGTTAGGGTTATCTCTAGCCTCATGTTTTACAGGTTGTTGTTGCTTAGAGCTTGGGATTTGGTTGTTTGAGATAAATTGATGTAATAGAGCTTTTGTGCAAATTTTTTAAAAGAAGTGTTGTAAAAAGAAAGTTTGTAATTCAAGGTGTTTTGTATTTCCGCTGTGTTTTGTAAATGATTATTGTAATAAAAGTTGAAATAAAAATTATCTGTTTTTTTGGCTATGTGTACTATTGCAATTGAAGTTGATGCTAGGAATTGTGCCACGTATTTCTAAGGGTCGTTCCTTGGGTCCTTCCTTGGGATATTGGAAATTCGGGGCGCTACAGTTCGACCTAATATGACCAATCTTCCCACAATTGTAACATGTACGGGTCTCCACCTAAGGGTCCTTCCTTGGAGAGTGGATCATGAAGTGACCTTGCTCTCCACATAGGAAGCAACTTTCTAGCTTGACGCCTCGAAGTTTGCCCTCTGATTTCTGAGTCTTGTGCTTTGACCTCGGTTCTTGAACCCTGAAGCTGGTGCAGCTCTTTTCCCTTGTAGTCGTGGACAGACTGATCTCTTGTGTCCAACTTCCTCACAGAAATGGCATGTTACAACCTCGGTGGTCCCCTGGACTTGCTCCCATTAATACTGCAGTCATGCCAATCCGGAATCAAAGTGTTCCTGCTCCTTTGCTTGGCTTGCTAATATAGCTCTGCAAGCGTCACCCACTTGCTTAGCTTGATGACCTCTCCTAGTCCTGCACCTCCTCAGCTTCTTCATTTCCTGTCGTATGTTGGCCGCCGCCGCTGCGTGTTAATCCATACTTAGCCCTTGCGGTGGTGAAGGCGAGTCCATCTTGAGGTTAGCTTGTATTAAAATCTCCTTCGGCTCCTCGCTCAAGATCATCGGATCATCCATCAAAATCGGCTCACTCTCTTCTATCAACACATCCTCGAACACCATTCATGTGTTTTAAGGATGGTAACACATATACTGGAATTAGTCCAGATAAAGAAAAATTATAAAACATAAGTTGAAAGAAACAACAATATGAATTATAATTAATTACAACTAGCTAAAACCTGACTCCTAAAAGGCATCCAAGTTTTATTTTCCCACTGTGTTGGACTGCAGATAGAAGTCGGCTCTGATACCACTCTGTAACGCCCCGATTTTCATACACTGGTAAACCGTGACATAAGCCAGAATTTTTTATTCAATTAGCAACAATACCCAGAAAAACAGGAAAATTTAAAACTTTTTATCAACACAAATGTATTACAAGTCCTAATGTTATAAACCTGCAATACATTACAACAGTGTTTCAATAATGCCAAACAAGCATATGTGTTACAAACTTTCAATAAATTACATCAGAGTGTAATGAATAAAGAACAACACTTGGTATTTCACTTGGATGCTTCCCCAACAATAAACAATTTACAACAATGAATAAATTACAATAATCGTTACAATGAAATTACAACATATATTTCAGTGGAAACTTAAAATGAAATCGACTCCTTGCTTCTCTTGCCTTGAATCCTCCTAAAACCTGTACCTGTGCTTCAGCCATCCAATAGCTATTGAAGTGGGGGACGTAAGTACATATACTGACGCTTTAAGGCTGATAACTAGCAGCGAATCTCAACTATAGCAAACAGATTGATGAAAAGAGAAACGTGTATATATAGTTGATGTGTTAGTGTATGCTATGACTTAGACTCTAATACAAGAATACTAATGTAAGGATGCTCTTATTCTAATGCAAGCAAGACTCTGGGACAATATGCAGCCTATACTACATACACCATATATCAAGTTGTTTCTTCATATATATGGATTTGAACCCTCACCATGAATTCTATTCTTGTACTCAACTTGTTTCTTAAGATTAGACATGACTGATGAGGTTGCCCTGAAATGGTCTAATCACGCCAGGCGCACCGGACCTCACTCAAATATCTGACGAATCATTGGAGTTTCCGCAGTCGCAGGTGAGCTCGAAGCATCCCCTGCCGCCCCCTAGCAAGACCGTAGTCTATGGCTTCTTGCCCTTAGATACAAGAGACGGAGTTCCGGGGGTTCATCCCCCTAGCTCCGATAGGAATCGCTCCCGCTTATCATGGTACTTCAGAAATTAACAGACGAGATATGGATCCCGTGCTCCCAACTCGTGAGAAGGCACAGACCGTATCCATTTGACAAGAAGGGTACAACTCAGTAACACCGCCTAGAGCCGGCCTATTGGACAGGTCAGATCATACGGTATCACCCTTAACACCAACGCTTTCCCTTCGGTGAGAAAATGCTAATAAATATAGGTTAAGTAGTAATAGCCATAAGTTACTACCCTAACGATGTCACTAACCCTGAACAATCCTAGGGATTACAACAGTATAAACACAACATTCTAGGTCTTGAGTTAAACTTCGCAAGATAAATCTACTAGGCTGCTCAACCTAGACTTACCAGAATCCCTAAGGATTTGGTTCATGGCCTATCGATCCAAGACCCCCAACAATACGAACGTATTCGCATGCTACTACCCTGAACTTGGATTTTGTCAACACTCCGGTCCGTGATCAACCAATTCGGTTAAGATCTGACGGTACATGCAAAGTGACTCATCCACAGTCCCTTAGGAGTAAGGTAAACACACGTCTTAATGGTCGATAGCCCTAGAGCAATGATGTCACCCTAGATGAGCACAACAAACTGCGTATAAGCTAAGAAGCTACATACGAGTAACCAAAAACACATACGAGCTAAACAAGCTACGTATGGGATCAACAACTACATACAAGCTAGGCAAGCTGCGTATGAGACAACAACATACATACGAGCCAAATAAGCTTCGTATGAGACCAACAGCTACATACAGTCCAGTCGACCCGCGTATGAGACAACAACATACATACAAGCCAAATAAGCTGCGTATGAGACCAACAGTTACATATGGGCCAGTCAAGCCGCTTATGAGACAACAACATACATACGAGTCAAATAAGCTTCGTATGAGACCAAAAGCTACATACGGGCCACTCGAGCCGCGTATGAGAAAACAACATACATACGAGCTAAATAAGCTATGCATGAGACCACTGCTACATACGGGCCAGTCGAGCAGTGTATGAGCAAACCACACATAAAACAACCATACAGGTAATCAACCGAGAAGCAACCGTGCTTACTAGAAAAATTCGATATTCTATACTTAGAAGCAACAGAAGAATCTACAAAAAATCTAAAATAGGCATTCTACCAATGAGAAGCCCAAAAGCGACATAAAAGCCTTCCGACAGCCTAGAAGAAACCAGTGCTATGCTTATCAGATTTTAACAGAAATATACTTTTTAGAAAGGTAAGAATATCTATCACAACTCTCTAGTGAAACACTATCTTCGATTCTGTAAGGATTCCGAAATCCGGTCCATCGAACACACACGAACAATTTACCCGAACTACAGATTTTCAACAAAAAACTGAAATTTCTACAGCTTGTAACTTTTGCTCTACTCGTCAGAATCTAATAAAACTGGACAATTTAAAAAGGTGGGAACATCTACTACAACTCCCTAGTTGACCACTTTCTCAGATTCCAAAAGGAATTCCAAATTCCTGACCTCGAACACACGCACACAATTACCAAATTACAGATTTTCAATAAAAAGATGAAACTTCCGAAGCTTGTAACTTTTGCTCTACTTATCAGAATCTAATGAAACTGGACAATTTGAAAAGGTGGTAACATCTACTAAAACTTCCCAGTTGGTCGGCTCTTTAGATTCAGCCATTAAGTCACTCAAAAATATCAAAGAGTCAAAACAGGAAGCACACTCAGCTCAAAGCTAGCGGCTGCAACTTCCCAATACCATAACTCCTACTCCGCTTATCGGAATATCACTCAGGCGCCAATTCGGAAAGGGGAAGATGTCTACTACAACTCTCTAGTTGGCCCGAACCTCAGATTCTACAGGTAAAACACTCTAAAACACCAAAGAAGTAAAATAGCAAGCACACTCAGCTCAAAGCTGGCTGCTGCATCTTCCAAATACCATAACTCCTACTCCGCTTATCGGAATATAGCCCAAGAGGCCAATTCGGAAAGGGGAAGATGTCTATTACAACTCTCCAGTTGGCACGAACCTCAGATTCTACAGGTAAGACACTCTAAAACCTTAATGAAGCAAAACAGCAAGAACCCAGTCAAGACAGCCAGTTGCAGTACTTTGCAAACGGCATAACTCCTACTCTGCTTATCAGAATCTGGCCCGAGAGGCCAATTCGGAAGAAGATGGCTACTACAACTCTCTAGTTGGTCTTAACCTCAAATTCAACCAGTAAAACCCTCAAAAATGACAAACAAACACAACTGCAAGCAACCTGTCAAACAGCTAGTTGTTGTATTTTCCCAAAACCATAGCTCCTATTCTGCTTATCGGAATTTAATCCGAGAGGTCAATTCGGAAAGGGGAGAGACTCTACTACAACATCCTAGTTGGTCCGAACCTCAAATTCAACCAGTAAAACACTCAAAAGTATCAAGCAACCAAAACAGCAACGTTTAGCCAAACAACTAGTTGCTATTTTTGTAATGGTCATAACTTTTGTGTCTCTTATCGGAATTTAACACGAGAGATCAATTCAGAAAGGGGAGGACGTCTACTACAACTTCCTAGTTGGCCCAAACCTCAAATTATGCAAGGGAACCCCTGTTCTAGCCCCTCGAAGCTACTGCGACGCTAACCCCAAAAACAGTGAGTGTTGTCTTTTGCCTAAGCTCGTTGTTTTGGGGGAAACGCTTGTTTAACCCATCAAATGGCTCCGAAATTTTCCCAAAAATTCTATCATGCTAATAACACATATGAGAACTTCCCACACAAAATTCGGGTCAAAATTTCATCGTTTACATAGTCAAATAAAATTAACCCTACAACAACAGAACCTAATTTTTATGGATCTAATTTGTGTTCTATCACTTCAAACTTTGCATAGTCTTCTAATCTAGTCCATATCATTCATATGCACATGAATCTAGTCCATATTGTTCACAAAATAACATACAACAATAATAAACATACAAAAATACATGAGAATGAGAAACCCCCACCCAATCGATTGGAAGAACTAGCTAGCTATCCTTCTCCTCCTTGCTCCTTGTTCTTGATCCTCTTCAAGAACACCTCACAAATGAACCCATGAAATCTCCACTCTTTTCTTTTGATCTCTCTTTTCTTTTCTTTTTTTCAATTTTTTTCTCAAAATAAAACTAAGTAAAAGATTTGAAGAATGAAAAGAGATGGAAAAGAGATGGAAATGAGATGAAAGAGATGGAGAAACAAAAAGAGAAGAGGGGTTTTCCCTCTTGTTGTTGGCCGGCCAATAAGTAGGAGATCGAGAGAGAGAGATGTGGATGAGAGAGAGCCACATGTCTCTCTCTCTTGTGGCTCAAAATAATTTGGGTTTTATTTGCAAATTTAAATTGCAATGAAATCCTAATTCATTCAATTTGTAAATTTTCAATTGTAATCACACCCTAATCCAATCTCTATCCTCCAAAAATAAAAGATATTTTTCCTAAATCACATACTACATGATTTCGTACAAATGTACGAAATCGATACGATTCAACTACGTACATATATCTGATTATACAGATAATTTTATTAGTTAAAACGAATAATCTGTACAAAAATCATTTAATTCCAAGAAAATAATTTTATCCCCGGTTCGGAAGATTCCAGTATTAGTTTGATACAAAACAGTCATATACTGACTAGTATATACGTAGATGATGTTTATTAACAAAACCGGGTGTTATCCACCAAAAATATTTCGTTTCTGAAAATAATAATAAAATAATAATTTTTAATATCTACCCGGAATTTTCCAGACATTTTTCCAAAAAAATGCGTTTTTCAAGATTTTGCACAATTGCACAAAACTGATACAATACCCATATATACATACTAGTATATTTGTCCAGGTAACTTTTATGAGTAAAACCGAGTAATTTTCATAAAAATATTTTAACTTTAATAATAATTATTATATAAATATAATATCTGATCGGGATATTACAGCGTACTCATCCACCGACCGGTTCCCCCAACTCAGGATAACGTTAATGTCACATATGAAGTAGGCAACAGTAAGCGGCATTGAATAACATTATCCAACCAACCTATGTTAAGGAGACGAACTTCCGTTCCATTTCAACCTTGGTGACATTGAGAAAGAACTTCGTCATGAAGCTTTCAGTGAAGGTGGCCCAAGTGATGGGTCTTTCCAGCCTCTCGGTCTCAGCTCGCCACCAGATATGGACGAGGTCGAAAAGCTGGATACTCACCATATCCACTCGATCCACGTTGGAGATCCGTGTTGCTTGCAACAACTGCTTCGTGCGGATCAGCCACTACTTGGCTTCCAATGGCGTTTTAGTGCCCGAGAATTTTTCTGGGTGCAACCTCATGAAATCTACTGCGGTACCAGGCCTTATTGGTAATAGCCCAGGTGCGGGGCCAACCACGATCCGATTAGCAGCTTCTAAGGTTGCCTTCATCAGTTCATTGTGCTCCTGCTGTAGAGCCATCATTTGTTGCAGCGCTTGGAGGACGGCTGCATTTTCTTACTGCCATTCCCTTGGTCGGGAAGAGGAAGGGCCCCCACGAGCCGTAGTCTGCAATACAAACAAATTGGTGAGTACCTAGATATAAGTTGGTTATTACATGTCCAAGTGATCAATGTGGTACACATATTATTGAGTTAATCTGGCTAGAGCCAAAACCTGGCTAACATGTTAACCAATCCTGACTAACACATCGGCCAAACCTGGCTCTGATACCGCTAAAAACCCTGTCACGCCCCGCTTTCCAAAGTATGGGAATACGAGCATGTAACCGAGGTCCAGCGAATGATGTGAACATCATCCATAAGTTTTGCAAGTTTAACTAAACAATAAGAAAAAGATAAAACAATCACGCATAGATAAACAATCACATAAACAATAAGCAAATTTCCATAACCATGAAATAATCCACCAAAGTAACATCCAACATCTAGGAAAATCAAACTTTGGGTCAACAAAGCTCGGATTACTAAAATATGGGAAAGTAATAGTGCTAGAAAATAAGGAAATATGAATTTAGTATTTGTAGTTTACTGCTAAGAGGCTTCAACCACTAGAACGTTTGCTCACCCAACCCATCCTTCTGCTCACCTCGGGTTAGGAACTCGTCAACTAAAGAGGAGGAAAATTGTCCGTTAGAGCAAGTCACGGACAGCAAGTAGTAAAAAGCAGGGAACTAAGGAAGCATGGTACATCAAGAAAAAATGAACTAGAACAGAATCAAAAGCAATAACAAGGGTTATGTGATGAGATCAAAAGACTAGAGTTATTGAGCCAATAATAAATAGTTGCAAGCAATAATCAATGATTACGAGCAATAATCGATGTCAATGACAATAATCAAGATTGGAAAAAGCAAGTAAATTCTAAGTGTATTAGTATTTTATTATTCCATCTAATGCACGTAATATTGTGTCACATACCACAAGTTCGGTGCATGAAAATAGTGATCATTTAGAATCCATCAATCAAATAAAATAGATCGTTACCATGATATAAGAAGATCCAATGAACAATTTCATTATAGTGGCGAACTATACAATCATGTACTCTGCACAATAATCAACAATCAATATTCGATAATCCACGATCAATAACCCACAATTCATAAAGATAAACAATAACGAGATAAGGGACCCTTCCCCGTGTACAGTCTCAGATGATGTCCACTACTAAGTCGACCCTTATTACTCCGGCTTGTTATTATTTTATTATATTCACATGTGAACATGCAATGAGTATAGAAGCAATGAGGCGATGTCAAAAAATGTCAAGGCAGTGTAATGCATGGTATAACTAGTAATATTCACTAGATTCAAAATCAAACATGAATATGCTTAAACACACAAAATACACATTCTGGACAGCAAGACGTTGCTGTATAAAAATAAGTTTTTCCGCTGCTGCAGGAAAGCAAAATAAGTTCCGTCAGGATTTCCAGAAACATGACTTCCTACCGGTTCTAACGCAGATTTACACGACACCTTGTAACTACAGGAGTACAGTCTACCGGCTAGCCTTTATGGGTCTGCTGTTCAGGGAGCAACTCAAAGCAAAAACTGTTATAGGTGTAAATCGAATAAAACCCGATCAAAATTCTTACAAAAGTTACATTCTACTTTCTGGAGTTGTTCGTTAGCATTCTTGAATTTATTGGTCCCTAGCTCTTAATTTATCTTACTGTGTCAATTAGTTAAACACGGTGATATCCTTACAAAATAGTGAATATGAAATCACAATAGTACAGTTGTAAAATTTGATTATCTTGCAATCTGAGAGTCGGATCGCAAAATCGTCAAATATTCTATATCAAAAATTCAAAAAGCTACAACTTATATTTTGCAGTTCTAAATGATTCTAACCGTAGATAGGTCAATTAGCCTATTCTTTACAGGTTAAGCATTTTGGCAGCAACCTAGAGTTAAAATGTTACATGCATAACGGGACTGTAAATTCAATATAAGCTCTTATAAAAAATTGCAAGATGAAAGCTAAACATCACTAGAAACTCCCAAGGGGAATTCACATATAAATTCTATTGTTAACATTATATATTAATTAGAAATCATGTTGGTGTAGAACTAAACAGCAGGTCTGGAAATCAAAAGTCAGCAGTACTAAAAGTACGATAACTTACACGTTATAAGTCGGAATTTAGAATTGTCGAATGTTCTAGAAACTAAACTCGTAAAGCTACAGTTTGTTTTTATATAGTTCTAATTTATTTTAACATCAACAGGGCCAAAAACTTAATACAACATTGAACAACCGGTAGAACAGTAGAAATTCAATTCATATGTAATCAACAAAATACCCAACCCGCATAAACCTATAGCATGAATTGAACTACTATCGATATTAGCAACTAAGATGGATTCCTACAGTCCACCCAACAAATCAACACTACCATAAATCAAGTTGCAACAACACATTCAATCGATATACATCCAATCATTGTATCACCTATATATGAGCCTGTCTATCTTGTGTGCGTGAAGTGCATACATATGGGGATAATGAAGCTTGGCATTGATGTAATGGTATGGCACGAAAAGGGAACTACTACTTGGTTTCGCCAATGAATCCATAATAGTCCCTTTGAAGGGTATCAAAGCAATTCATTACGATAATAGAAATACGAACTACTTGCGGAGGTCAACGATCTTAACAATAGTGTTCAAGGAGACTTGTCTTATACGATGATTATTCCGAATATGGAAGAATAACGGGACGAGAGTCCCGACGGCAATGCATGCGACAACATGGGCAAACAACGGTGAGCAGTGACACGTGCAAACAGCGGCGAATAGCAAGAACAGTAAACAGCAAGAACACAGCAACAACCTCAGGTGGCAACAGCAAAAGCAGTGGCGATAACAACAGTGGTCGGGGCATCGATGAGCTGTTGTGGTATCGACGGCGAGGTGGTTACTGGGTCAGTTGGAGGGCGAGGAGGCTACGGGGTGAGGGATCTGATCGGGTGGAGGGTGGTGAGGGAGAGCGGGGTCGAGGGTAATGGCAACTGTGGAGGTGCAGGCGGTTGCGGGATGGTGTAGCAGATGGAGGGACTTCGATCGGTTCGGTGGTTGTCCTGCAAAGGAAGGAGGTAGTCGACAGGGGTCTGCAGTGGGTCGCGGCAATGGCAGGGGTGGCTTAGGTTGGAGTGTGGGGATGCGAGGTGGATGGTAGGATGTGACTGCGATGGGGATTGTTGGCGGTGGTGTGCGGTCGATGTAGGGAGGACTGGGGTCGATGGGTTAGGTTTTAAGTTTTTGGTGAAAGGAAGAGGAAGAGGAAGAGGAAGAGAATAAGAATGAGCGTGAGAGAAAAATCAGGAGATACGAGGGGGTAGTTAGTAGCTATTGGGGATCTGATTGGTGAGAGGGTTTAGTTGGGGTCAAGGGGAGATAATCTGGGGATTGGCTGTTAGTGGGAATTAGGAAATGTGGGTTAGCGGATTTGGGTTAGGATCCAAATGGGCTTGGGTTTGGGCTCCAAATAGATAAATAAATAAGTTCATTAATGGGTTAATTAGTATACTCCAACACATGGGTAAAATGAGAATAGAATGCACCAAAAAAAAATCTCAGGGTTAAGCATGAGAAATAAAAATTGATTGAAGAAATACAATTGGGTCGCAGATGAATAAGCAGATTCATAATAAAAAATAAATACAAAGAACATATTTCAAGAATGAGAACGGAAAAGAGTTACAGAAGAAAATCCGAAAAAATCGGAAAGGGGTTACAGTTTTCCTTTCTTCAAGGAAATCTGAGGATCAAAGGGCTTCGAGTGTGGCAAGAAGCTTTCAAACAACTTAAGGCATACCTCACCAATCCTCCACTTCTTAGCAAGGCAAGACCATGAGAGGTGCTCTGCCTCTATTTGGCCACATCATATCAGACTCTCTGTGTCATTTTGGCGATGGAAGAAGAAAGAGCACAAAAACATATCTACTATATGAATAAAGTACTTCATGATGTTGAACTTCGTTACTTTATGATGGAAAAAATGGCATACACTCTAGTCATGGCCGCTCACAAGCTTCGCCCTTATTATCAAGCACATTCCATCTTGGTCCTCACCGACAACCTCTCAAGCAAGTACTTCACAGGCCAGAGAACTTTGGGCGACTCATGAAGTTGTCCATCGAGTTGACCCAGCATGACGTCAACTACCGACCGAGGATGGCTTTCAGGGCCCATGTCTTAGCCGAATTCACCATTGAAAACACTATCCAGATCCCCCCTAAGAGCCGAGACCCTCCAACCTGGAGCGTATACATCGATGGATCTTCTTTCTCTACGGGAGAGGCGCGTGTGTAATCTTGCTCAGGCTGAGTTTTTCCTCCATTACTCACTTTGTCTTAACTTCCAGGCCTCTAACATCAAGGTCATATATGAGGCACTAACCGTCGGCCTCCTCTTATCTCAAAAGGTGGGGGCTCAAAAGTGATCGGTGACTCCCAGCTAGTAGTGAACAAAATTCAAGGAGACTATGAGAGTAAAGATAGCTGCATGGTCAAGTACTTGACTTGTGTGAAGAAACTCCTTGCTACATTCAGAAAAGCAGAAGTCATTTGCATCCATTGCGAAGAAAATGGGCAAGCAGATGTCTTCTCTAAAATTAGCCTCCTCTTCCTTAGAATGACTTTGCCACACAGTGGTCATCGAAGTCCTACTGAAGTCAAGTATCGAAGAGGAAGCATTAGAGCTCATGTGCATCACTCCTCAGATACCCAGAGATTGTTGGATGAAACCCTTGGTCTACCTCCTTGACATAGGAGCCCTCCCGGTGGATCTCAAAGAAGCAAGAAAGATCAAGGTAAGAGCAGATAGATATGCACTTATCAAAGGAGTCTAGTATAAGCGCTCCTACTCTCTCATAAATGGCAGGCCTTACCTACGATGCCTCTCCCCCAAGGAGGCTAAGTATGAACTCAGAGAAGTACATAAAGAAATTGGTGGTACTCACATGGGCAGGAGGAACCTTGCGCAAACGATGCTTAATCATAGGTATTATTGGACCTCACTCCTCGACGATGCCCCAGAACACGTCTGTCAATGCTGCTCTTATCAGAAGTTCCCTCCAATGACGCGGGTGCCCCAAGCTGACCTTGGCTCAATGTCTAGGATGAACCCCTTCGCCATGTAAGGAATGGACTTGCTCAGACTGATTCCTTCCGTGATTAGACTAAGGAACTTCCTAGTGGGAGCTATCGATTACTTTACAAAGTGGATCGAAGCAGAACCGCTAGCCTCCATCTCCGAGTAGAAGATTCAGGTGTTCTTTTGGAAGAACAATGTTTGCAGGTTCGGATCCCCCAAATCCTTTTCACCGACAACGGAACTGAATTTTCCGCTAAGGGACTCCGCAAATTCTGTACCGACCTAGGGATCAAAATATAATTCTTTTTCATCTCACATCCCCAAACTAACGGTGAAGTTAAGAATACCAATCGACAAATCCTTAAAGGTCTCAATAAGAGGCTCGATGAAGCTCCCAAAGGGTTATGGGTAGAAGAACTCCCTAATGTGCTCGGTCCCATGGGACAACAAAGAGAAAACCAATAGAAGAATCTACGTTCAATATCACCTTCAGCTCCGAGCCACTGATCCCCCTAGAGGTCGGACTACCTTTCCCTCGCCTTCTCTCCTTCAATAGAGAATAAAACTCAAATGACCTTCGAGGCAACCTTGACCTCATTGAAACAGTTTGTGAGAAAACCGCCCTCCGAGGATGCATCTATCAGCAGAGGTGGAGAAGTTTTACAACAAGAAGGTCCACCGAGTAAACCTCAAGGAAGGGGACCTTGTCCTCCAAAAAATCGAGATCTCCAATACACAAGAAGGGGAAGCTCGCTCCAAACTGGGAAGGACCATACAAGGTCTCCAAATTCGTCTGCCCAAGAGCTTACTAACTTGAATTCTAGAGGGGAAGAAGATACCATTGACTTGAAACGTCGAGCATCTGGTTAAGTTCCACGAGGGTTCTTAACACCCCCCACTAGCAATGGGTTTTTAATTCACAAATAAGGCCGACATCTATAACGGCCATAGTATGTCACAAGGCTAGCCACCATTAAGGCAACCACTTACATAGGTTTACTTTTCAACAAAACTCAGCATTGTATTTCAAAAATTCATGTACTACTCTTTAGATATGAACAATGAGTGGAGTGCTCAACTCATTCCCTGAGACACACCAATGACTCGCTAAGTCCCAAATAACAAGCTCAGAGTCCAACTCTCTCCTGAAGTTGCTCCCACAGCTTGTTAATTCTCAGATAACATGCATGGAGTCTAACTTTCCCCTAGAGTTATTCCCATAACTCATTAACCCTTAAATAACAAGTATGGAGTCCAACATGTGGCTCGACGTTGCTTTAGCAACTTGCAAGCAAGCAAGTGTGTAACAGGGCTCCCTATGCTAAATTTCTCCTGTAACTCTTTAAACCTTTAAATACTAGATCGGATTTCAAAATTATGGCTCGAAATTGCTCCCAAAACCAACAAACATGCATTCGAACTACTACTGAAACTCATTGATGTTTCAAAAGCAAGTCCAGAGCATAGCCCTTCCCTGGGTCTATTCCCATGACTTGCTCCAGACAATAACATCCAATATAGAAGAGCAAGCATAAAGCATTTTCAACACACAAAAAATTGTAAGCCAAAGAAGTCATTCATTAGAACTTGCAGATACATAAGCAGTGGCTAGTCCAGCATTAGGAACTACAAATTGGCAAAAGCAAAGGAGAAACGCTAAGAAGACGAATAAGGGCTCCACATTGCTAGACGGAACCAAGGGATTGGGAATCTCAGTTGCATCTTCCCCTCCTCTTCACACAAAGATTCTGCCCTGGTCTTCTCCTGATCCGCCCCATCCTTCTAGTCAGGCTCTTCGCCCACTAACTTTGTCCAAGGTTGGAGCTCTAGGTGCTACCCCTTCTAGTTAAAGTTGGTGACACTCTCCACCACATCTGCTATAGCCTTGTCATAAGACTGGTCCATCACAATGTTAAGGTGGACCATCACCTTCACCTCTACCTCCAACACCACAGCCGGCTTCTCCTTTGCTGATTTTTCCCGTCACTTCCTCTACTTTGCCTCGAAGCTAGCAAGGAGAACTGTCTCCTTATCATTCATCACCACCAGCTCCTTAGCGACCTTCTTCCTATCTCTCTCGGCTTTGGCAGCCGTGTTTTTCCAAGCCTTCTCCTTAGCACGAATCAGTTTGATCAAATTCCCGACCCTAGCAAGTGATGCAAAAATAAAATATAAGGGCTTAGAAACTGGAAAGTTCAAAACAAGAATTTGAAACTACAAGTAGTGCAACTTACCGAAACATCGGCTCAAGATAGCTCCATGACGGAGCCGTTAATCGTCTCCCTTTCAAGAGTTCGTCGGTTACAAGGGAGGAAGATTCTGATAATTCACCCCTGTCGGGGTGGAAGTGGGAGAACTCTTAGCAACCATCGGAAACCCTAGATGAATCATCATTCCCTTCCTCTTCTTGTCTTCCGGGCCCTTGCTGTGCAAAAAGATCTGAGCAACAACAAGAGCACTGAAATCCATACCTTTTACTTATACAAAGAAAGAACAAAGAGATGTGAAAAAATGATATATCAAAATAAAAGGCCTAAAGTGCTGAAATCAAGGTACTAAACCTATAGCCATACTAGGATACATCGGGCTCAGCCCACTGAGTGAAGGACCTCCTCCATCATGTCCCTTCATTTCATCTCCCTGCCTCGAGAAGAGCATCGCTCACTTTATCCTCCTCTTCCATCACTTCTGGTTCGGTCGTCACCTTCTTCGACACACGGCTCCCCTATCTTATGGGAAATCCCCACGGCTTGGAACTCTGGATGATAAAATATTTGCACTTTCAATTCTTGATGGAGTCAGGATTGCTAAACACTCCTCTTCTAGGGCGTGGAGATAAATAGTACCAGTTCTGGGCAATCGCTTCCTATGAAGTCAAAAGTGCCTCGTCCATAGCCTTAAACTCGGCTTGGTGCAAACTTTTTGGCACCATAAAATGAAACCCGTAATATTTATCCAAAAGTTAGCTACAAACTTAACCAGACTAAGTCCATAACAGTTTAGCACCACTTCAGTAAAAGGGTGCATGGGTATGCACAACCACTACAACATATATGACTTTCTACAGCGGATTTATTATAGCGTTTAAGTGTAAATGCTATTGAAAGTGATCAATAATAGCATTTTTGAATTAAATTCTATCTTTAATTAATTTTGAAATTTATTCTTAGCTACGACAACATTTTTAAAATGTCGTATTTTTTACAGCGTTTTAGAAATGCTATAATATTTGTAAATAAACTGAAGTGATAAGGGTAAAAAAGGAAATTCTAATTAAAAAATCCAAATCATTTTCAAACCAGTTCATTTTCTCCTCCCCGAACGAAATCACAAAAACTGTTCATTTTCTACTCCCCGTTCTCAAACCCTAGTCCCATTATTTCTCCCCGCTCCCCATCGTCGCCATCTTCTCCTCCCCGCTTCCTTATCCCCAGGCTGTCGTCGCCCTCTTCTCTTCCCCGCTTCCTTATCCCCACGCTGTCGTCGCCCTCTTCTCCTCGGCCCCCGATACCCCCACTGTATTAATCGCCGACCTCTGCTGCTCTTTCTCTCGCGCAGTCGACCAAATTGCCGGTGGTAACAACCTTTTTCTCTCGCCATCGACCACTGCGCCGTATTGGGGGTAACAATATTGTTATGATTTTTGTTGGAAAGATTTGATTTTTTTGTATTTCTTATTTGTGGAAAGATTTAATCATTTAAGGAACATATTTGAAACTGAGATCCACTTTTACTAGATTGTTGAGCAACTAAGAAACATGTTCAAAACTGAGAGCAGCTTAACTGTTTCATGAATAACTATAATTTATTCATCTATCCTAAATAAGAATGAGTGACTGTAAGCATAAGTATAGCTTATAATAAGGTTAAGATGAGAGAAAATTGTTTGGTGTAGTGTGGACTTGAACCAAATGACTAGTGGGTGCATCAATATAGTCTAATAGAAAAAAGTAAAAAAGGAAAAAATAAATAGAAGAACTGGTTGGAGGATGATGTTAAAATCCTTTGTGGATGCTTCTTAGTAGAATATGTAGTAAAGACATCATAAATCTTTATTGGCCTAATTTTATACTAAGCTTAAAAGTCTAATCTTTTTCCCTCTTTTTTAGAGAGAGAAAAAAGGTGTAACATCAAACAATCAAACAAAATTAAACTTCAAAATATAGTTTCAACGATAACACTCAAACAAAATTGAAACTCTTGATGCTCAATGAGAATTCTTTGACCCTTCTCATTCTGTACTGTGGCTTTTAAAAAGCGTACGAAGTGCAGTTTTTGCTAATCAAAGTATGTTTTAGAACAAAAGTAAAAATATGGTGAACGATAGATAAAATAATTAATGCAAAGAATCTATCCAGCATATCGTTCAAGTAGCTCAAGAATGGTAATCAAAAAGATAAAATGAATGATACACCAAGGGTTTGTATGGATACAGAGATAATTAGGATGAGGTCTTTAAGATAACTTCAGTTTTTTAAACTATGGTCTATTCTGAACTACTTTTGCAATTGAGATGCTAAGAGGTGATCTAAACTCCAGCCAAGTGTGATTGAATCAGCATCGAATCTTTACCAAAACTCTAATATAAAGGCAGTAATACATTGACTATGGTTTACAAGAAGTTTATGAGTTGTAGAGGCTGATGTGGATGTAATCATCCAACTTGCTGGTAGGTTTTGAGTTTTTTTAGGTGAGTATTGCTTTTTATAACCTCATGATAGTATTAACAATCATTTATGGTGATACATATTATTACATCGATCCCTTTGCATTCACTTTCAGGGAACTTGATTGTTTATAGGTGAAGCTTGGTATATTATGACTGAGTCACTTTACTGCCACGATTGATTTTATTTGCTTTCACTCCATTTTTTCTCCGTACATCTCAATATGTGAGCGAGATCATTTATCGAAATGATCTTTGCATTCCTACAGAGTGGCTAACGAACAAGAGTGATTAGACACTTTTAATATGAACTATCTGTATGTTTGTTTATTTATTTCTAATCAATAATAATCACTCATGTTATGTGTGATGCCATCTATCACGATTCTTGATAGTAGAATCTGAATCTCATTATTTTTTAAATACATTCAGGTACCAAATTGCAATTTTATCATTAACAAACAATAGTTTGGAGATCCTATTCCTTTCACTTATCTTACTTAGGAATTGGACACATCTCCTGAATAAACGTACACATTGGTTGCCTTTAATAAATAGAAATATGAATATTGATCATGTACCAATATCTATCATTTGATGGTTTACTTTATTCCTTATGCCTTCTAAAGAATTAGGAGGTTTGTTATTTAGTAGTTTTTTTCTTGAAGAGCATGCAGAAGTCACCGTGTTTTCCTCTGCCTGTAAATGTTGGAGTTGTATAGAGCATTGGTGGAAACAATTTTTTGTCTGGTGCTGTCTGAAGTAATTTCATTATTCGTCCAAATTTATTCTATCTTGATGCATACTTGTATTCAATTTTAGGCACTCTTCTATATGAAATACTTTATGGATATACGCCATTCAGAGGGAAAACAAGGCAAAAGACATTTGATAATATTCTTTATAAAGATCTCAAATTTTCTGCAAGCATTTCGGTAAGTCCATGGCGATCAACCTTCTACTCTATATCAATGCAACAACATTCTAGTTCAACATTGAACCAACTCATAATTTATGTGGACAGGAGATGACTCTTGATGAGTATGAGTAAGGAGGAGAAAAGAAAAGCGCTGCTTGCAATGAAGTCTGAAGAGAGAAAAGTCAGTATTGACAAGGAGCTTGAATCTATGCAACAACTTTCTCTTAGGAAAGGAAATGAGGAAATCTTTATTAAATTGGTTAGCCTTTTCTCTTCCATCTCGCGTATACCCAATGTTTTTCTGGCTTTCATGTTCATGGTTCTTATACAGCGATGCTCTTCCTACATAGGGTACTGATAAAGGGTCAAAGCGAAGACAAAATGCTGATCATGAAGAACGAGTTTAAAAGGTACCATAGTAGTTTTTTACTTCATTTTTATTAGTATAACAGCTATTACTATTATAATTGTCATTCGTGGAGTTTGTATACAAACTAAATCTTATTCTCTTCTGCATCTCTTTTATTTAAATAGTTAATAGAACCAACTTTTCTATATATCTTTTCATATGTAAAACTAAACTAAATATTGTTAACGGCTTTGTAAACGAATGTGTATAGCATGTACCCAGTAATCTAAACGTAATTTTGTGTTTTAACAATCTCTGAGCATCAATGGGTTCTTGAAGCCTGCTAGAGGAGAGAAATACTCCAACCCAGGAGGAGGCCGAGGCCGTGGCAAGGGAAGGGGTGATCGTGGACCGTTCAGAGGTGGCTTTGGTGGTGGAACTGTTAACACCCCAGTTGCTCCTGCAATTGCAGATCCAGGACAGTTCCCCACACTCGACGGGAAGTAGAAGATACAACTTAGAGAACAAACTTATCCTTTTTGGAAAAGATAAATCTCTACCTAGCCGATTTGAGATATCTATCTGGAGTCAGTGAGGAATAAAGAATACATAGATATAATAATAACCAGTATAGGATACAGTTAAGTAAGGTAGTAAGAAAGTTTGCCTTCTGCTTATTTATCTATTAAAATAATGTTTGCCTTCTGCTTATTTATCTATTAAAATGTAAAATTTTCTATATCTTCGCTTATAATTTGACCTGTGCAGGCTATTAAAAATATTAATATGTTTTTATAATTTTTCTTTTCAAATGTTTAATCTAAGTTCTTTTATAAATAACAATTAGTTGTTTCCTTTATTAAAATTTTTAATGGCAAGTTAGTTACTAAGTTATGTGAGTTTGTTGCTTATGTGAGTTTGTTGCTTTATTATAGAGGAAACAAGTTCAGCTGCTCTTGCTTTGTCATAGTAAGATGGAGGAAGTTGTCCCAAGGGAAACCCGAGTTAGGTACTCTTCCTTCTATGTTTCCAATTTGTTCTCTTGATATATTTTTTCTTTTCATTTTCAGCAACTACTTATCTGTAATGCCTTTCCAATATGGTATTTTTTAATATATTGATACATGATTGCTGTAAGTGAAGTATCAAATTCTGTCTTTGATAATTGCATAAATAGAAATTGAATAGACTACCAGTTTAGTTTTATTTATTAATGTTGATGTTTATTAGTTTAGTATCTAAAAATGAACCAATGCATAAGTGGGCTATTCTCATATACGAATATAAATCCCTGTAGCCCTATTAATTTCTTCCATATATCGAAATTCTTATGTGCCATCCTTGTCTGGTATCTTTCTAAAAATATTGCTGAAAAAGTTGAACTCACCCCGACTCATTGAAAACTATTTAGTGTTGTGTATCTTATCATATCTAACTTTTGATTTGTTAAATATAAAATATTGATAAGAACTTCACTGGAGCTGTGCCAAATGCGTGAACTTCTTGAGAGTTCTCTTCATGTAAGCTGTTTTTGAGGTGTGCTTTTTTATTCAATTAATGCATACAGAATGAATCAGGGGAATTAAAACCTTAACTAAATTACAAGAAGAAATGTGCGTATTCTTAACATAATTGACTAAAACAATAAATACTAAGAGTTATCTATTTTGTTTAGGATTAGTCCTTCAGAATGATGGGGAAATTAAGGAGAAAATTTCCTATAATTGAAAAGGATGGCTAAGTTGGAGATGGGCTAAGTGAAAAATAAATAGTAGGGTCTTGTTCATCCTGAAGAGGGTAGTGAACAATATATAATACTACTGAAATTAGCTACCAAAAGGAAAAAATAATCAAGATAGAGCAGACGACTACTGATGCTTAAGAATTAAAACTTTGATAGTTGATATATAGCTGGGACTTTGTCTTCGCTGAAGTATTACGAATTTTCTTCGTGTTTGACAGTTGGAGCCTGTGCATGAATTAATTGGATCCTAATTCTTATACCATATTCTGTTGCTAAAAGTCTGTGGCATGATACAAGGGCAGAGGTATAGTTTAAAGTTGGATACATTTGACCCATACGATAATGATATTGATCTTTATTAGTACCTTAGGTTGATGCAATTCAATCTTCTGCTTGCATGTCGTACTGAGTGGGACCTCAGGTTGCAGTAAAAATTTATACATGTACAGTTTTTAAGTTTTTTCATGTATTTTCTTATGACATGTAGAATGTGTTTTTCTATATCAACTGGCCAATTAGATTCTTATTTCGTGTTTTTTTTATAAATCTATGGATGCAGAAGAAGTATTTAGGTGGGAAAGGCTAATAGAAAGAAGTTTGACTTGGTTTCAGCAATTGGAAACACAGGTATTGACCAGATGCTATATATAATCAGTTAATTGCATCATCAGAATTGTTAGTAATATTCAAATATTTGTCAATTGTACCTCCATTACAATATGATAATAAACTTTGAGAGGAGAATGTCCCAAGCCTATTGACTAGACAATCCAAAAGATGTAGAACAAATCATTAACCTTTTTTTTTCTTTTTCTTCTTAACTTTATTAACCTTTCATGGAGGACTTGATTATCTTTAAGTCATTCTTATTCTTCAGTAGTCATAGTACATGAGAACCCATGTTTAATTCATCTTTGCCAATTAGAATTTTTTGAGAAACCTGATGTTCTAGTATGATTTGGGATATCTTGAGATTAGTGTTAGGCAGCCGGTATACCTTGTATAGTAATTATATTAGACGTCCCTTCTGTTTCTAAGCTTGATTTATATGATTTTTACTTGTTCATCCGCCCAATTACAACAAATATTCTCTTCCGAAAACTTGTTCACTCTACATTGACATCTGTTTTTGAAGGAGTCATTATTCACTTCTTGGTTACACATGATATATGTATCTCTACATGCTTCATAATAAGAACGAAGCATTGGATGCTGACATGGCTAAAAATAGAACCAAATCGGGACCGTTCAAATTGGGACATATGTTGCTAATATAAAATGCTAAATGTTTAGGGCAAGTCCCTACCTGTATAATTCATAGTTTTGTTGTATATGGCTTTTGGTATACTAAATTCTGTACGCTGCCATAACATATGATTTGTTTTATTTAGTTCAAAAGGTTTGTCATTCTCCTCCTCAACCACTTAATATGTTTATTCTTTTGCATATGTTAATATCCTAATAATGAGGTGCTGCATACTTATTGAGCTCAGGCTTTGGTACAAGTGTATAATGCTATATACATCTCTTCAACTCTCATTGCAGGTCATAGTCACGAGCGTGGGCGAGGAAGAGGTCAACATCGTCAGGGATGCTAAGAAATGATGTTTTCTATAATCAGCGTAGAAACACGTAGAACTAGCTTTTTTATTAGGAGTTGGGATGAATATTGACTTTGAAGAGGGAGATTTTTGTTCTGGCTCGTATGGGTTTTGAGCTGTACATAACTGACACAAAGTGCTTTAGAAGTTGCTCTGTATAGCTTTCGAAACTCTTATTCTGAGCTGACGAATCTGTTAACATATTGGTTCTTATACTACTGAATCTTTATGTGCTTTGCATGTGCTAATTTTATCTTGTTACAACTTTTTTATATAAAAATATTGGTGTTTTGGAAACTGAGGATTTTATGTACAACTGTATCGACCTTGAGCTTTATAGCATTGATCATGGATGCTGGAGAACAACATTGACTAAACTATCAGCAAATTAATATCTTCTGGAGAATTTTCAAAACTTTTCTATGCATTTGTAGATTTTTTTTTGCATACAGGTCAAAAAAAATGGCATTTTTAAAACGCTACAAAAAAAAAACACCACTCTTACAAACGATAGCGTTTCCGAAACGTTATTAAAGGCGTGTGTTTGGAAAACACTACAAATACAATAGCGTTTCGACAAACACTATGATTTTTATAGCATTTTCAAAACGCTATAAAAACCATAGCGTTTGTCGAAATTCTATAGTTTTTATAGTGTTTTGATGGTGTTTATAGCGTTTTCAAAACGCTATAAAAATCATAGCATTTGTCGAAACGCTATCCTTTTTATAGCGTTTTCGAAACGCTGTGCTTTTTATAGCGTTTCGCGGAAACGCTATAAACTTACCATAGTGGAGACTTTGACAGCATTTTGCAAACGCTATCATATGTTTTTAATAGCGTTTACAAAATGCTGTCAAATGGCATATATGTTGTAGTGAACCCAGCGTAGAAGGCGTCGAAGGGAAACATACAGAACTCATTCGACATCCTGGAGAACGCCCTAAATCCGAGACTGGGAAGAAATGACTCATACTCTTGAAGAATCTCGAAACTGGCCCTGATTTTCATAATATCATCCTTCACGATGATGGTTTTCACATGGTCATCTTCAAAGATGGGGTAGTTCTGTACCAAACACGCTAAGTCCTCTGATTACAGGCGAACTAGAAGTGGGACAAGATGAGGATGAATCCTCGTGAAAGAACACCCTTTATCCTCTATCATCTAGTTGATACCCTCTACGATAATTAAGGAACCGACCACTTCCTCTCCTTGAAAGAATGGGAAGCCAAGTGCACTTCTCACTCGTCGCTACCAGAAGAAGAAGTAGAGCTACTTGATTCCACCATATACATGGCTCGTAAAAATATACAGCTTCAATATTACCTGATCGTTGATGAAAAAATCGACGAAGTGCACAGCTTGAGTCAAGCTCTAAAGGTGAAGGAACAACATGGAGGTGAAAAGTTGGGGGTGAAGTGTGGAAAAAATAGCAAAAAGATGTGCAAAATGCGTGAAAATACACTAAATATTGTTCTACCACAATTTTTATTTAATTTTTCATAAACAGTTTAATTACATATTATGTTGTACTGCCCCGACTTTTTCAAAACCACTGCCTCCACAATCCATTTTCAACTTTACTATTGTCAAGAAAAATTTTCTTTAGATTATGCTAGAAAATGATAGACGACATGTTAATTTGAGCTTACATTTACTTGAGTCATAATCATAGTCATAGTCATCTTCAGTCATTTACATCGACACTAATCATGAATTATATTATAGATAAGACATTGTTACTAAATACAAACGCCCCAAAAACTCCAATTACTTGAGTTATTCATTATGAGATTTCATGATCTCAAGTGCTCCTTTGCTTGAAAGAACAAATATCAGTTATTGTATATTCGAAGAAAAGGAGGTTGATAAGAATGGTGATGGTGATAGTGATGATAGCCATGGTGATAATGGGGTCTGCAACCTCTATAATGATATGTCAGGATTTTTGGATCAGATTTAGCAGAAGGGTTTGGAGAAGAAGATGTGAGGCAGCAAACAGAGAGCGCAGTAACAACAGCAGTAGCAGTGCAGGATGCAGTTGAATGCAATGGGCAGGATGCACTCGACAAGGACTTAACATTCGACAACCAAGAGAACAGTCAGGTGCATTTGCTCTCAGACTTGCTCAGACTCAAAGCAGTCGACTGCCTGGTTTCGCAGTCGACTGCAAAGATGTAGAGTCGGGAAATTGGGTATCGGCTAAGATCTAATCTTATATAATCCTATATATATTGCATAGTGTACGATTCAAGGGTTAACTGTGTGATTATTCTATCAATAAGAGAGATATCTAACAACATTTATTGGGAGAGGGAGAAAGAGATAAACCATATACCTTGGTTGTCAGATCTTGAGTGACTGTGAACATATTTCTCTTCATATTTTTAGTGGAAATTGCATAAGTGCATTTACACGGGAAGTAGCCATTACATTGGGTGAACCTCAATAAAAATCTTATGAGTTTGTGTTGTTGGTTTTGTTTGTTTCTGTTTCTTTGATTTGATTACTTGTTTGCATCTCGGGTTGGGTATTAAACTCAACAAAATGGTATTAGAACATCAGGTTGGTTTTGAGATGAGAGACAATGGGAAAGTCAGAAGGTTCGAGGGAACAGAGTTCTCAATGTGGAAGATGCAGATGATAATGTATCGCTGACAACAATATCTAGATGATCCTCTGTTTGGCACGAAGCCGAAAGGAACGGAGGTAGATCCCGTTGCGTTGGCAACTTGAAACCGTTTGGATCATACGGTTCTTGGGCAAATTCAGTTGTCGCTAAGTAGAAAATTGCTATTTCATATTAAGAAGGCAAAGACCGCGTAGGAGGTGATGGATATTATCACAGATATGTAGGAGAAATTGTCAACATCGAACCAGTTCTTCATTTAAAAAAGTTAGTCAATATGATGTTGTTAAAAGAGGTTCATTAAAGGAGCATGTGAATAATTTTTGCATGGTATACAATCAATTAGAATCGTCAGGTCTGAAGTTTCTGTAGAGAGCACAAGCATTGTTACTACTATCTAGGCTCTCTGAGAATTACGGTCCGCTAGAACAAACTATCATATGTACTATAACTGATTCGACTACTCTGAAGGATGTTGTGAGCAGCATCATGAAAGAGGAGTTGAGAAGAAAGAGAAATGGGGAGTCTTTGTCATCTTCTAGCAACTCTATACTATTAGTTGAGAATCGTGGGAGAAGCACCAACAGAGAGAGGTCGAAAAAAAAAAACTATAGCATGAAATTGCAAAGGCAGGTGTTAAGCTGGGACACAAGAGAGACCAATGCAAAGAGTACAAAAAAAAAGCAAGGCGAATCATAGGAGCCAACGTGGTAAGCAACGAGATTCCCTTAGATAATTTGTATTTATATGTTGGAGCTGATATGATGCAAGGTGATTGGCTTATAAATTCAGATGCTTTTCATTGTACACCCATGAGGGATGTTTTTGAGAACTATATGACATGTGATTTTGGTTCAGTTAGTTGAAAATGGACAAGGGCTTGAGCTTTTCTGTAATAAATTAAGATCCAACAGATCTTTTATTTGTTTTGCAAATTCTATTTTGTCAGTTGGTGAGACCATAATACTATTGACTTGAACTTTTTAATCTTTATATTGATCCATTAATTCTATCTTACAATATCGTGAATTTTTGTCAAACCATTTTAATGGATTATTAGAATATAATGGTTCAAGCACGTTATGTATTAATGTTTCAAACTCGTTTTTAGGTTGGAATATTGTATGTACAGGTTTTAGTGTTGTTGTTTGAGATGAGTATGGCTCGATTTTCACCTTTTCCTTCGTTTAAAGGTCTTTGGTCATTTTCCAAATCCATATTCTGGAGGACATCCAAATTTTGAGTTAATATCTTCAGAATATTTACTACAGCTAAAGTATCCTAATTTTGAACTGTAACCCCTGTTCCCTGTATATGCATTTCTCTACCGTATTCTATTTCATTGTACTCTATTTATCAATTTGAGAATCTGTATTTTGTTTCAAGTTCTAATAAAAATCATTTCTTTTGTATCGACTCAATTTTGTGTCGATATATGTTTCATTTCATCTTTCCTATCAGCTCAAATTCGTTGTTATTCATAGGAAATTTGACTGTTTCATCTCATCTAATTCTTTTATCCTATTATAGTGAATTTTGACTCAATCTCCTGTTGGATCCCTGTAACCCCTGTTTTTCATTTTGTATATTTTGGAGTGTATTTTTTGTTTTGGTATATTTTCTCTCTTATATTCTTTTTCTGTACCGTATATTGGACTTGTTTTCAATATATATTTCTTTTATTTCATTTTGAGCTCCTCGTGTGTGATTGGTTATCTCTTTTGTTTCTTTCTTCATTATTTTGTTCTTTCTTCATTTGGTCCCGTTCTCTTTATTTGTTTTTTTTCTGGGGTGTTGTGGTGGTAATTGGTTGTCCTATTTTCCCAATCCTATTATTTTGATCCCTAATAAGATTTCCAAAGCCAAATAAAATTTCCAATCCTATTTGTATTCCTATTTAATTGACCCAAAATCCAAAACCCATTGGTAAACATACTACTACTCCTGATTACGTACAACCCAAATGCCCATTAACCTAACTTGTATTTCTAAACCTTAATCCCCATATATATATATATACTCTCTCTAATCCCTCTCATCCAAACCCTAACCCTAACTTCAAGTATCCCAACCTCCCTCTCCCTCTCTCTCTCTCCCTCTCCTTGTTTGCGGCTGCACACCCGCACACCACCAACCCGGCATCCCTCCAGGCCGACACCTACTCTCCCCCGGCCTTGTGCAAACCCGATAGCCACCAAGCCCAAAATCCCTACTCCCGATCCCCTCCTTGGCCAACCCGACCACCTCACACGACACAAAATCACTCGACACCTTTTCTTGGTGTTCTCTCATGGCCGCAAGCCACCATTGCCGTCATCTCTCGCTTTTGGAGTTTGTTCGTGTGGAGATTTTCGCTCGAGTTGCTTGGATTCGTTGATTCGTGGATTTTCGTTCGTGGGTTTTGCTCATTACTCTTGGATTTTGTTGTTCTTCATCTCGATTAAGGCAAGTAACTTGTACTCCAATTCATTTGTTTGATACAAGTCAAAAATACCACCTATAGTGTAGTTGGGTCTAGAGACGACTCTTGTTTGTGATATGCTTGATGGATTTTGTCTCTATTGTGAAAATTTGACCATAAATGACTTACGACACAATATGGACATGAATTAACTTAGGATTTACCCGTTTTTGAATTTGATCATGTATGTGAGACTTTTGTGAAAATTTGTGTTTTGGTTGAAACCCATGTGAAAGACTTGGTGTGGACATGCTAGATACCCTAATTTATGAAGTTTAGACACTTTGTAGACTCGAATTCATGTTTGGTTGTGTTCTGAACAAGTTTTGTATGATATATGTTGAGTTGTTGTTAAAGGGAAAAATCTGTATTTTGTCAAGGATCTATTTTGTTTGCTGTTTTGGACTGTTTTAAATTCAGTGTCTTAATTTTGGTATAAAACATGAGTTTTATAGAATTTCTTCTATTTCCAAACCCCTCTGACCTTGCTTGATTTCGTTTTCGTATGACTGAGTTATGACTGCTTTACTACAGAGGTGTTGACCTTTTGCAGATTCTGTTATTCGGTAATTTTGATGACAAATCATTTTAAAGAACTATGCTACATATATTATTTTGATCCAAAACTTTGTTCAGTGTTTCTTTATCTAGTTAGGGATTACCCAGAGTTTTATGTGTTGTTTCATGCTCATTTATGAAAACTATACTTGCTGTTTTTTGCTCGCTGTATTATACAGAACCTTAATTTCACTACGATTCCTTTTACTGTATGAAAAAGGTTTGTGAAATATGAAAGTTAGTAAATTTTATCTAATTTTTTTTTCCCTTTGGCAGAATGGGATTTTGTATCACTGGTTGCAAGATATCATAGTTTTCGTACAGCAGTGTTGGGAATTCCAGATTTGTCAAACTATGGTTTCTTGATGCTTTCTTATTTTTTATGACTGATCTAATCATTCTAGAAAATTCTGAAACTTTATATTTAGATATTGGACATATAGGGGAATACCCCAAATTTTTCGTGGATTTATTTAATGTGTTTTCATGCTGTTTTTCTGTTCTTGGATTCGTTTTTCTGATTTCTGGCTAAACCTATTTTCTGTACTCAAATCAGTTTTGAGACTTGTTTTTCTGAAATAATATATGACCTATTTATACTCGCTGAATTTGTGTGGAATTCTATTTTCCAGATCCTCTGACGGATCCATATTTGGATGTTTGTAACACTAGAAATCACTATTTTACTACAGTATGGTCTTGCTGTCTTGAACTTAAGATTTGCCTATTTTATTCTTTTATGAGATATCTTGCACACGTACATGTTTATCTTGAAACTTGCACTTGTCACATGATCATGCCATATTATTCTCGATATGTTTTGCACACCTCCATGCATGTTTGACATTAATAATAAAATAACCAAGCCGGGGTTAAGGGAAAGATCTAGTAGTGGATAGTACAGAAACGTATACTCGGAAGAACCTAGTGGTTATTGGAGCTTGTTTACATGTGGTGTTTGACACGATATACATGACACGTACACACATGACACGTAAGCTTGTTGGGTTTTGGAGCATGTTTACATGATACTTGGATCTTATCCCTGAGTACACTGCCCTGTATGGTCGCCTACAAAATCTAAAGCGAAACTGTTTGTTGTAGCAACCATGTAGTAAAAACTGGGATGCATAAAGTGCTACCTAGATAGTAATAACTACAAGACTTGATACATGACACTTGAACATGATACATGCCCACTTGACACTTGACTACATGATACATGAGATTTGATACTTGATACATGCTACATGATTACATTGATTCTTGATACTGGTTACTTGATGCATGACACTTGTTTACTTGACACTCGACACATGCTATTATACTTGCTCATCTTGCCATGCTATGATTTATATCCTGTATTCATGATTATACCATGCTAGGTTGTTACTTAGAATTACCTATCCCACGTACTTGTATCCTACATTATAAGTGGTCGTAACTTGCAATTAACGGGTACTTGTTTTTCTTCTTCCTTCTCCTACAAATTTACTAATTGCAGATCAGAATGGTTGAATGCAAGATGGTATTGGCGAGATGATGTATTAGTGCTGGATTTTCTGCTTTATGATTTTATTATTATTGTTGCTTGAACTTGAATAAGATGTACTTGATTACTTGGATATTTATCTTGTATTTGGGTGATGTGACCCAGGATATTTGACTTGTTCAGAATTTGATTATTTGAGATTATTGTATTTGGATTCATGTAATTTCTGTTGGTATCTTGTTTCAATTATGCATGCTTGGTTGTATCTTTCGCTTCCGACTCTGATTATCTTGTGAAATATTGTAAAGATTCCTGAACAGCTTATGGATGATGAAAACCATTCGCTGTGCTTTTGTCTTGTATCCGTATTCCGTATTCTTCTAGGGAAGCAGGGCGTGACAGGATTTTTAGTGGTATCAGAGCACTAAGTTTGGCTAATGTATTAGTTGCCTAATATATTAGACAAGTTTGGCTCGAACTGGGATCTGCTCAATATTTTACCATCCATGCATACATAAATGAATTTATACCAACTGTGATTCTGGATGCTAATTGTTTTTGGTTTGTGCAGACTATGGCTTGCAGTGGTTCTACTTCTCAGTCGCAGGTTGATCCGATTGAGGCTATCACTACTGTGCTTGAGCAGCTGATTAATCAGCAGCAAAACCACAGTGATCATGTGATGGCTGCTCTTGAAGCTGCCTGGGTTCTGCCTCCTGTTGTGCCTGTGCAGGAAAATCTTCCGCCTTGTCCAGGGACAGTTACAGATTTTATGAGGCTGCATCCTGACCGTTTTTCCGGCACTGAGACGCCTTTAGAGGCTGAACAATGGTTGATCCGGACTAAGCGATTGTTGTTAGCGGCTCGTGTTGCCGAGGCTGATCAGGTTGACGTTGTTTCCATCCAGCTGGTGGATCTGGCCCATATCTGGTGGATGGCCGAGTCTGAGCAACTTGAGAGGGCCTATTGCTTAGGCTACTTTACTCGGGGATTCTTGGAGAAGTTCTTTCCCAGTAGTACTCGAGTTGATATGGAACAGCAATTTCTGGCCCTAAAACAGGTTAAGTCATTATTCCATTTTGGATTTGTTACTTGAGCACATGGAACTAAGAACCACCTTGACTTGTAGATGCATGTTGTATGATGTATGTGTTAATTCCAATTTTCTTGAGTTGAAAAATAAATGTGACTTGCTGATTTGATATCCATTACATTCTATTTGTATCACACACTAAGTTAGACCCATATTATTCATTTATCATGCCACTTGTTATATAAAAGAAACAATCTATGTTGTTATTCCTGTTTTTACTTACTGTTTCGACCCTGATGACATCAGAATCTGGACTTGAGTTCTCAACATGAAATGTATCCCCAAATGTCTAGTTTACTACCCTTTTGACGGAATTGAATTCTGAGTTATGGTTTGTGATCTATCACAGTTTTACTACTACTGTGTCGTAGAATTTCAAATTCACAATTTTGCTGTGACACTTTGTTTTACAATTAATTTAACCATGCTACCTGTAAGATAATGACTTAAAATTTTGCATGCTAATACTAGACATACTAGAGAACATTTCCTGATTTTCCTAGAATTAATAAATGAAGTTTTAGACCTATTTATATGTATAAACACAATTTTATAAGTTCTGGCTGAACACAAATCCTGTATAGTTTGCTGTTTTGACACATTATGCTACACCTTTTATGCATCTTTTTTATATGCGCTGGATTCGGTAAAGAGTCTAGTTTCTAGAATTTCTGAATGATCCAGATTTGCATTCCTGTGGTAGCAAGAATATCAGTTTTGGTGCAGCAATGTCATGCTGCCCAGAATTGGAATTCTCGTCGTTTCTTGATAATTTCAATTTGTTTTGACACCCGAATATGCATTCTCCCTAGCTTAAACTTGTTCCCTGTCCTTGACCATGTATTCTTTCCTTCGCACACTTTCATGCTTGGTTGATGATAATAATAAATAATAAGCCGGGGTTAAGGAAAAGACCATAGTAGTGGACAGTTAGGTGAGTGTACTCGGAGAGGGCCTGTGTTTCCCATAATTTCAGGTTATATGGAACTGAGTGCCAGGTAAAACTAAGTGCCACGTCAGGAATTGACGGGGGCCACCTCTAGAATTTACGGGGGCCACCTCTAGAATCCATTACATGGAACTAAGTGTCACGTAAAACTAAGTGCCACGTCAGGGGTAGACGGGGGGCCACCTCTAGAACCTATGATGGCTACCTCTAGAACCCATTACATGATTACATGATTCATGAATGTGTTTACCGGTTTTCCTGTTTACCAGTTAAATGGAACTAAGTCCCACGTAGAACTAAGGGGCACGTCAGGGGTTGACGAGGGCCACCTCTAGAACCCATTACCTGATTACAGGACAAGATATAATGATGCCTGAGTCTACGGCCCCTATAAAATTCACCACTAGGCCTAAACGTAACTTATTTGTAAGTAGCAACCATGTGGTAAATAGTTGGGACGCATAAAGTGCTACCTAGATAGAATTAAACATTAGACTTAAGAATAAGTTGTTAATTGTTCACACCTGACATCTTCCTTGCTTGATACTTGTTACATGATACTTGTTACTTGATGCTTGATACAATTACATGCTCACTTGGCACTTGTTCTACTACTAGTACTGGTTACCCAATCATGTTACTTGAGTTATCTTACTTGCTAGCTAGTCTCTTGAACTCCACTACTTGTTGCATCCCTATCATATCATGTTATACATTCTTGATTCCAAATCTTGTTTCATATTTTTCTGCACTTATTTTCATACCCTTGCTTGTATTACTTGCGGCCCTAGCTTGCACTAAGGGCATTTGTCTTTGTTTCTCTATTATATATATATATATATATATATATATATATATATATATATATATATATATATATATATATATATATAGACTTTGGGGATGAGTTGCCTACTGGAGTTGGTGAGCAAACCTTCTAGGCTCCGCTTGGCAAAGCTTGCTTCAATTAATTTGTATTTGAGTTTATTTAATTCTGTTGCTACTTAAAACTTGTAATGGGCTTATAGTCCCGAAGTTTTTATTTTTGAACCAGATCTTAAATTTATTTGGGATAATTATATTTGTTTCAAATGTTTTCTTTTGATTAATAAATAATTCATGCATGTGCGGTTGTGTATATTTTTGCTTTATTTCTTGTTATGATGCTGAGTCGATCCTACAGCTTATGATTGATGAAAATCATTCACTGGGCTTTGTCATGTACTCGTGATCCGCATTTCTTTTGGGAAGCGGGGCGTGACATGAACATTTTATCTGTTGATTCATTTGGATGCAGGGGCATCTAGGAAGGTCAAAGGTAAGAAGGAATCTTTAGCAGTAGTTGTAGCGCCCCGAATTCATATTTGGAACTCGTGACACATTTCAGAATCTTACTTCAAATGAATCCAGACACAGAAAAATTAAAGAAAATTAAAAACTTTTATTAAATCAAATGTTATTACAATGTCCAATAATACAACGAATATTACATCATGAATTACAAATATCATTGGACAACTGCAACTTCCACATAGATGCTTCCCACGGCTCGAGTCCCTTGCTCCACGAACAACGATCCTGCACTTAACAAACTGTTGGCACATCAGTTCAATGCAACTGACGCAACGCAGATAAAACCTGCGACTCCAAAACCTCAACAACCAAAATATTGATGCAAAGAAAAACTGATGCCAAACGAAGTCTTGGTGTATGCCATGACCTAGGATCTAATGCACCTGATGCTCTTACTCTAATGCACGCTTGATTGGAGACATATGCATCTCATACTACACATTCCCCAACCAAACGACATTTTTCCGATGATGGGGGTCGATCCCCCGCCATGCATCCTACTCTTGTGCTCTCTCCCATTTCTGACGTTCCGGTGATGAGAGGTTGTGGTCGTATAGTATAGTTCCACTATTGCAGTCAGTAGTGGTGTCAGGTACCCCCATTTGTTTTCCACTATGCCCGGTATTGCAGTCGGACGGCTTACTCCTGCTGCTGCAATCAGTAATGTTGTGTGGCATTAAATTCGCCTTCCTAGACCTCATCAAAAGCTGTTATACGGACATAAAGGCACTCCACGGTACCCCCCGTTCACCAAAGACATTAGAGTTTTACTCATTGAGTCTTACTCTAAGTCCCCTGCCCGCATTGAGCAACACAGAACTTGGCGGATATTTAGGGTTTCCCCCAATCTCCGCTTTACTCGTCCTTACACCAAAATAGAACTTGCAGTCAAGACGACGCAACCACTCCAGTCCTCATCAAAAGTTGTTACGTACATAAAGGCACTCCACGATAATCTCGTTCACTGAAGATATTAGGGTCTTACGTTCAAACGTCTTACTCTAAGTCTCCTGCCTGCAATAAACAAACTTAGGATTTGGCCTGGCGAGACAACGCCTTATGTCCCTCTGAGAGGTGAGCACAACACCCACTAATGTCTGTCCTTAACACACGACAATGATTCGATCTAATCCTAAGTTACTACCATGCACCAGAACACTAATCAAACTAAAACTAGGGCTAGAGCTACCGACTACGATTAAATTCTACAATTACTAAATTATCATTGCTATTATCCGATTTGCCGATTTCGATGGCTTTATTTCAAGTTCTAGTCCCTTTATTAACTCATTAATGAATTACTAATAAATCATTAGGCAACCTAGGTCTACTCAATTAATTAACTAGTTAGGCGATCTACCTACTAGTTCACATCCAAACTTAGTAGACACAAAAATTGATTTATTATGAACAACTAGCTAATTTTTACTTATAGGTTCCTTTAATTTAACCTAACTTATCATTTTAGAACTTAACCCAAATCCCACAATAGGGCTCAACTCCGCCCAAACTAAGCGGCGAAACGATCACCGTCGATTGCCATAAATGCCTTCCGTGCTTGGAGTTGACCAATGACTTCGGCCCGACCAAAATATACCGCTCCTGCTAAACGTCACACTCCACGGTCTCTTGACAAGTGGTAGCACCAACAACACTGGATTCTTTCATGTACATCAAGCACGTCAGCGCACGAGTCGTCTCCTCCAACACGCTCGAGGTGACACGGGTTCTTATTCTACCTGTCTACCCAACAATCAAGGACTTACTCCTAGGGTCCCAAAACTCTATCTAGGTGACACTACCTAAGCACCAAAACATAAAGTAGAACACCACAATGTTCTTACACCTAAAAGGGTATCAAGTGCCAAAAAAGTAGGGGTGGCAACCAGGTCGAGTCGACCTGCGGCCCGCCCGTGACCCGCTCAGCCGTAACTGGCCCGCACTAGACCGGTTTGGGTCCGGGTCAAACTGGGAAGTCTAACCGGTCAACCCGGGTCCGCACAAAATGCTCGCCAACCCGCTCAACCCGACCCACCAACCCGCTTCAAAAGCGCGACCCACTAACCCGTGACCCGACACGCCAACTCGTGGGTCAGAGGACCGTTCGACACGCGGGTTGGAACGGTCGCCTGAACAGAGCAACGGTCTATGTTTTTATTTTTTATTTTTTTTTATTATTATTATTTTATTTTTTTTTGTGGGGGATTTTTTAATTCCATTTTAACCCTATAAATACCCTATATCCCCAATACAATTTTTCACACCTCTTCTACTCTATTTCTCTCTCTACCACAAGTTTACAATCTCAAATTCTCAAATCAATCAACAGCATTTTTACAATTACGATCATATCAAAGGCGTCAACAAATTCTCTCAACAATTTTTTCATCAAATTTTCTACCGACTACTTCTTCTACCACTACCGAGGACTACTTCTTCTATCGATGACTACCACATTCAACTTCTTCTACCACTAACGATGACTACATCGCTATGACTACGTCTTCTACAACTCTCTCTTCACTATTATTTTCTTTCTTTTACATATTTATTATTTCCGAAGTACAGTATCAAAATTCTACGACTCTCTCCATTCTTTATTTTTTATAGTATTTTTTGTTTGTATCATATTTGTTTGTTGGTTTTCCGGATTTCTCTCTCACAACCCTCATATTGTTTTCTAGATTTTTTTTAAACTTATCTCGCCTAAATTGTATTTAATATTTTCACATACACTACTATATGAACATGTGTAGATCACGAGGTAGTGGTCGTAGCCAAAGTGGACAAGATTCTGCCGGCACTTCTCGTAGGCCTCTTATTGTCCCACAAATTGATCCTGCCGAAGAGTACCCCTATGATCGCACAAATTGGTACACACGATGTGTACCCACAAGACATAGACATTGAATAGGAAACACAAACACAACAAACCAAAACAATACAACCGGGTAGTAGTAGAAAAACTATCGGGAAAATAAGTGATTGGCACAAATTTTATGACAATATTCCAGACGAAGAAAATTTGGGTGTAGGTCTAAAAATTTGTAAAACTTGTTCTAAGCCATACAAACGAAAGAAGGGTGAGGGGACGGGTACAATAAAATGACACATCCAAAATGTACACAAGGAACTTCTTGCAGACCTACCTGGCCAACAAAAAATCAACCCTGGGACCGGTCTATTTGATAGCCACTATTATGATCCCGAACTTGTTCATCGGGAAATGGCTCGACTAGTAATTAAGGAAGAGTCACCATTTTCCTATTCCGAGAGTAAGAACATAGAGTCTTTTAATCAAACCGCATTAAACCTGCATTTTAAATGAATCCCTAGAAATACTTTGAAGTCGAATTGTTGATGTGAAATATTTGCAAGTGTACAAAATCGCAACAAGTAGGATAGTTAAGTGAAAAGTGTGTCGAACCCACAAAGACTAATTATTTTATCGAGTACCGAAATTACTAGATTAACTGCTCTTTGGAAAACCTAAAATATGATAAAAATAAGAACTAATACTAAATTAAACTAAGGAAATAAATAACTAATTAAAAGGAGCGGAATCAAAATTTTGTTGTTTGTTAATAGCAAAATTAATTCTAGGGCTTTCGGTTCACCTAATTAATCCCACACAATTCATAATTACATATGAATAAAAATATTATTTTTCCAAGTTGTAAAACAAAATCCACAAATTATTCAATATTCTCTCTCAAGCAATATCAAAAATATTTTCAACTAATTATTTGTCATAGTTCATGTAACCCCTGTTTTTCGTTTTTCGTATTTTGGGCGTATTTTTCTTCTTTCTTGAGTATTTATACTCTTCTTGTATTTTTGGACCGTATATTGGAGTTGTTTTCAATATATATTCTTTTATTTCATTTTTGATCTCTTTGAGCCTGATTGTTTGTCTTTTGCTTCGTTCTTTATCAATTGTGATTTTCTTTTTATTGGATTCTTGCTTTGTTTCTTTTTGCTCATGTGGTGGGTGCTCGTAGTTCTTTGTTTGGCCCAATCCTATTGATAATCCTATTGCCTATAGATCCCTAATCAACTACCAAATCATAATGGCTTATAAACCCTATTGCAAATCCTATTTCAAACCCCATACAACTCCTATTTTACTAATCCTATTCTTACTCCTAATTAAATCCAATACCCAATACCCACAACCATATATCTCTCACCCTAAAATCCAAAATCCTGTATAAACTAAACCATCACCTCTCCCCTAAAAAAATCCTAACTCCCAATCCCCTTCTTCCCTGTTGTGCCGTTAACCCCGATCAACACCCTAAGCCCATCCCGACTGCACCTCCCCTCTTCCGACCCCCTAGCCACTGCACCCTACTCCCATCGCCAGCCCAACCCGAACACCCTAGTTGCCATTACCCCATCACCCCAAGCATCCCCATTGTCCATCTCTCCCGCTCTCCCCGTCCTCTGACATCGCTAGTAGGAGCAGCAGTAGCGTCAGCACTTGGCCGTGCCGTCGCCTCCGTGCCTGCTCCCGATCACCCTCTCTTTAGTTGTTGGATTGCTCGTGCACGAAGTTTGCACGTGTGATTGCTTGGTTCGTGGTTTTTGTTTGTGGGTTTTGTTTGTTTTCCAGGATCCGTTCCCATTATTCTTGGTGTTCATTTCGTCATTAGTTAAGACAAGTAACTTGTACTCATTTCGTTTGTATGATACAAGTCATAAATTTTGCTTGTAGTGTAGTTGGATTCTAGAGACAACTCGTGTGTGATGTATGTTTGATGAGTGTTGTCTCTATAGTGCTATTTGACCATAGTTGCCTCACGACACAAATTTGACATGAAACAACTTAGGTTCTCACCATTTGTGATTATATTTGTGAGATAATTATGAGAATTTGTGTGTTTGTTTGGATCCATATGATATACTTGTTTTGGACATGCCATATACCATATTTCATATTTTTTGGACAGTTAGTAGACTCTATAACATGTTTGGTTGTGTTTGGAACGAGTTTCGTATGTTGTATGTTGATTTGTTATTAAAAAGAAAATCTGTATTTTGTTAGTGATTAATTTTGATTGTAATTTTAGACCATATTAAAATCAGTATCTTAAGTTCAGTATTAAACATTATTTTTAGAGAAATCTGTCTTCTTTCCAAACTTTCTAACCTTGCTCGATTTTATTTTTGTATGTGTGAGATATGATCGTTTTACCACAGAGGTGTATTTTATTTTTCAGATTTTGTTCTTGATAATTTTGATGACTAAACTATTTTGATACTAGTGCTAAGCATACTATTTTTAACTGAAATTTTGCACAGTATTTCTATACATATTTTGGCTAAACTAATCTTACTGGAAAATTATGAAACGTTATATGCTGATACTAGACATATAAGGGAATACCCCAGATTTTTTATGGAATTTATTATGATTATTTGATGCTGTTTACCTGACTTTGAATTCGATTTACTGATTCCTAGCTGAACATATTTTCTGGATTCAAATCAGTTTTGAGTTATGTTTTTCTAAAACACTATATGACTTATATGTATCCGCTAGATTCGGTTGGAATTCTACTTTCCAGATTCTCTGACGGATCTAGGTTTTGATATTTTTGGTAGCGGAAATCACTGTTTTAGTACTGTACTGTCGTGCTATCCTGAATTATGAAGTACTCTATTTTGTTCTGTTATGTGACTACCTTACCATCTGTACATGCTTATCTGTTATTCTGAATTTGTGGACCGATATATCATGCTAGATTTACTTTGTTTCATGCGCATGCACATCTGTCTGATAATAATTGTAAAATGATCAAGCAGGAATTTATGGGAAAGATCTAGTAGTGGGAAAGCATAGAAATGTGTACTTAGAAGGGGGCCCATGTTTCCCATATGATTATCTATTATCTGTTATTCTGTACCCTGTCTACATTACTTCCTATAGGATGGTGTAGGGAAGAAGAGAACCACTAGGTTATACCTGTCTGTCTGGATCTGTTATCTGATATCTGTCTGTCTGAACCCTGAGTACACGGCCAAATATGATTTCCTATGAAATCTACAAACATAACTGTTTTGAATGTAACAACCATGTGATAAAAGGATGGCACATGAAGTGCTACCTAGTTAGCAATTAATACAAGACATATAAGAATATGTATCTGACATCTGTATCTATATCTGCATCTGATATCCGAATCTATTTCTGAATCTGCTATCTGATCATCTGATTATCTGATTACCTATTATCTGTCTGACACTATCACTTGACACTATTATTTGACACTATCTGTAAATCTTTCTGCATGCTATTTGACTTTTGCCACTTGACACATATTAGTATACCATGATAGTTGATTATGCTATACCATGCTATATCTGTTTCTGCCATTATTTAGATTTGTTAGTTTTCCATGTGCATGTATCCTGCATTACAAGTGGCCCGTAACTTGTATTGACGAGTACTTATTTTCTTTTTCCTTCTCCTGCAATTTATTGATTGCAAATCAGGATGGTAGTTTGCACGATGGTATTGGAGAAATGAAATATTAGTGCTAGACTTCTTTTGCTATTATTATTATCTAATGCTTTTGAAAAATGTATTTGAGTATATGGTTTTTATTTGTATTTGGGCAATGTGACCCAGGATATAAACTGTTCGGAACTGTTTATTTGAAACTATTATATTATTGGTTTTCAATTAATTTTTGTTGGCATTTTGTTTTGTTTTGTGATATATATGTCTGTGTAAGGATGATTCTTTTGGCTTCCGAATCTGATTATTCTGAGATTTATTGTAAGATTCTGAATAGCTAATGGATGATGCAAATCATTCGCTGGGTTGAGTCGCGTATCCGTATTACGTATTTTTTTGGAAAGCGGGGCGTGACGATGGTTTTAGTGGTATCAGAGCCCAGGTTTGGCTAATGTATTAGTTGCCTAATATAATAGATAAGCTTTGCTCGTACTAGGATCTGCACAACATTTCATCAACCACACACAAATATATATATATATATATATATATGCAAGATAAAAATTTTACCAACTCGGCTCCGATTGAGGCTGTCACTACTGTGTTCGAGCAACTGATTAATCAGCAGCAGAACCACAATGATCTAGTGATGGCTGCTCTGGAAGCTTCTTGGGGTCAGATTCCCGTTGTGCCTGTGTAGGCAGCTCTTCCGCCTTGTCTAGGTACAGTCACGGATTTTATGAGGCTGCATCCAGATCATTTTTCCAGTACTGAGACGCCTTTAGAGGCTGAACAGTGGTTGATCCGGACTGAGCGCTTGTTGTCAGCGGCTCGTGTTGTCGAGGCTGATAGAGTGGATGTGGTTTCCATCCAGTTGGTGGATCTGGCTCATATCTGGTAGATGGCCGAGTCCGAGGGACTTGAGAGGCCTATTGCTTGGGCTACCTTCACTCGGGGATTTTTGGAGAAATTTTTCCCCAGTAGTACTAGTGTTGAGATGGAGCAGCAGTTCCTGGTCCTTAAACAGGTCAGGTCATTATTCTATTTTGGAATTTGTTACATAATTGTTCAAACAATGTTGTAACATAAGACTTCCTGCAACACGGTTCCAGGTCTGTAGATGAGTACGCCGCTGAGTTTACCAGACTTAGTCGCTTTGCTACCGTTCTTGTGGCTACCGAAAAGGATAAGGCTCGTAGATTCACGAATGGGCTTGAGCAGGATATCAAGAGGCATCTTGTTTCTCTCCGTTTGCGTACTTATGCTGAAACTTTTGAGGCAGCTCGAGCTCAGGAGTAGGCTCGTGGTGGTTCGATTTCTTCTCAGTGGACTGTTCCCGCTGCTGCTGCTAGGCCTTCTTTTGGTCCTGTTCGGAGGCCTATGCTTGCCCATCCTGTCAGGGCAACTCTGTATCCTTCTGGTGGTTTTCTGAGGGGTGGTTTTTGTGACTTTTGCCAGATCTCTGAGCATAAGCATAAGAACTGTTTCTGTGCCTCTCTTCGATGCTTTAGGTGTGGTGCTACTGATCATTCTGTGCGGGATTGCCCGCAGCAACTTGTGGCTCTTCCAGCCAGGGGTCCTGTCCAGCGGGTAGCTCCAGCTCGTGGTCCAGTTAGGCCACCGCTTCTTCCTTAACGACAGATTGTCGGTCAGAGGGCAGTTGTTCCGAGAAGAGGTCAGGCTTTCAACTTGACTGCTGTGGATGCTGAGACAGCTGATGGAGTTGTGGCAGGTATATTTTGCTTTTGTTGTTTTGTTGCTTTGCTTTTCCTTTTGTTCATTTCCTTGTTTTCTTTTGGTCTTGCTTTATTTCCTTCTGTTATCTTCTTGCATTGTTGTTTCCCTCACCCTCGATTGTCTGTTTTTCTTTCTTCTTGACTTTGTTTCCTTAGGTGTCGTCCTTGTTTGCTCTTTTCCCGCCCATATTCTCTTTGATTCTGGGGCAACCCATTCTTTTGTCTCCTCTCGATTTGTGGCTCGCCATCAGTTGGATTGCAGCAACATGTCGGAGGCTTAGAATATCTTGATAGGTGGTGGTATTATCATTTGCCCGTGAGTGGAGGCAATATTCCGTTGTTATTGGGAACGCAGATTTCAAAGCCAACCTGATTATAATTAGAAATTCAGGATTCAACGTCATTCTATGTATGGATTGGTTGGGTGAAGCCCATGCCATCATTGATTGTCGTGCCAAGAAAGTTGTTTTTAGAATTTCAGATCGAACAGAATTTAAGTTCCATGCCGAGGAGTCTTCCCTTGGTCGAGCAAAGACTGCAGTGATACAGGTGGATTGTGCGATGGAATTGCACTCAGGCTGTGAGGCGCGCCTCTAGTAATTTGGGATTTCTTGGATGTTTTTCCAGATGAGTTGCCTAGATTACCCCTTTATAGGGATGTGAAGTTCGGTATTGATGTTCGGCCTGGTGCTGTGCTGATATCGAAGAGTCCCTACAGGATGGCACCGGTTGAGCTAGCAGAACTTAAGGTGCAGATTCATGAGTTGCTTGATTTAGGTTTTATCAGACCAAGTGTTTTGCCTTGGGGTGCTCCGACGCTTTTTGTCAACAAGAAGGATGGTAGTCATCGTCTGTGCATTGATTATCGGAAACTGAATAGTGTTACTGTGAAGAACCAGTATTCTTTGCCCAGGATCGATGATTTGTTTGACCAGTTGTGTGGGGCTGCTGTTTTCTCGAAGTTGAATCTTCATTCTGGATATCACCAAGTCAAGGTGAAGGCTGCAGATATACAGAAGACTGCATTCAGGACTAGATACGGGCACTATGAGTATCTTGTAATGCCGTTCGGGGTCACTAATGTGCAAGCTGTATTCATGAGTCTTATGAACTGGGTTTTCTCTCACTTCTTGGATAGATTTGTGGTGGTCTTCATTGATGATATTTTGGTGTATTCTCGGAATCGTGAAGATCATGCTGAGCATCTTATAGTGGTTCTGCAGACTTTGAAAGACAATCAGCTCTATGGAAAACTCAGCAAGTGCGAGTTTTGGCTCGACAGGGTTTCTTTCTTAGGGTACATCATTTTTGGCGACGGTGTTTCTGTAGATCCTTCTAAGATTGTTGCTGTGAAGATTGGCCTATTCCTAAGTCGGTTTTCGAAAGTGCAGAGTTTTCTTGGTCTTGCTGGCTATTATCGAAAATTCGTCTAAGATTTTTCGAAGATTGTAGGGCCGTTAACTAAACTGACAGGAAAGGATTAGCAGTTTTGTTGGTCTGATGAGTGCAATGAGGCTTTTGTTGAGTTAAAGAACAGATTGATGTCAGCGCCTGTATTGACTATTCTAGATGGTTTAGGCATATTTGTAATTCACTGTGATGCTTCAGGTAAGGGTCTTGGGGCAGTTCTTATGCAAAAGGGCCAAGTCGTTGCGTATGCATCGAGGTAGTTGAGGCTGCATGAAAAGAATTATCCTACTCATGACTTGGAGTTAGTGGCAGTGATCAATGCTTTGAAGCTATGGAGACATTATTTACTTGGAGACCGAGTGAAGATTTTTACGAACCACAAAAGTCTCTAGTTCGTCTTCACCCAGAAGGAGTTAAACATGAAGCAAAGGCGATGGTTGGAGCTTATGGCCGATTATGATATCAGTTTGCAATACCATCCTGGTAAAGTAAACTTGGTGCCTGATGCTTTGAGCAGGAGACCGGCAGTTATGTTTCTTACTCAGCAAAGTGATCTCATTGAGCAGATGCGGAGGTTGGATTTGGAGGTTTTGTTGCCGAGTTGGTTGGTGTTGTCTTGCGCTCCAGCTTTAGCCTTCTCTTGTTGATCAGATCAAAGAGGCTCAGGTTGGTGATGCGCAGTTGCAGGGTTTTCGACCTGAGGTTGAGTCTGGGTCCAGAACGGACATGGTTATTCATGCTGATGGTTCGCTTCGTTTTGGTTCCCGGTTGTGTGTCCTTAAGGGTGAAGTTCGTCAGAGGTTGCTTGAGGAAGCTCATCAGTCTTCGTATTCTATCCATCCTAGCAGTGCTAAGATGTATCGAGGTTTGAAGTTTTATTTCTGGTGGTATGGTATGAAAAGGGCTAGTTGCTCATTGTTTGGTCTGTCAGCAGGTTAAGGCAGAGCATCAGAGAACCGCTGGACTTCTTCAACCGCTTCTTATTCCGGAGTGGAAGTGGGAACATATCACTATGGATTTTGTGACCACTTTGCCGAGGAGTCCTAAGGGTCACAATGTTGTTTGGGTGATTGTCGATCATTTAACGAAGAGTGCTCACTTCATTCTTTTCGTGTAGGTCAGTCTACTGAGAGCCTTGCTGAGCGGTACATGTAAGAGATTGTCAGGCTTCATGGGGTTCCAGTTAGTATTGTATCCGATAGGGATACGAGATTCAGATCTCAGTTCTGGGAGAGTCTTCAGGCTAGTTTGGGGAGTAAGTTGAAGTATAGTACAGCTTTTCATTTCCAGAATGACGAACAGTCAGAGCGGACTATTCAGATTCTTGAGAATATGTTGCGATCTTGTATGTTACAGTTCGGTGGATCTTGGGAGAACCATTTGCATCTCGTAGAGTTCTCGTACAATAACAGCTTTCAGTCCAGTCTTAAAGCTGCTCCGTTCGAGGCACTTTATGGGCATAAATGCAGATCACTAGTGTGCTGGGATGACATTGGTGAGAGGAAGTTGTTGGGTCCGGAGTTGACCACCAGGACAGTTGATGCTGTGACTCAGATCAGAAAGCATCTTCAGGCAGCTCAGGATAGGCAGAGGCGGTGGGCTGATGTCCATCGGAGGGCTTTGGAGTTTGTTGTTGGTGACCATGTTTTCCTTAAGGTATCATCGTGGCGCGGTGTCATTCGGTTCGGTGGTGGGGGCAAGCTTAGCTCTAGGTTTATTGAACCGTTTGAGATTTTGGAGCGAGTAGGCAGGGTGGCCTATCATCTCGCTTTGCCACCAGCGTTATCAGGAGTGCACGATGTTTTCCATGTCTCACAACTCAGAAGATATATTCGCGATGAGAGTCACGTGATCGACTACTCTAAGTTGACCGTGCGGCCGGATTTGACTTATGAGATTCCGCCAGTTGCTATTGTGGATCGGCGGGAGAAAGTACTTAAGAACAAGGTCATCAAGCTGGTTCGTGTTGCTTGGAATCCTCACTCGCCTAGTGAGTCGACTTGGGAGCTGGAGGAGGAGATTCAGCAGAAGTTTCCTCATTTGTTTGAGTAGTGGCTGTTTTCTTTTCTTTTCTTTTGTTTTCTTTTTTTTTCGGGGTTACCCTATGTATCTTCTTTATGAATTTCGAGGACCAAATTCTTTCTGTTAGGTGGGTAGGATTGTAACCCTTGTTTTTCATTTTTCGTTTTTTGGGGGTATTTTTCTTCTTTCTTGAGTATTTATACTCTTCTTGTATTTTTGGACCGTATATTGGAGTTGTTTTCAATATATATTCTTTTATTTCATTTTTGATCTCTTTGAGCCTGATTGATTGTCTTTTGCTTCGTTCTTTATCGATTGTGATTTTCTTTTTATTGGAATCTTGCTTTGTTTCTTTTTGCTCGTGTGGTGGGTGCTCGTGGTTCTTTGTTTTGCCCAATCCTATTGATAATCCTATTGCCTATTGATTCCTAATCAACTACCAAATCATAATGGCTTATAAACCCTATTGCAAATCCTATTTCAAACTCCATACAACTCCTATTTTACTAATCCTATTCTTACTCCTAATTAAACCCAATACCCAATACCCACAACCCTATATCTCTAACCCTAAAATACAAAACCCTATATAAACTAAACCGTCACCTCTCCCGTACAAAAACCCTAACCCCCGATCCCCTCCTTCCCTGTTGCACCGTTAACCCCAATCAACACCCCAAACCCATCCCGCCTGCACTTCCCCTCTACCGACCCCCCCCCAGCCGCTGCACCCTACTCCCATCACCAGCCCAACCTGAACACCCTAGTCGCCATTACCCCATCACCCCAAGCATCCCCATCGTCCATCTCTCCCGCTCCTCCCCGTCCTCCGACATCGCCAGTAGGAGCAGCAGCAGCGTCAGCACTTGGCCATGCCACCGCCGCCGTGCCCACTCCTGATCTCCCTCTCTTTGGTTGTTAGATTGCTCGTGCATGAATTTTGCACGTGTGATTGCTTGGTTCGTAGTTTTTGTTCGTTGCCAGGGATCCATTGTCGTTATTCTTGGTGTTCGTTTCATCATTAGTTAAGCCAAGTACTTGTACTCAATTTCTTTGTAAGATACAAGTCATAAATTCCGCTTGTAGTGTAGTTGGGTTCTAGAGACAACTCGTGTGTGATGTATGTTTGATGAGTATTGTCTCTATAGTGCTACTTAATCATAGTTGCCTCACGACACAAATTTGACATGAAACAACTTAGGTTTTGACCATTCTTGATGTGATTATATTTGTTAGATAATTATGAGAATTTGTGTGTTTGTTTGGATCCATGTGATATACTTGTTGTGGACATGCCATATACCATATTTCATGTTATTTGGATACTTAGTAGACTCTATAACATGTTTGGTTGTGTTTGGAAATTTGTTGTTAAAAGGAAAATCTGTATTTTGTCTGTGATCAGTTTTGATTGGTATTTTAAACCATATTAAGGTCAGTATCTTAACTTCAGTATTGAACATGACTTTTAGAGAAATCTATTTTCTTTCCAAAATTTCTGACCTTGCTCGATTTCGTTTTCGTATGGGTGAGATATGATCGTTTTACTACAGAGATGTATTTTATTTCCAGATTTCGTTATTGATGACTTCGATGACTAAACTATTTTGATACTAGTGCTAAGAATATTATTTTGATCTAAAATTTTGCACAGTATTTCTAAACTTATTTAGGGATTACCTAGAATTTTGGTGGATTTTATTGATGAGATTTATATACCGTTTCATGCTTGTTTATAAAAACTATACTTGCTGGATTTTGCTCGCTGTTATGAAAAGATTTGTATTTTCACCATAATTTCTTTTCCTGTGTGAAAAATATTTATGAAATATGAAAGTTAGATTATTTTGTCTATTTTCATCTTCCTTAGATGGATCTGGATTTTGTTTCACGGTTTGCGAGATATTACAGTTTTCGTACAGCAGTGTTGTAAATTCCAGATTTGCCAAACTAACGTTTCTTGATGTTTTCTGATTTTTTTTAGCTAAACTAATCTTACTGGAAAATTATGAAACTTTATGTTCTGATAATAGACATATGAGAGAATACCCCAGATTTTTCCTGGAATTTATTATGATTATTTGATGCTGTTTTTCTGACTTTAAATTCGATTTACTGATTTCTACAAGAACGTATTTTCTGGATTCAAATCAGTTTTGAGTTATGTTTTTCTAAAACACTATATGACTTATATGTATTCACTAGATTTGGTTGGAAGTCTATTTTCTAGATTCTCTGACGGATCTAGGTTTTGATATTTTTGGTAGCGGGAATTGCTGTTTTAGTATTGTACTGTCGTGCTGTGCTGAATTAGGATGTACTCTATTTTGTTCTGTTATGTAACTACCTAACCATCTGTACATGCTTATCCGTTATTCTAAACTTGTGGGTCGATATATCATGCTAGATTTACTCTGTTTCATGCACATGCACATCTGTCTGATAATAATTGTAAAATGATCAAGCCGGGGTTTATGGGAAAGATCTAGTAGTGGGAAAGCATAGAAAGTGTACTTAGAAGGGGGTCCATGTTTCCCATATGATTATCTGTTATCTGTTATTCTGTACCATGTATACATTACTTCCTATAAGAAGGTGTAGGGAAGAAGAGAACCACTAGGTTATACCAGTCTGTCTGGATCTATTATCTGATATCTGTCTGTCTGAACCCTGAGTACAGGCCAAATATGATCCCTTATGAAATCTACAAACGTAACTATTTTAGCTTGTCTAATATATGATCCCGTTCGAGTCAAGCTTGTCTAATATATTAGGCAACTAATACATTAGCCAAACCTGATGCTCTGATACCACTTAAAAATCCTGTCACGCCCCGCTTTCCAAAAATACAGAATACGGGCACGTAACACAAGCCCAGCGAATGAATATAATCATCCTTAAGCTGTTTCAGAAATCTTACAACATATCTCAGGCAGTATATCAGAGTCAACATATATCAGAGTCAAAATATCGCAGTCGGAAGCAAAGAGTGGGACCAACATGCAACATCGAGATAATTTCACCAACAGGAATTAATTGAAATCAAATATCTTGTTCTCAAATAAAACAGAGTCTGGAAAACAAATATTCTGGGCCACATCGCCCAAAACAAAATAAATAATACACGTCTCTCAAATACAGAAATGAATCAAGTCTCAGGAATACAGAATAATGTTATAACAGGAAATAGAAATAATAATATCAGCATCTAACACTGCGAGCCACCAGTACCATCTTGAATCTATCCACCATAATCTGCAATCATCGAATGCAGGAAAAAGGAAAAGAAGAAAACACAGTACCCGTCAATGGCAAGTCCGGGTCACAAATAGAATAGGATACAAGCACATGGACACTATCTAACCACAGGATATACTAACAGGTATGGATAAACCTATGTCTAGTGTCAACAGGTAACAGGTAACATGTATGATTATCAGGAATTCAGGTAATCAGGTAAATATGTATCAAGTATCAGGAAAAACAGGTAACAGGATAATCAGGTAATCATGTAACAGGAAATCATGAATCAGGTAAACAGGTTCATCAAGTTAAGTTAAGTCTAATCTTTTATTAACTATCTAGGTAGCACGACATGTGCCCCAAATTATATCACATGGTTGCTACAACAAATAATTTCGCTTAGTAAGATTTTCATAATGGAGTCCATAGGGCAATGTACTTGGGTACAGGAAACAGGCAGAACCCAGTGGCTCTCTTCTACTCTACACCTTCTTACATAAGAAGCAATGTAGACAGGGTCAGTAACAGGTAAACAGGCAGGTAGGACACTAGTCCTCTTCCAAGTACACGTTTCTATTTCTTCCACTAATAGAATCTTCCCTTAAACCCCGGCTTAGTTACTTTTATTAATAATATCATCAACAGGCATGAGAGTGTGCTAAATGATGTCAAACTAACAGGTTATACTCAGGTTTAAACTCAGGGAATTAGATCAGTAAGTATAGGTACAAAACATTCACAAATACGAGCAAAATGGTATAGATTTATAAACAGGACAGCAAGACCAGTCTGTACAAAAACAGTGATCCAAAGATCTACAGGCATGCAAATCATGATCCGTCGAAGGATCAGGAAACTAGACTTCCTCACGCTTCTAACGGGTATAATAAATCCATATGCTATTTCACAACATCTTGACTCAAAACACAATTCAACACAGTTTCCATGTACAGCTAGAAAACAGGGGAATAACTTAAACCACATGAAAACAGCATACAAAGTTGTTAATTAAATCCACGAAAATTCTGGGGTAATTCCCTATATGTATAGTCTCAAAATATAGATTTTCATATTTTTACAGAAAGTATAGATATGTTTTCAAAAATAGATAATAACACATAACACAGTTTTGATGGATCTGGAATTCTTTAACACCGTTGTACAAAATCATACATATCTTGCACACAGCGCATCAAAATCCACTTCTACCAAAACGGGATGAAAGCAGATACAATTACCCAACTTTCATATCTCACACAAAATATTCATACAGTAATTAAAAACAAGGAGAACACGGCATTCAACGTACAATCACACGCAGTTTACAGCAAAAGTGACATCTAGAAAAGGATGTAAGGCATCACTCAAAACTCATCTTTTAATTATCACAAAAATCAGAGAACTACCTAACATCATGGTGAAATACAGGACAAAATCTTGTGGCCTGAAATTATGTCTAACTTTGGTCTTGAAAATAGTTTGTCCACAAAAATTACTCCGAACTGAATCTGGAAACTACCGATACACAGGCACTAAAATAATCATAACTAATTCATACGAAGTCCAAACAGGGTGAAATCAGTGGGGTTAGAAAATAGATTCAGTTATCTACGAATTTCTCAGAAATAGTCATGTTGAGATTCGGACTCTAATCCAGGTAAAAACAGCAATCAATCCAGTTACATCCAAATTTCCAGATTTCTCAACTAAACTTCAAAACATCGTAACTTCTACAAAAGTAATCCAAACTCTTCCAAATTCGAATCGCTGTATACCCAATGTCTAATTATCATAAAAGAGGGTAACTAACATGTCAAAATCTAGTATTTCTCATATGGGCATTCAATCAAACATCGGTTACACAATATGTCACATACGCGATAAAAATCGCGTTAGGGTGAATCCTAAGGCATAACCCTATCAAAATTCATGTCCTAAGTCGTCTATGGCCTGTTTTGAACAATAGAGACGAAACCCACAATTAAAAACATGATCTTTGTCCGTCTCTAGTCTCAAACTATCCTATGTGTGAACTTTCTACTTGTATCAACCTAAGAAATTTAAGTACAAGTTACTTGCCTTTTTGTGATGACGAACGCGACGAATCCAAGCCTTTCAAAGAAAACCCACGAGCAAGACGCCTTCTAGCGCGATTTCGAGCGAAACCCACGAACAAGATGCGCCAACGGTTGATCCCTTCGACACACGTACCGAAGTGGGAGATGCCCACTTGTCAAATCAGCGAAGAGAGGTGTTGTTCGCTGACTTGGGGTCGTATGGTGCTGATTTGGTGCTTGGCCAGTCACAAAAAGAGGAGAGACGAGGTAGAATCGAGGCGAAGTAGTATAAAATAACGGAGAAGGGAGATATGGTTGGTCGGCCAAGGCAAGAGAGGGCAGGGGAAGGTCAGCCTAGGGTAGAAGAAGGCAGGCCGGGGGTATTTGGGAAGGAGGCCGGTTTGGAATAGGAGAGGGAGAGAGAAAAATATTAGGGTTAGGGATTAATTAGTATTAGGAGTATATATAGGAGATCAAATGTGGGTTAATGGGTAGTGGATATCAATAGGAAACAATAGGTATACAATTGGGTAATGGATATTGGGTAGATTTCAAATGGGGATACAAAATACAATGAATCCTATAGCTCCTAAAAATCTCCTTAAGGGCCAAAAAAATCTCAAATTGGTCAAAACTCCCCTAAAAATTCACCATGACCCTAAAATAATATTTATACATGAACGAGATCAAGAAATTGAGTAAAAGAGCTCAAAATGTCGAAAAACGGTCAAACGGCGCACAACAGCAAAAAGGAAGTCAAAACTGCCAGAAAAATATTATAGAATAAAAATAATTAAATTTTATTATTCCGAAAAATACAATGGAAAAATAATAATTCACAAAAATAAAGAATATCCTCAAAATACCAAAAAGCGAAAAACAGGGGTTACAGTTTTTATTTGTATTTGGGCAATGTGACCAGGATATTAGCTGTTCGGATCTGTTTATTTATGACTATTATATTATTGGTTTTCAATTAATTTATGTTGGCACTTTGTTTTGTTTTGGGATATATATGTCTGTGTGAGGATGATTCTTTTGGCTTCCGACTCTGATTATTCTGAGATTTGTTGTAAAATTTTGAACAGCTTATGGATGATGCAAATCATTCGCTGGGTTTAGTCGCGTATCCATATTCCGTATTCTTTTTGGGAAGCGGGGCATGATAGTTCATGCACAAATTACTAATTGAAAATTCATTAAGATTTATGGATTTCTTAATGGTCACATTAACAGCGGTTCGCTCTTGTAATGGCATTTAATTTTATTAATTTGAAATCACAAATTACCAGTTCGGTCTCTCCATTATTTAATAAATCATACATAAGTTGGCCAAACAATTGTACGCATTAAGAACAAAAATCAAACACACAACCATAGAAAAATAAAAAAATAATACGGAATCAAAATTGTATTATCAAAACTAGGCTACATCAAAGCCCTTGAAAAATAAAATCAGTTCATAATAAATTTGCAACTATCAAACATGTTCTTGGATTGTATTATAAAAATTAGAGGAGAAGAAAAAAGAACTCGATTGTTGTTAAAGACCGAAATTGCAGAGATTCGCGCTATTCTTTCTCTTTCTCTCTCTCCTTTTCTTCTCTGTTTTCGCGCCACACACAGTGCTCCCCTTTTCTTTTCTGTTTCCGCACCGCACCCAGTGATCTACCTTAATTTTTTTTCTTTCCTTCTCACACCGCCACCTACCACAGAAACCCCCTCCTTTTCTTCATGCCTCCTGCTCTCTTTAAATAGGGGTAGTGTAGGGTTTTAATTAGATTAGTTAATTAGGATTAGATTAATTAATTAATATAAGATTAAGATTAATCTCTTAATTAATTAATTAACTAACTAATCCAATCTCAAAACCAATTCAATCAGTACTCTTTCCTTCTTTTCTTTTTCTTTTTATTTTTTTTTCTTTTACAAAATTCCACTCCACTCCGTACTTGACCGATATATTTTTTTATTGATCTTCAATGGGCCAATTTGTAAAACCGCGAATTCGAGTGCTCAAATTTTGAAATCTTCATCCTTGTTTTCTTCCATGATTTCACGCAAAACACCTATTTTTTGCACTTATCCATCTCATTCCTACAAAATCAAACAAATAAATAATATTGAGTAGAAATAAGATAAATTTTAAAGAAATAAATTTGAACACGCAATTTTAATGCATAAAAGGGTAATAAAATGTACACTGAAATGATCCACTCATAAATTGTTTTAAAATGTACACTGAAATGAGAGATGGTTTGATTGCTATTTTGTGGAGTTTAACTTGTAGAGTTTATTTAACTTCCGATTGTTGGAAGGGTTGCCACATTATTCCAATGATGAGAATAACTTGTCATTAGATTGACAGTGATTGGATGTTTCAAAAAAGGATCATATCACTTGTCGCGTTGCCCTATCCCCATAGTGGTATTGAAATTGCAAATCGTATTTTAGAAATTTGTGATCTTTTTCATATTCGTGATAAAATTATGTGTATTAGTTTTGAAAATGTATCTAACAAGAATGCATCAATTAGTATATTACAAACACAATTAGCTCCTCCATGTTTAGAAATTTTTCATATTAGATGTGCATGTCATATTTTAAATTTATGTGTTCAAGAGGCATTAAAAATAGTCGACCCCTATATAGTTAACATTAGAAATTGTGTATATTTTATTGCATTAAATGGCACCATATTTCAAGAATGGAAAGAATGGTGTAAGCTTAAAATGAACATTTTAGAAAATTTTCAAAGGATCTTAAACACCGATGTAACTCTATTTTTGATTTGCTACATGTTGTTACTCAATATAAAGCATGTGTAAATGATTTTTGTCTTGCAAAAAATATGCCAAATTTTCAAATGACTCCCGAAGCTTGGTATTATGCCGAATCTTTGTTAAAATTTTTAGAACCTTTTAAAACTGCAACTTTAAAATTTTCAAAATCTTATGAGTCTACTTCTAGTAGCATTTTTATTTCCATTGTTAATAGAATGTTTGGTACCCTACTCTTTCGGGCAGCTGGTCACCAAAGTCTGCAACTGTAACAAATTGCAGGAAGAGGGAAAAAAAAACAAAACGCTCGTCAATGCAATTTTCGGGCTGCTTGTAGTGCAAGTAACAAGTACAGAAAATAGATAAAGAAATGTACAGAGTAGCAACGGAAGCAAGTACAGGATAAGCATGGAATGGATGTGACAGCAAAACAGAATGACTAACACTAATCAGAAAACAGTATCAAGAACATGATGAGATAACAGGGTGCATGCAAAATGTGACAGGTAACAGGTATCATGTAAGCAAGTAAACATATAACAGATGTCAGGTAGCATGTATAAGTAACAGGAATATGCAGGTGATCATGTTATTTTAAGTCTTGTATTTATTCCTATCTAGGTAGCACTTCATGCGTCCCAAATTTTACCACATGGTTGCTACATTCAAACAAGTTGCGTTTAGATTTCGTAGTGGATCCTATAGGGCCGTGTATTCAGGTATCAGGTAAACAGGTAATCAGAATCATGTATCATGTAACAGGTAATTATGCATCAGGTAGGACCTATGGACCCCTCCGAGTACACCCTCCCATAGGGAAGTATGTAGTCGGGTAACAGATGGGAAACACGGGCCCCCTTCTAAGTACACCTTCTCAAATGGAAGTATGTATCTTGGAATCATGTAAACAGATAATCAGAATCATATGTCATGTAATCATATCACAGGTAACAGGTGGGAAACATGGGCCCCCTTCCAAGTACAAATTTCTATATTTTGTACTACTAAATCTTTTCCTTAACCCCGGCTTGGTTAATTTGTTATTATTATCAAACAGGCATATACGTGCAGCAAAACACGGCAAGAATAACATGGTATGAACAAGGGACAGGTTCAGGTCAGACATAAACATGCACAGGTGATAGACAACTCATAAAAGGCTAGGACAACGAAACTTTCAATTCTAGACAGCAAGACACTACTACACCAAATCTGAGATTCCCGTTGCCACATACATGAAAATCTGGATCCATCAGAAAATCTAGAAAATAGACTCTCGGCCGAATCCATCACATATATATAAGTCATACACTAATTGCAGAAACAGGGCTCAAAACAGCATTTTATAGAAAAATCATCATCAGCCAGAAAACACAAGGTTGTGTTCATAAGCATGAAAATGGCATTAAAACTTACTGATTAAATCCAAGAAAAAACTGGGGTATTCCCTAGTATGTCTAGTATCAGAAAATAAAGTTTCATAATATTCCAACTTAAGTAGTATAGCCAAATAAAATCAGAAAACAGCAAGATACAGCAAGTTTGTAAATCTAAAACCTCAAACACAGCAGTACTAAAACAGCGATATATTTCAAAGTATAACTCAAAATCCAAATTCATCAAAAGGGTGATAATATAGATATAGTAGTCTTCATTTTATGTTTACAAAGTTTTTACAAACATCAACAGGAATCAGGTTGAAAACATGGTTATTTACTGAACATCGTACAGTTCTGAAAATATAATAGTATGTTCACAAGCATAGAATAGTTTGTAAATATCATCAAATAAATCTACAAAAATTTGGGGTTAATCCCAATTAAGTCTAGTCATACCCAGAAAAATATTAGGTCCAAATCTTATATTTAACATCAGTATTAAAATAAATAACTATACAGAATTCACATAAAACAGAATCCGCGATTTTCTACACATCTGTAGTAAAATGGCCATAACTAACACCTCACAAATTGAAACTGTGATCTGTTGAAAATTCTGGAAAGTAGACAGTGGGGACTACAAGTTATATTCACAAATTTATACTAACCTTAATATGGTCAAAAATACTGAAGCAAAATAGGGTAGCAGCAAAAACAGAAATCTTCTTGTGCATTTAAATCAAATAGTTCGTATTCAACAAATCCAACTTAAAGAAAAATACAAAACATGGTATATTAGATGTCCAAAACAACTTGGTATGTCCAGAACAACAACAAAATAAAAAGCTACTCAAACAAATGAGGGAACTTCCGCTGGATCTCCTCCTCCAGCTACCAAGTCGACTCACCTGGCAAGTGAGGATTCCAAGAAACTTGAACCAGCTTGATGACTTTGTTCTTCAGCACTTTCTCTCGCCGGTCTAAGATAGCAACTGGCAGAATCTCCCAAGACAGATCCGGCCGCACGGTCAACTCTGAGTAGTCGATCACGTGGCTCTCATCACGGATATATCTCCTGAGTTGTGAGACATGGAAAACATCGTGCACTCCAGATAAAGCCGATGGTAATGCAAGACAATAGGCCACATTGCCAACTTGTTCTACGATATCAAACGGTCTGATGAACCTAGGGCTTATATTGCTCCCACAACCAAACTGAATGACACCACTCCACGGCGATACCTTTAGGAAAACATTGTCACCAACCTCAAACTCCAGGGCTCTCCAATGGACATTTGCCCATCTCCGCTGCCTGTCTTCCGCTGCCAAAAGATGCTTCCTGATCTGAGTCACCGCATCAACTGTCTTCGTGATCAACTACAAACCCAACAACTTTCTCTCACCAATGTCATCCCAGCACACTGGTGATCTGCACTTCCGACCATATAGTGCCTCGAACGGTGCAGCTTTAAGACTGGTATGAAAGCTGTTATTGTACGAGAACTCTACAAGATGCAAATGGTCCTCCCAAGGTCCACCAAACTGCAACACACAGGACCTCAACATGTTCTCTAGAGTCTGGATGGTCCTCTCTGACTGTCCATCTGTCTGAGGATAAAAAGTTGTATTGTACATCAGTTTACTCCCCAGACTACTCTGAAGACTCTCCCAAAACTAGACCTGAATCTCGTATCCCTATCGGATACAATGCTGACTAGAACCCTATGAAGTCTGACAATCTCTTGCATGTACTTCTCACCTAGGCTCTTAGTAGATTGTCCGACTCTGAAGAGAATGAAGTGAGCACTATTCGTCAGTCTGTCGACAATCACCCAAATGGCGTTGTGAACCTTAGGGCTCCTCGGCAAAGCGGTCACAAAATCCATAGTGATGTGTTCCCACTTCCACTACGGAATGGTAAGTGGTTGAAGAAATCCGGATGTTCTCTGATGCCTGCCTTCACCTGCTTGCAAATCAAACACTAAGACAGAAACCTAGCCACAACCCTCTTCATACCATGCCACAAGAAGTGAAGCTTCAAGTCCCGGTACATCTTAGTACCTCCAGGATGAATAGAGTACGACAACTGGTGGGATTCCTCAAGCAACCTACGACGAACTACCCCCTTCGGGACACATAACCTGAACCCAAAACGAAGCGATCCATCAGCATGAATAAAAATATCTGTTCTGGAACTGGCCTCAACCTCTGTTCTGAATCTCTGCAACTGCTCATCACCAGCCTGAGCCTCTTTAATCTGCTCAACAAGAGACGACTGAAGCTGAAGCATCATGCAACTCTGATCAGAACTCGCAAAAACACATCCAACTCCAACCTCTGCATCTGCTCAACCAGATCTCTCTGCTGAGTTAGGAACATGGTTGCCGGTCTCCTACTCAAAGCATCTGGTACCAAGTTGATCTTACCAGGATGATACTGCAGATTGATATCATAGTCGGCCATCAGCTCCAACCAACGTCTCTACCTCGTGTTCAATTTCTTTTGGGTGAAAAAATACTTGAGACTTTTGTAGTCAGTAAAGATCTCCACTCGGTCCCTAAGTAAATAGTGGCTCCACAGCTTCAGAGCAAAGATCATTGCCGCTAACTCCAAATCATGAGTTGGATAGTTCCTCTCATGCGGCCTCAACTGCTTCGATGCATAAGCAACAACTCGGCCGTTCTGCATCAATACTGCACCAAGACCCTTGCCAGAAGCGTCACAGTGAACCACAAATCCGCATGAACCATCGAATAGTCAACACTGGTGCTGATGTCAACCTGCTCTTCAACTCAGCAAAAGCCTCACTGCAATCCCCATCCCAGATAAATTTCTGATCCTACCCTGTCAGCTTAGTCAAAGGCCTGGCTATCTTCGAAAAGTCTTAGACGAATTTCTGATAAAACCCAGTTAGGCCAAGGAAGCTTCTCACCTCTGAAACTGACTTGCGCACTGACCAATCTTTCACTACAGCAACCTTGGACGGATCAACTGAGATACCATCGCCCGTGATAATGTGCCCTAAGAAGGTAACTCGGTCCAACCAGAACTCACATTTGCTGAGTTTCCCATATAGCTGATTCTCCCTCAAAGTCTGCGGAACCAACCTCAGGTGCTCAGCATGATTCTCCCGGTTCCGAGAATATACCAAAATCCCATCTATGAAGACCACCACAAATCTTTCCAGGAACGGGGAAAAGACGCAGTTCATCAGACTCATAAACACTGCTGGCGCATTCGTGACCTCGAAAGGCATCACAAGGAACTCATAGTGCCCATATCTGTTCATGAACGCAGTCTTCTGCAAATCAGCCACTTTCACCTTGACCTGATGATACCTTGACCGAAGATCCAATTTCAAAAAGACACCTGCATCGCCCAACTGATCAAATAAGTCATCGATCCTGGGCAGTGGATATCGGTTCTTCACAGAAACACTATTCAGTTGTCGATAATCGATGCACAATCGACGGCTACCGTCCTTCTCGCTGACAAAAAGAACTGGAGCTTCCCACGACGAAACACTGGGTCTGATGAACCCAAATCTACCAAACTCTGAATCTGCACCTTCAGCTCTGCTAGCTCAACCGGTGCCATCCTTTATGGACTCTTCGATATCAGTGTCGTACCAGGCTGAACTTCAATACCGAACTCCACATCCCTATCAGGGAGTAAGCCAAGCAACTCCTCTGGAAATACATCCAAAAACTCTCGCACTACTAGAGGTGCAGCCTCACTGCCTGAGTGCAACTCCATCGCATTAGTCTCCTGATCAACTGCAGTCTTAGCTCGGCCAAGGAGTGTCTCCCCAGCATGGAACTCAAACTCTGTGCGACCTGGGATTCGAATATAACTTTCTTGACACGGCAATCAATGACAGCATGGGTTTCACCCAACCAATCCATATCGAGAATGACGTCGAATCCCGAATTCCCAATGACAATCAGGTCGGCCTTGAAATATATGCCACCAATAACCACGGGACTCTACTTGCACTCCCGAGAATAGACGACAACACCGCCACTTGTGACAATGTTCCAAGCCTCTGACATGATGCTGCACTCCAACTGATGCCGAGCCATAAAGCGGGAAGAGACAAAGGAATGGCTCGCTCCAGAATCAAAGAGAACATGAGCAGGGAAAGAACAAACTAGGATAACACCTAAGATAGATTCAAAAAGCAAGGGAAAAGAATTGATGATTAAGGAGTGAGGAAATAACAATGCAGAAAGATGAATGAATAAAGCAAGACAATGAAAGAAGCAACAGAAAATAACAAAACAATAAATTGCAAGAATACCTGCAACGACTCCTTCTGCCATCTCAGCATCTGCAGCTGTCAGGTTGTAAACCTGACCTCTCCTTGGGGCAGCGGTACTCTGACCGACGATCTGGTGCTGAAGAGGAAGTGGTGGCCTAATCGAATCGCGAGCTGGTGCTACCTGCTTAACTGGACCCCGAGCTGGTAGATCCATCCTTCGCTGCGGGCAATCCCGCACTGAATGGTCAGCAGTGCCACACCCAAAACACCTGGCAGTTGGTGTAGCGCCCCAAATTTCCAATATAATATCTCAGAAATACGTGGCATAGTTCCGAGCATCAACCTCAATGTAATAGTAAACATAGCCAAAATACAAATAATTTTTCAACTTTTATTACATCATCTCTTTACAAAACACAGCAGAAAATTAAACACCTTGAATCTCTTTACAAAACACCTTACAAAACAACCTTTATTACATCTCTTTTTACAACACAATCTTTTACAATTTACATAAGCCACATTATCAATCTACCACATGCATCCAATCCCAAGCTATAGGTACCTACCTGTAAAACATGAAGTTAGAGATAACCCTAACCCCCAAAACTACAGGGGTCAGCCATGACAGTGTGAGTGACATAAAAAAAAATACAACGTGAATAAAGCAAAAAGGATAAAGCCATAAACAATATATATCAATAGTAGTAATGAAAAGAATATGAAATAACAATAAATAAAATATGAAAACATCGAGTGAAACTAGACTAAGTGTCAAGTGTAGAAAACGGATAAGAAACATGCATAAAACCAAGTCAAGAAAATACAAATACAATATGATGACTCTCTAATGCATACTTGTCGGATTCTATGCATTCCATACTACACAGGTCCGGTGCAAGCCTTTATCGTTGTCCACTTTATAGGGTTAGCTCCCTCGTTATGCAACTAATTCTACTACGGTGATAGAAACAAGATCCAGAATACTTCGCGAATAGGCATCACAGCCCTCGACGCGCAAGCATCATGTAAGAATAGGTAAAAGACCAGAGAATCACCTCCCTACCGTGTATCCCATGAATAGGTTTGCCAGACCCTCGACATGCAGATATACATGGTACATCCCGTGAATAGGCCTGCCGACCAACGACACTTGAATGCACCTTGCATGCTCCGTGAATAGGCCTACAGACCCTCGTCATGCGAACTTGTAGATTCTTGATTTTGATGACTACAACACAATACACAGTTCTTCTATCTTACATATCTCTTGCAGTGTGTACTTAACGCTTTGAAGGCCACAACACAAGGAAAACTTTCAAAAGCTCCAGATCAAGCCACAAAAATAAGAAAGATTTCAAGACTCAATATCAAGATACAAGATAAAGATTTTTCAGAGCTACAAAGTTTCAAAAGTGATCAGCTAAAGAACAAGTGATCAGAATAAGTGTCTTGTAATTTCATTGTAATATTTGTTGTGTCTTGGAAACTTTGTAAAAGCCTTGATACACACACTCACACATTCCTTAGGAATAAAAATAAAGTTTATTAAAATCAAAATGTCAAAATAAAGCTTGTATAAGTCCAGCTGTCAAAGTACCAGTCGACTTACTTCGGTAAGCAGTCGACTGTTCAAGTACGGAACAGACTAAACTCACTCAGACTCTGACCAATCGACTCATATGGCAACCTAGTCGACTATTCAAGCAGTTTTGATAGTTTTTCTAAAGTTTAAAATTTGTTTTTCAAAATCAAATCTTTGCTGCCATTTAATGGCAGTTGAAGAACCGTTTTCCAACGTCTTGGAGATTCTCACTCTATAAATAGAGTTAAGAATTAACTTGGAAAAGGTTACCCTATTGTTTTATCAAGCCTTTGCTTATTTGTGTGATAATGAACAAAAGTTCTCAAAGCACTTTCTTTCTCTAGACTTTGTTCTCTAATTTCAGTCTTGCATAACAAAGATTAAGTTCTAAACTGAAGTTAGAAGGTGACGTATAGCCTCTATACATAAAGCACTGAAAATCAAGGCTTTAGGTTGTTGTAATCTTCAATTTAGTTGTTCACTCTTGGGTTGTTAGAGTGGTCCTCTCGGTTGGAGAGAAGGACTCTTGGTGTAGAGTCGGTGTCACTCTAGGTTGTAGAGTGGGGTTTTGCTCTCTCTAGTGGTGAGAGAAGTTTATAGATTTGGCATGGTTGTTGTCAAAGGTCGTAGAGTATTGTTATACTTTTTCAAGAATAGTGGAAAATCTCAAGTGGGTTGCTTGGGGGCTGGATGTAGGTCGGGAGGACCGAACCAGGATATATTGCTGTGTTAGCATTGTTGATTCTCTGTGCTTTGAATTCTCTAACATGCAATTTTATTTTCGCTGCATTTTATTGTAAATTGTGTCTGCTCAGTCGACTGGTTTCCTCTTTATGTCGACTTAACAGACTCGCAGTTCTTCAGTTGACTTACTCTCTTTTATCTGGCATTACATTTGACTGGTATTTCGTGTCCAGTTGACTTAACAGTTGATTCAACTTTAAATTATTATTTACTTTTATACAACACTATTCACCCCCCCCCCACTAGTGTTATTTGCCTTGCATACAAGATCCAACAGAACATACAAATGTCCTCTCGAGACAGACCAACACACAAGTCCTGGAACGCATCCGTTGGACCAAACGCCTGGAGCATATTCTCATGTTTCCCAAGTTCTATCACATCTCCCATAGTGCCTATCCTTAAGTTGGTTATTATTAGAAAAAAAATAAATCCCCCTTCTCTAGAATTAGTGTATCCTGCCGGACTTAATTCCAAAATAACAACCCCAAGACCCTACTGGTCTAAATCCATAAAATCTCATCTGCTGGTTCACAAGACACCCACTCAACTCCTAGAGATTCACAAAACAAATACCAAGACCAAAACTTCCAATAAAAACTCTTATGTTCATGAACAAAACGTTTATATCAATAAAAACTTCTCAAGTCAACAAAATCCAAATCCATTTAATGTACTCGTAAATTCCAGAACTGAAATAAAATATTAAATCTATTAAATAACTGAATATCATATTTTGAAGTTGTAGAATATCACAAAACATCAATTTCTTCAAAACCCGTATGTATGTCACTTTATAAGGTCATAAGAATAAAGATTAAAATTCTATTATAATCAAAATATAACTCCCTGTAAAATACTATAATTTGTAGTACAAATATCATCTAAAACAGTAGATCAATAATGCATAAGTTCAAAGAAATAATCATTCAAGAAAGACAACGAAAAACTCACAAAACATCCAAAAACAATGATGTCGGTCGACTTTGCAGTCGACCGTCATGACATTCGACCTTCATTTTAGTTCAAAAAATGGATAGTCGACCGCTAACTGCTATACAGCCAGTTTAAGGTTTGTGCATGTTTCAACTAATACATCGATTACACTTTATAAAAACGCAAATTTGTAAAGCTAAAGTCCTGAGATAATTAAATATGACTTGAATAACATATAGGAGTTTATAAAACAAATCAAAACTTCATTACAATCATAAAAGAGAAATTTATATTAAAATCTTCAAAACAGAACTATATATGAATATATATGTTTATATATGTGTTCAATCGTCAGTTAAAGTACCAAATCCTTCAAATAAGAGTAGTACAATGGTTCAAATCAATCTCAGTACTAAAACAACTCAAGATCCAATCAAAAACTTCATAAAACTCAAAAAATCAATTTAGGCAATTCATCAAAATAGTGAATATATTCATGTGTGTATATGTGTATATATAGATCAGTTAAGTCAATAGGATCATGATATAGGATAGTGTAAGGTCTGATTCGATCTCAATTATCAAAACAACTCAAATCCAATCAAAATCATCACAAAAATCACATAATCCAAGTTTCGGTCATACCCATCATACCCGAAATCAATTACTCAAACCCTTACTTCAAACTTGATTCTTTTTGGTCAAAACCCTTCTTGTAGTTCATTAAACATGTATACAACTACTAACTTCAGTTTACTCATGAATAAAAGCAATTATAACATGTATTTGTTAAGTTCTTCTTCATCGAAATTATCAAAATAGAGCATAGGTATATACGCACAGTGAAGAACTCTACTTTATTCACTTTTGTGTAATTTACATCATACAACTTGCTATATGAAATCAAATCAGCAAGCATACAATACAAAACATCATACCCATAATTTCTATTAGGTTCTGAACAATCTCAAGTCATCTATGTAAAAGTTTAATCATCAAAGTCATAGTTTTCATGAAAGATTCAATTTTCATACATCCATACATCAAGAATTCATATTATCATCATACAATCCTAACACGCTTTCTAATAGAAAAATCATCACATACAACATGCATAGAACAATAAGAAATGAAACATATGTCACTCACCATTTTGAAGAATCAACCGAAATAATAAAGAGAATAAGAAAAATCCTTCTTTTCGCAAGAAAACCAAGATCCTCGCTTCGAAAGTCCAAGAAAATAATAATAGATAAAACCCTTTGTCTAGTGCAACAAAGAGACGGCTTCACCTCATCTTATATTGGCCGGGATTCAAGTAATTAGGGTTTTTGAATAGATTTGTAAAATATCCCTTTTGAATATATCTTTACATATATAAATCCTTATACTTGAAAATTAGATAAACCAATTCAATTAAGATTTAAAAAAAAAAATAACTTACCTAATACAGGCCAGCACTGTTTGCAAACCCAGAAAACGAAATTTGTAATTTTTGCCTCTAAATGGCAATTTTGCAAAAAGACCATTCTTTAAGAAATTTGCGAAATACACCAAATCTATTAAAACAAAATGAAACTTTTTACCTCTGAGTTGACTAGCAATCATGCTCAGTCCAAAAATCTGAAAATCTGGAGGTTTCACTACAAGTTGTGATTTTGCACAAAAGCCCTTTTTTTTTAATATTTGCAAATAGATCAAATAAATATCAAAAAAATCCAGAGGATTCACAAATAATACCTAATAATAAATAATAGGTTTCCCCAAATTAATTTCTGAGTTTGAACTTCCTAAGAAAATATTTGCACGTGTTTTGCACGTGTAAAAAGATAAATTTCAGAAAATATATTTATTAAATTATCAAAATTCATTTTAATTCATTTATTAATCTCAAAAACATTATTTAAAAATCTCAAAAACATCCCAAAAATACAGAATACGGGCACGTAACACAAGCCCAGCGAATGAATATAATCATCCTTAAGCTGTTTCAGAAATCTTACAACATATCTCAGGCAGTATATCAGAGTCAACATATATCAGAGTCAAAATATCGCAGTCGGAAGCAAAGAGTGGAACCAACATGCATCACTGAGAAAGTTTTACCAACAGGAATTAATTGAAATCAAATATCTTGTCTCAAATAAAAACAACAGAGTCTGGAACAAACATTCTGGGTCACATCGCCCAATACAAAATAAATAATACACGTGTCTCAAATACTGAAATAATCAAGTCTCAGAAATACAGAATAATGTTCTAACAGAAAAAAAAAACAGAAATAATAATGAACGACATCTAATACTGCGAACCACCAGAACCTTCTTGAATCTGTCCACCGTGATCTGCAATCATCGAATGCAGGAAAAAGGAAAAGGAGAAAACACAGTACCCGTCAATGGCAAGTCCGGGTCACAAATAGAATAGGATACAAGCACTTGGGAAAAACTAAACAGATCTAACTAATCATCAGAAACAGACCTAATATGGTATGGTAAACTCAACTAACATAGTATCCTAGCAGATGTCTCAGATATTAAGTGTCAAGTGTCATATAACAGATATGTCAAGTAAACAGATATTCAGATATGTCAGGTAAATCAGATAACAGGTTTCATATAATAGGTATTCAGATTCAGATTCAGATTTCAGATTCAGATTTCCATATATCAGATTCAGATTCATACTTCAGAAATATAATCAGATCTCAGATTTCAGATTAATGTAAGTCTTGTGTGATTACTATCTAGGTAGCACGACATGTGCCCCAAATTATATCACATGGTTGCTACAACAAAACAGTTTCGCTTTAGATTTCGTAGGGGATATTATAGGGCAGTGTACTTAGGGTCAGACAGATATCAGAACAGACAGATAGAACCTGGTGGTTCTCTTCTACTCTACACCTTCTTACATAAGAAGCAATGTATACAGGGTCAGAAATAGACAGATAATTATATGGGAAACACGGGCCCCCTTCTAAGTACACATTTCTATGCTTTCCCACTACTAGATCTTTCCCATACCCCGGCTTGATTACTTTTGTTATGGTTATTAAACAGACATGAATGTGATCTAAAGGGTGTCAAACTAACATCATATGATCAGGTTTAGGTTTAAGGCATCAGATCAGTAAGTATAGATGCAAAACTTTCACAAATACGAGCAAAATGGTATATGTCTATAATCAGGTCAGCAAGACCAGTCTGTACATAAATAATGATCCAAAGATCTACAGGCATGCAAATAATGATCCGTCGAAGGATCTGGAAACTAGACTTCCACACGCTTCTAACGGTTATAATAAATCTATATGCTATTTCACAACATCACAACTCAAAACACAATTCAACACAGTTTGCATGTACAGTCAGAAAACAGGGGAATAACTTAAACCACATGAAAACAGCAGATAAATTCATTAATTAAATCCACGAAAATTCTGGGGTAATCCCCTATATGTATAATCTCAAAATATAGATTTTCATATTTTTCCAGAAAGTATAAATATGTTTACAAAAATAGGAAATAGCACATCACACAGTTTTGATGGATCTGGAATCCTTCAACACCGCTGTACAAAATGGAACACATCTTGCAATCAGCGCATCAAAATCCACTTCCGCCAAAACAGGGTGAAAGTAGATACAATTTTCTAACTTTCATATCTCACATGAAATACTCATACAGTAATTAGAAATACAGTAAACACGGCATTCAACACACAATCACACGCAGTTTACAGCAAAAGCGACCTATAGAAAAGAATATAGGACACCACTCAAAACTCATCTTTAAATTATCACAAAAATCAGGGAACTACCTAATATCATATTGAAACACTGGACAAAATCTTGTAGCATGAAATTATGTCTAACTTAGATCTTGAAAATAAATTGTCTACAAAAATTACCCCGAACTGGAACTGGAAACTACTAACATACAGTTACTAAAATAATCATAACTACTCCATACGAACTCCAAACAGGGTGAAATTAGTGGGATTAGAAAATAGATTCGATTGTCTACAAATTTCTCAGAAATAGTCATGTTGAGATTCGGACTCTAATCTAGGTAAAAACTGCAATCAATCCAGTTCAATCCAAATTTCCAGATTTCTCAATTAAGTTTCAAAACATCATAACTTCCTCAAAAATCATCCAAACTCTTCCAAATTCAAAATGCTGTCTACCCACTGCCTAAATGTCATATCTAAGGGTTTCTAACCTGTCAAAATCCAATATTTCTCATATGGGTGTTCAAACAAACATCGGGTATACAATATGTCACATACGCGATAACAATCGCGTTCGGGTGAATCCTAAGGCAATAAACCTATCAAATTCATGTCCTAATCCGTCCATGGCCTGTTTTGAAACCTTAGAGATGAAATCCACAATAAAGACGTGATCTTGGTCCGTCTCTAGTCTCAAACTATCCTATGTGTGAACTTTCTACTTGTATCAACCTAAGAAATTTAAGTACAAGTTACTTGTCTTTATGTGATGACGAACGCGACGAATCCAAGCCTTTCAAAGAGAATCCACGAGCAAGAGTCCTTCCACGCGCGATTTCAAACGAACCCACGAACAAAATCTTGCCTACGACCGTCTTCTTGAAGCACGCACTCAACCGGATGATACCCTCTTCACCAAATCAGCGAAGAGATGAAGGAGGGGCTGTTTTGAAGAGGTGGGCGCTGTTTTGGATTGGTTCGGCCACAAGGGAAGAGAGGAAGTGGTGTTTTGTGAAGCGGAGTTGTGAACAATGGAGGATGGGAAGGATTGCAATGGTCGGCTAGGGCAAGGGAGAGGAGAGGGAGGTCGGCTTAGGGTTTGGAAGGCAGGCCGGGATTTGTTTGAAGGAAGAGGTAGCCGGCACACAATAGGAGAGGGGAGAAATAGATTAGGGTTAGGGATTAATTAGTATTAGGAGTATATATATGAGATCAAATGCGGGTTAATGGGTAGTGGATATCAATAGGAAACAATGGGTATACAATTGGATAATGGGTATTGGGTAGGTTTCAAATGGGGATACAAAATGCAATGAACCCTATAGCTCCTAAAAATCTCCTTAAGGCCAAAAATCTCAAATTGGTCAAAACTCTCCTAAAAATTCACATGACCCTAAAATAACATTTATACATGAACGAGATCAAGAATTTGAGAAAAAGAGCTCAAAATGTCGAAAAAACGGCCAAACAGCACACAACAGCAAAAAGGAAGTTAAAACTGCCAGAAAAATATTATAGAATAAAAATAATTAAATTTATTATTCTGAAAAATACAATGGAAAATAATAATTCACAAAAATGAAAAATATCCTCAAAAATACCAAAAGTGAAAAACAGGGGTTACACAGGACATACCACGGTGCTTTCAACTCGACATGAAAAGCACCGTATGTGTCCCTCTTCTAACCAAACAGTGAGACACAGCACTGTGCTTCCAACTCGGCATGAAAAGCACCATACGCGTCCCTCTTCTAAAGAGTGCCACAATTAACCCGTCTTAACCTAGACTTCTCAAGATCTCATCGGATCTACTCACAGCCTACAATACCTACATACGAGCCAATTAAGCTACGTATGAGATGACTACATACAAAAACAACCATACAGGTAATCAAACCTAGAAGCAACCAAACGTGCTTACTAGCAAACTTGATCTTCTATTATTAGAAGCAACAGAAGAATCTACTAACAGCCTGAAACAGACATTCTACCAATGCGAAGCCCAAAACGACCTAACAACTTTTATATATGAAGCTATAATATACCATTCAAGCATGCATGGCTCTTGAATCTAGAACGACTAAGCAATCTCAACATGAGTTCCTTCTAGGGGATTGGCTAGAATGACCTCGCAACTTAATATTGCAACTACAACATGATTTGTTCTCCACTAGTTGCAATCCACATCATGCTAGTTCTCTACTAGCACAATTTACGATAACATGATAGTTCCTTACTAACGCTATAACTACAACGCGATAGTTAATACTACAACCACAACGTGATAGTTATTACTATAACTACAACACGATTAATCTCTTTGCTATACACTTTAACTACAAGTATGGATACAACTTACGTAAAAATCCACTATACGTTAAAGCATGAATAGCCACTAGATTTAAGCATGGATATCTGTTACTACTTTAAGCATGGTTAATTGCTACAACTTAGCATGAGTACTAATAATTTAGCATGGTATACAACCTTAACCATTCCTACAACAATCCTAGGCATGGTAGGTAATTCAACATCAATCCTACACATTCCTAAGCATGGATTATACTTTCCTACAACAATCTAAGCATGGTAGGTAATTAAACAATAATCCTACAACAACCTAAGCACGGATTATACTTTCCTACAACATTCTAAGCATGGTAGATTAATTCAATATTAATCCTACAACAAGCTAAGCATGGATAGGTACTTAGCATCAACCTACAACATTCTAAGCCTAAAGAAATTAATCTAAACATGGTAGGAACTTTAGAGTGAATCCTACAACATTCTAAGCATAAACAAATTAATCTAAGCATGGTAGGAATTTTAGAATGAATCCTACAACATTCTAAGCCTAAATAAATTAATCTAAACATGGTAGGAACTTTAGAATGAATCCTACAACATTCTAAGCATAAACAAATTAATCTAAGCATGGTAGGAATTTTAGAATGAATCCTACAACATTCTAAGCATAAATAAATTAATCTAAGCATGGTAGGAATTTTAGAATGAATCCTACAACATTCTAAGCCTAAATAAATTAATCTAAACATGGTAGGAACTTTAGAATGAATCCTACAACATTCTAAGCATAAACAAATTAATCTAAGCATGGTAGAAATTTTAGAATGAATCCTACAACATTCTAAGCATAAATAAATTAATCTAAGCATGGTAAGAATTTTAGAATGAATCCTACAACATTCTAAGCCTAAATAAATTAATCTAAACATGGTAGGAACTTTAGAATGAATCCTACAACATTCTAAGCATAAACAAATTAATCTAAGCATGGTAGGAATTTTAGAATGAATCCTACAACATTCTAAGCATAAATAAATTAATCTAAGCATGGTAGGAATTTTAGAATGAATCCTACAACATTTTAAGCATAATAGATTAATCTAAACATGGTAGGAACTTTAGAATGAATCCTACAACATTCTAAGCATAAACAAATTAATCTAACATGGTAGGTATTTTTAGAATGAATCCTACAACATTCTAAGCATCATTAAACATGCTAGGTATTTTTTAGAATAAATCCTACAACATGTATATCATTTCTACATATGATAGATAATTTTAGAAGGAATCCTACAACATTCTAAGCATGAATAAGTTAATCTAAACATGGTAGGAAATTCTTAGAATGAATCCTACAACATTCTAAGCATAATTAGCACTCCTAAACATGGTAGATAATTTTAGAATGAATCCTACAACATTCTAAGCACAAATAAATTAATCTAATACAATCTTAGCATGGTATTTACTTTATGAACATAAAATAAACATCTACAACTATCTACTACTACTACTACTCCATTTTAACCAAGAACATAATATACAACTATCTACCACTACTACTACTTTATTTTAGTCAAGAACGTAACACCCAACTATCTACTATTACTACTACTTCATTATAATAAAGAACACAACATACAACTATCTACTACTACTACTACTTTATGGACATAAAACATCTACAACTACTTACTACTACTTCTTTATTTTATCAACATACCACTACTACTTTATTTAATCAACATACTACTACTACTTTATTTTAACATGCTACTACTTAATTGTCTACTAGTCTTTATTAGTATTGATTTATTATCACTAGTGTTTATAAAAGAAAAGATCTTTTTATTTATTCTACAACTAGTGATTATAAAAGAAAAGATCATTTTTATTTATTCTACAACTAGTGATTATAAAAGAAAAGATCCTTTTTTATTTATTCTACAACTAGTGATTTAGGTTAATTTCTTTTCCATTAATCAAAACTAACATCAAATTTTAGGTTCTTTTACTTAAGATTATTAAAGAAAATAACAATAACAAAATAAAGTAAGAACCCTCATTTGGTTCAACCAACCATATGCTTATCTTTTAGTCCAAGTCCAATACAAGTCCTACAACCAAAAATGGTTGTATAAAAATGTTCATATGCTTTATGTATAGTTTATATTCAAGTCCTACAACCCCAAAATGGTTGTATGTACAAGTTCATATGCATGTGTCATTTTTTTGTCCAAGTAGTTAATTCTTTTACTAACATCCTTCAAATAGGAAACTCCTACAACCATACTACTTCAAACCATCCATACCAAAAAGAAAAATAAACAAGAAGGGTAAGAAGAAGAAGAACATCAAAACAACCATTTAAAGAAATAAGCAAACAAACAAACAAACAAACAAACAAACAACAACCAAAGGAGAACCCCCCACCTTAATCTTTTTGTAGGAAGGACTAGTCTATGCTCCTTCTCCTTCCCCTTAGCTTCTAAGAACTCCTAAGAAGACCTACAAAGAAAACTCTCAAGTTAGTATGGTTCCTCTCTTTCTTTTCCTTTCTTTCTTTCTTTCTTTTTTTGGTCTAACTAAAATGAGACAAGGTGGAGAAGGAGGGGGTATTTATAGGTGGAGAGAAGGGTGGATAGTGCAAATGTGCACATACAAAAGTGCAAAAAAGCCCTCCCATGAAATGGGGGCTAGCCATAATCCTAGGGGAGGTAGGGATGAGGTGGAGGTATGGTGAGGGTATGGTGTTATGTGGGGGAGGTGTTATGTGAGGGTTTCTAGAAGGGTTTCCTTAACCTCTTCATGCACACTTAACCTAGGTTAAACCTCCTAATCAAACCCTAACCATCTAATTAAGTTTTGTCATAACAAAATAAGTGTTGTCCAAAAATACACAACACACAATTTGTATAATGTACCAATCGACATACTACACGTATGCGCGCATATATGTCTGTATACCAAAAATCTTCGCATAATTCGTATAAAAATAATAAATTCTCGGAAATAATAATAAAATAAATTTTATTATTAGTTTGGAAGATCACGGTATCAATTTGATACAATACGGACGTATACTGACCGATATCTGGATACAGATAACGTCTATGAACAAACCGGGTGAAAATCACCAAAATAATTCAATTTTGGAATTAAAATAAAATAATAATAAGATAATAATAAAATAATAATTTATACAATGTAATATCCGCCCGGGATATTACATTTTCTGTCGAAGATTTAGATCCTTCTGTTGACAAATATACTTCAGGCTCTTATGGTCGGTTACATGTTGACCTTCTCTCCATATACATACTGCTTCTATGCAAAGATGATAGCTGCTAACTCCAGAGCAAGCGTCAAATAGTTCTCCTCATGCGGACGCAACAGCCTTGAACCATATGTAACAACCTTCTCTTCCTGCATCAAGACACACCCCGAACCTCTGAGAGATGCATTACTGAAGATACCATAATCCTTCCCAGCTTGTGGCAAAACTAAGATAGGTGCAGTCGTCAACCTCTCTTTTAGCTCGAGGAAACTCACCTCACACTTATCAGTCCAAGTGAATGCCACATTCTTCCGAGTTAACCCTGTCAAAGGAACTGCAATCTGTGCATAGCCCTGAATGAATCTCCTGTAGTATCCAGCCAAACCCACGAAAACTCCTGACTTCTTTTACTGACGTTGGCTTGGGCCAATCCTTCATGGCTTCAACCTTCTACAGATCAGTGGCACTCCCTCCTTAGAAAGGATATGACCAAGAAAAGCTACCTCAAACCTCCAAAACTCACTTCGACAGCTTGGCATACAAGTTATGCTCCTGTAACTTCTGTAATACCTCTGCCAAGTGCATAGAATGCTCTTCCTCTCTTCCTCCGACTTCGAATACACCAGAATATCATCGATGAAAACCACCACAAAGGAGTCAATAAATGGCCGCAAAATCCGATTCATCATATCCATGAATGTTGCCGGTACATTCGACACTCCGAATGGCATTACCAAAAACTCATACGGTCCATGATGAGTCCTGAAAGCTGTTTTACTCACATCTTCATCCTTGACTCGAACCTGAAGATACCCTGATCGCAGATATTTCTTCGAAACACAACTGCACCCTGAAGCCTATCAAACAAATCATCAATCCGTGGAAGTAGATACTTATTCTGAATAGTCACCCTATCAACTACTGACAGTTAATGCAACTCCTCATTGACCCATCCTTCTTCTACTCCTGGAAAGTCACTGCGGGACCTCCTGGTGCTTTTATTAACACCTCTTTCTTCTTGCATTCAATTGTGGCATCATATATTGCCATCCAATCAATGCCCACGATCACATCCACACCTAGAACTTGCAACTCAATAAGACCAATGCTAAATAATCTCCCACCAATCATGATATCACAGCCCTCGTAATATCGATCAGCAATCAATTCCTCCCCTGATGGTGTTGCCACCGTCAAGACTCTTCCTGGAAAACACCTTAGGTTCCACACCTAAAGCTTTAGCAAAACTGGGTGACACAAATATATACGAAGAACCAGTATCAAATAAAACTTTTGCTCTCATTCCATTAACCAAAATAAATACTGTTACATGAAGAATGATACTCAAATCTCCAATTTATTCTCAAACAAAATTTTATTTAATACATAAATGAATGAATTCAAAATTCTTGCACCCTGGATCACATCCTCTGAGTTACCCGCATCCTACTCAGTTAATGCGAACACTCGTCCCTGCCTCTAAAATTTGCCTCCACCTGCACCTTCCTTCTTCAACTGCAGACAGTTTGGTCTGACATGCCCTTCACGATCGCACTGATAACAAATTTGCACCTTAAGTGGTTTGGTGCACACTGCTTGATAGTGTCCTGTCTCTCCACAATTGAAATAGGTCACGCCTTGCATTGCGGGTGCCTTCTGCTCTGGCCTACTGAACCTGCCTTGCTTCGCTAGAAATTCCTTCCCATATTGACTAGTTGCTAGCCTCTTGTTCCTGTTCTAGGTCTCCTGCTTCTTCTGGAACTGATCCATATCTTCTTCAGTCATTGCTGCTCTCCTGACCAGCTTATCAAAGCTCCTGATGCCCATCGGTATCATCCGCAATCTCAAATTTAGCCTCAAGCCCTGCTCGAATTTTTCGGCCTTGTTTGCTTCATCAATGATCAGCTCCGGTGCATACCTTAACAGCTGAGCAAACTTAGTCTCATATTCGAGCACTGACATGCTTCCTTGTTGCAGATTCAAGAATTTCGTTGCTTTCTTCTCCTGAATATCCAGAGGAAAGAAACGATCCCTGAATTCTCCCAGAAAAGCCTCCTAAGTCACCTGCAGATTCCCAAAAATCCTTTTTACTGATTGCCACTAGACACCAGCATCCTTCTCTAACTGTATTACAGCCAATTTCACCTTATTGACTGTTGGGGTTTCCAAAACTTCGAAGACCATCTCTGTCACGTTCCACTTCCCAAAAAGAATACGGAATACAGATACATAACAAAAGCCCAGCGAATTATTATCATCATCCATAAGCTATTCAGGAATCTTTAAAACATAACACAGGAATAATCAGAGTCGAAAGCAAAAGATACAACCAGACATGCATAATCAAAAAAAGATCCCAACAGAAATTACTTGAAACCGAATATAATAATCTCAAATAATCAAATTCTGAATAAGTCAACTATCCTGGGTCACATCGCCCAAATACAAATAAATATCCAAGTCACAAAGTACATTTTATTCAAGTTCAAGCAATAAATAATAATGATAATAAAGCAGAAAATCCAGTACTAATACATCATCTCGCCAATACCATCTGGCAGCTGACCATCCTAATCTGCAAATAGTCAATTGCAAGTTACGGGCTACTTATAATGTAGGATACAAGTACATGGAAAAAACTAAACAAATCTAAATAATAGCAGAAGCAGACCTAGCATGGTATACTAACATGTGTCAAGTATCAAAGTCAAAAGGCATACAGACAGATATGTTGGATCCTGTAGGTGAGGCAATAAACACTAGAGGGGGGTGAATAGTGTTAATTAAAATAAACTGCGGACTAAATAATTTTTTCTTCGGTACAGTCGACTTAGTAGTGAACCAGTCGACTGATATGATTAAATAAAAGCAAATACAAACAACTCTGTGCAGTCGACTTAAAGTTGAGACAGGCGACTGAAGACACAGTGAATATACAACTTATACGAGTTTGACCAGTCGACTGATAATGTAAGGAGTCGACTGTCCAGACAAGTTTCACAGAACTTAAGTAAACAAAAAGTAAATGCAAGATCAAGAGAAGCAATCAAAGAGTACACACGATATATCCTGGTTCGGTCCTTCCGACCTACATCCAGTCCCCAAGCAACCCACTTGAGATTTCCACTATTCTTGAAAAACAAGTTTACAAGAATACCCTACGGCGTTAAGACAATAACCTTGTCTAACCCGTAGTCCTTTCTCTCAACCAGAGAAAGCAGACCCACTCTACTACCAAGAGTGAAACGACCGACTCTACACCCTAGAGTCTAACTCTCCAACCGAGAGCAAAAAGAAAACAATAAAAATTTACAGTCAACCTATAGTCTTGTTGGTGTTATGTGTTGTAGAACGTGGCTAAAAGGAGGTCTACTTCTATACTCAGTCCAGAACGAAATCCGATGTTATACTGGACTGAGTGTAGAGAACCAGAGATTTTGAAACTTGAAAGCTTTTTCTCTTTTTCACTTAGAAATGCTCAAGAATGCTCGAAAATCTTAAAGAATGTCGTTAGATCTTTTTCAGAGAGTTCTGAACTCTATTTATAGAGTTAGAACTCCTGGACGTTGGGAGACAGTTATCTCAACTGTCAACCAACGGATCTTAAAAGCTTTTGAATTTGAAAATCGATTTTGAAAACAGAAAACGGTCAAAAGCACTCGAACAGTCGACTGGGTTGCCATAATAGTCGACTGGTCAGAGTTCGAATAAATTTAAACAGTTTTGTACTGCAAGTCGACTGATATGAGCATCGGTCGACTGATACTCAACAGTTAAATTATTTCAAACTGTTTTGACTCTTTTTGATGTTTTTGAAAAACACACATTATAAAAATAGTGAGTGTATGTGTTGTGACAAGGCTTTACATCATACTAAGACTCAACAAAAAATAAGATTACATTGTTTACAAGACATGACAATTTATTGACACTTTTGAGCTTTTAGCTTGAGTCTTGAGTCTTGTCTTGAGTCTTGTCTTGTGTCTTGAGTCTTGAATGAAGCTTTAACCATTGTCTTTATCTGGAGCCTTTGTGCTTGTTTATTTGTTCAGCTGAATAGTTTTTTGTGTGTACAACCTGCAATTTTAGCTGTATAGCATAGACACATGTTGCAGTGTGTTGTGATCATCAAAATCAAGAATCAACATTCTCCCCTTTTTTGATGATGACAACACAATAGCTGATAACAATATATATATAGAAAAATACAAGCATAGGATTTAAAAGCTCCTCCTATTAAAAACACAACATGCATACACAACATGCATACATAAAGATGTATCATAAAATAGATGTATCAATCGACTTAAAAAAGAGGCAGTCGGCTGAACAGAGAAAGAATGCACAGAACATGTGAAACACAAATACAGGAAACTCAGTCGACTTATGATGATATCAGTCGACTTATCAGAGAAAGAAATACACACAGAAATATAAACAAACACAGACAAACACAGTAAGTAGATAAGAGAGGTATTTCTCCCCCTTTGTTATCAACAAAAAACAAAAAATAACCAGTCTTTGTCAAAAGTAAACACAGAAATAACTGTCTTAAACTAACAAGTTCATCAATATATAAAAAAAAAAGAAAAATTACATAAAATAAAATTAAAAATAATCATTAATCGTCGTCTTCCGAGTCTTCATCAGCAGCTTGAGATGGAGGGGGAAATTGAGAAGTGAAGAGATTGGTTAGGTGGGTAATTTTGGTGTCAAGGGAGTCAAGCTGAGAATCAACAGAGATTGAATGTTCCATAAGATAATTGACACATTCATAAAGAGTAGATGGATCTTCATATCTAGCATGAGGACGAGATGAACTAGAAGAGGCTGACGGTCTAGCAGTAGATGCCAAAGGAACTTGTGAAGGAGGAGGAGACCTAGGGGTTGTTCTAGGAGCAGGATCAAGAAGCTTCATACGGGCTAAACTAGCACGATCGAAGCATTCATACTGCTAAAAGGGTAGAGATCGAAATTGGGGGAACGGTAAAAGGTGAAGAAGGAGGCTGGTAAAAGGGTTTTTAACTGGAGATTGATGGCTGAGATTGAAAGGGTAGAGATCAACGGCTGATTTGAGTAGTCACGGGTGAAAGGAAGTGAACTTTTTATCTAAAAAACTGTGATGAGTCGTCGCTGAAGACAATTGAACCCGCGACAGTCGACTGGTAGGGTATAGCAGTCGACTTAGCCGAGAAGAGACTTAATTTTTATATCTGCTGATCAGTCGACTTGAATAGGGATCAGGCGACTGGTCAGAGAACAAAATAAGTATATATAAAAATATAGTACAGTCGACTTAATCAAAACACAGTCGACTTAACAGATGAAATTTTCAACAAATGTCAATAAAATTACATATTCCGAGTTCTCTTCTTAAGTTAATAAAAGTATCTTCTTTAAGGGGTTTGGTAAAGATGTCTGCTACTTGTTTATCAGTAGAGATAAAGTCTAAAGATATATCTCCTTTTAAAACATGATCACGTAGAAAATGATGTCGAATATCAATATGTTTCGTACGTGAATGTTGAATCGGATTTTTAGATAGATTAATTGCACTGGTATTATCACACATAATTGAAGGTTTTTCAAAGGAAATACCATAATCTAATAAAGTTTGTTTCATCCACAAGATTTGTGCACATGCCAAACTTGCAGCGATATACTCAGCTTCTGTAGTTGATAGGGATACGGAATTTTGCTTTTTTACTGCACCAAGAAACTAGTGAATGTCCCAAAAAATGACATGTTCCACTAGTGCTCTTGCGATCAGTTTTACTACCAGCAAAATCAGCATCGCTATATGACAAAAGTTGAAAATTATCGGTGCGTGGATAAAATAAACCATATTCAGATGTGCCTTTAATGTATCTTAAAATTCATTTCACAGCTTTTAAATGAGACTCTTTAGGACTAGACTGATATCTAGCACATAAACATACGCTGAACATAATATCTGGTCTACTTGCGGTAATATATAAGAGTGAACCAATCATACCTCTATAGAGTTTTTGATCAACACTCTTACCTAATATATCTTTGTCAAGGGTAGTAATAGTAGCCATAGGTGTGGATTTACTACTAGTACTATCCATGTTAAACCGTTTGAGTAATTCCTTTGCATATTTTCCTTGATTAATAAATATGCCATTTGAGGACTGTTTAATTTGAAGTCCAAGAAAATAATTGAGTTCACCCATGTGACTCAACTCAAACTCGTTTTTCATGGTGTTAGCAAACTCTTGACATAGATTATTATTAGTAGAACCAAAGATTATATCATCAACATATATTTGTATGATTAAGATATCATTCTTAACTCTCTTAATAAACAATGTAGTGTCTACTTTACCTATTTCAAATCCTGTTTCTAAAAGAAAAGTTTTCAGACGATCATACCAAGCACGAGGTGCTTGTTTAAGACCGTATAAAGCCTTTTTCAATTTATAAACATGATCTGGAAATTGTTCATGTTCAAAACCTGGTGGTTGTTTAACATAAACATTTTCTTTAATAAACCCATTAAGAAAAGCACTTTTAACATCCATTTGATAAAGTATAAAATTCATGAAACAAGCAAAAGATAATAAAATACGAATTGATTTTAGTCTAGCAACAGGAGCATATGTTTCATCAAAATCTATACCTTCTTCTTGATTATACCCTTGAGCAACTAATCTAGCTTTGTTCCTTACAACTTTTCCTGATTCATCTAACTTATTTTTGAATACCCATTTGGTACCAATAATAGTCTGATCAGGAGGTCGTGGATCTAAATCCCATACATCATTCCTTATAAATTGATTTAATTCATCTTGCATGGCATTCATCCAAAATTCATTCTCACAAGCTTCTTGTATATTTTTAGGTTCAAAATCCCAAGAATGCTGTATGAGAAATCATATTAACATGTGATCGTGTCTGAATACCATGGGAGATGTCACCAATTATTAAGTCATGAGGATGATCTTTAACTTCAACAAAAGATTTTGGTAAAGTTGAAGATATCACAATAGGATCAGTCGACTGCTTTACTTCAGTCGACTGGGAGTCCTTATCAGTCAGACTAGTTTGTTCGAAAGATTTAATCACATTATTTAAAGGTGATGAATCAGTTTCATCATCTTTATTTAAATTTGATGAAGGCAGAGATTCAACGAATGTAACATGCATTGACTCTTCAATAGTCATTGTAGACTTATTGAAAATTCTATATGCTTTACTCCCATTTGAGTATCCTAAAAAGATACCCTCATTAGATCTAGGATCAAATTTGTCTAAATTATCTTTTGTGTTTAGAATAAAACACTTACAACCAAATGTCTTAAAATAAGAGACTTTAGGAATTTTGTTAAAAAACAACTCATAACAAGTCTTCTTTAGCTTAGGTCTTATAAGAATTCTATTTAAAACATAACAAGCTGTAGCAACAGCTTCGGCCCAAAAGTACTTTGGTAAATTGCTTTCAACAAGCATGGTACGTGCGCATTCTTGCAAAGTCCTATTCTTCCTTTCAACCACTCCATTTTGTGGTGAAGCTCTAGGAAATGCAAATGAATGTGTTATACCATTCTTGTTGCAATATTCTGTAAATGTTTCATTCTCAAACTCTCCACCATGATCACTTCTAATAGTGACTATGGTTAGAGATCTTTGATTTTGAATACACTTACAAAAATTTGCAAATTCATCAAAAGCATCATTCTTATGTTTTAAAAAGAATGTCCAAGTGAATCTTGAAAAATCATCTACTAAAACAAATACATATCTACTTTTATTTAAAGAAGCAACTCTAGTAGGGCCAAATAAATCCATATGAATTAATTCAAGCGGCCTACTAGTAGAAATTACTTCTTTTGTTTTAAAAGTGGATTTGATTTGTTTTCCTAGTTGACATGCATCACATAACTTATCCTTTTTAAAGGATAGTTTTGGCAGTCCTTTAACTAGGTTATACTTAGATAATTTTGTGAGATTCTTCATATTCACATGTCCAAATCTTCTATGCCAAAGTCAAGATTCATTGTTAGAAGCTATTAAACAAAATCATTTGAAAACTCAATTGTATTCAAACACAATTCATAAATATTATTTTTGCGAAAACCTTGAAAAATAATATTTTGCATAGTAGAGTCATAAATCAAACATGCATCTTTTTCAAAAACTATTTTATATCCTTTATCACACAACTGACTAATACTTAACAAATTATGCTTTAATCCACTAACTAACAACACATTTTCTATAGTGGGATTAGAAGTTTTACCAACCATACCGATTCCTATGACTTTTCCTTTGTTGTTATCACCAAAGGTAACTGTTCCTCCATCTATGCTTTGGATGGTGGATAGAAGGTTGGCATGTCCTGTCATATGTTTTGAACACCTGTTGTCTAGTATCCAGCGATCTTTCTTGGGTACCTATAAAATATTCAAGGTAAATATGGTACCCTTTTTATTGGGTCCAAAGCATATTAGTTTGGAGGAAACCAAACCCATAAAGAGTTTGATTTTCCTCCATAAGCAGGAATATAATTAATAGAATTACACACATTTAATACATATGAATTGATATACGCAATTCTATCATTCTGATTTAAGTTAACTGGAACCCATACAAACTTGTTCTGTCCAGTCGACTTTACAGTATCCTTCAGTCGACTTCTACTAAAAGCCAGTCGACTAGATGATACGATAGGTCGACTTATACGAGGTTTTGATCTTGTTGAATAAGATTCAATTCCTCTGGACAGACGACTGATAGATGGACTCAGTCGACTTAACCAAACGTCAGACTTGCTTTTATCACTAAAATTTAATACCTTAGGCTTTTCAAAAAATTCATACAATTTATGTGTAACACTAGAAATAGATGCTGATTTATTTCTACTAGTGTTTTTAGAAGAAGATTCTTTTATAGAAGAATTTTTGAAACCAAGACCGTATTTTTTACTAGATTTTACTTGATGATGAAGGACATCATTTAAATTCTCTTTGCCTTTTTTAAACTTAGATACGTTCTTTGATATCTCTTCATAATTCTTTTTTAGAGATTCAAGATCAGTATCTAAACTTACAATGCGAGAATTTAAAGATTTCACTTCCTTATCAAGGTTAAGATTTTCTTGAGAAAGTGTTTGATTAACTTTCTCTAGATTCTTAACTCTAATCTTTTCCTTTTTCAACTCTTGAAATATTTCATTAAAGGCATCAAGTAAATCTTCTGAATCGAAGTCATTACTTACATGATCTTGTGAAGCCATAAAGCACATGTTTGCGACGTCATTGTTTTCATCCGTTTCTTCTTCGGAAGAAGAGTCACTGTCATCCCAAGTTGCTTGATACACCTTCTTGTTCTTGGCAAACTTATTCTTTGAATATTTGTCCTTCTTGAAGTTGGATGTTTTTCCCTTATTCTTTGCATTTTCTAGGGGACAATCCTTCTTCATGTGACCTGTTTTATTGCACCTGAAACAAGTAGGAGGGTCATTAGAATCTCTAATTTTGGAATTGAACTTACCCTTCTTTAAGAATTTTTTGAATCTTCGAGTGAACATTGCTATCTCCTCTTCATCTTCTTCCTCATCTTCTGAGTCTGTCATGGCTTTAAGAGCCAATGATTTCTTCTTTGCTTGTTGTGATTCTGCATCCTTCTTTCGATCTTCAAGTTGAACCTCGTATGCCATGAGATTTCCCACAAGATTCTCAAGAGAAAGTTATGACAAATCGTTTGCTTCTTCTATTGCCGTGGTTTTTTTTTCCCATTCAGAGTGAGTGCATGAAGGACTTTTCTAACCATCTCTGCTTGAGTGTATGTCTTTCCAAGTGCCACAAGTGAGTTTGTAATATCAGTAAATCTGGTGATCATCTCGGACACAGTTTCATTTTTCTTCATCCGGAACATCTCAAACCTGTGAACAAGAACAGAGATTTTAGACTATTTTACTTTATTTGTTCCTTCATGAGTTACCTCGAGTGTATGCCAGATTTGATGTGCGGCTGTAGCATTTAATACACGATTGAACTCTTCCTTTGTGAGTGCAAAAAATAATGCATTCATTGCTTTAGCATTATTCATAGTTTGGTTCTTTTGATCATCATTCCATTGTGCATATAGAATAGTAGGGGCAGTGTATTCCGTCTCCGTCATTTGCCATATTTCGTAGTTGATTGATTGGAGGTAGATTCTCATTCTGCACTTCCAATAATTGTAGTTTGTTCCATCGAAGAGCGGTGGCCGTTGTGTAGATTGGGCTTCATGGTACTGATTAGCATTTGAAGTAGTTGCCATAGCCTGTAACCTTGCTCTGATACCAAGTGTTGGATCCTGTAGGCGAGGCAACAAACACTAGAGGGGGGTGAATAGTGTTAATTAAAATAAACTGCGGAATAAATAATTTTTTCTTCGGTACAGTCGACTTAGTAGTGAACCAGTCGACTGATATGATTAACTAAAAGCAAATATAAACAACTCTGTGCAGTCGACTTAAAGTTGATACAGGCGACTGAAGACACAGTGAATATACAACATATACGAGTCTGACCAGTCGACTGATAATGTAAGGAGTCGACTGTCCAGACAAGTTTCACAGAACTTAAGTAAACAAAAAGTAAATGCAAGATCAAGAGAAGCAATCACAGAGTACACACGATATATCCTGGTTCGGTCCTTCCGACCTACATCTAGTCCCCAAGCAACCCACTTGAGATTTTCACTATTCTTGAAAAACAAGTTTACAAGAATACCCTACGGCGTTAAGACAATAACCTTGTCTAACTCGTATTCCTTTCTCTCAACCAGAGAAAGCAGACCCACTCTACTACCAAGAGTGAAACGACCGACTCTACACCCTAGAGTCTAACTCTCCAACCGAGAGGAAAAAGAAAACAATAAAAATTTACAGTCAACCTATAGCCTTGTTGGTGTTATGTGTTGTAGAACGTGGCTAAAAGGAGGTCGACTTCTATACTCAGTCCAGAACGAAATCTGATGTTATACTGGACTGAGTGTAGAGAACCAGAGATTTTGAAACTTGAAAGCTTTTTCTCTTTTTCACTTAGAAATGCTCAAGAATGCTCGGAAATCTTAAAGAATGTTGTTAGATCTTTTTCAGAGAGTTCTGAACTCTATTTATAGAGTTAGAACTCCTGGACGTTGGGAGACAGTTATCTCAACTGTCAACCAACGGATCTTAAAAGCTTTTGAATTTGAAAATCAATTTTGAAAACAGAAAACGGTCAAAAGCACTCGAACAGTTGACTGGGTTGCCATAATGAGTCGACTGGTCAGAGTTTGAATAAATTTAAACAGTTTTGTACTGCAAGTCGACTGATATGAGCATCGGTCGACTGATACTCAACAGTTAAATTATTTCAAACTGCTTTGACTCTTTTTGATGTTTTTGAAAAACACACATTATAAAAATAGTGAGTGTATGTGTTGTGACAAGGCTTTACATCATACTAAGACTCAACAAAAAATAAGATTACATTGTTTACAAGACATGACAATTTATTGACACTTTTGAGCTTTTAGCTTGAGTCTTGAGTCTTGTCTTGAGTCTTGTCTTGTGTCTTGAGTCTTGAATGAAGCTTTAACCATTGTCTTTATCTGGAGCCTTTGTGCTTGTTTATTTGTTCAGCTGAATAGTCTTTTGTGTGTACAACCTGCAATTTTAGCTGTATAGCATAGACACATGTTGCAGTGTGCTGTGATCATCAAAATCAAGAATCAACAAGATATACAGATAGTGTCAAATAATAGTGTCAAATGATAATGTCAGACAGATAACAGGTAATCAGATGATCAGATAACAAAATAGCTAGGTACATATAGCAGATTCATTCAGATTCAAGATACAGATACAGATTCAGATTTTTATAAGTCTTGTATTAATTACTAACTAGGTAGCACTTCATGTGCCATCCTTTTATCACATGGTTGCTACATTCAAAACAGTTACGTATGTAGATTTCGTAGGGGATCATATAGGGCCGTGTACTCAGGGTTCAGACAGATATCAGATAACAGATCCAGACAGATAGATAACAGACGATCATGCAATAGATAGGACTAAGTCCCCTCCAAGTACACCCTCCCGTAGGAAGTATGTAGTTAGGTAATAGATGGGATCACGGGTCCCCCTTCTAAGTGCAACCTCCCATAAGGAAGTATGTAGTCAGGAATCAGATAATCAAAATCTTGCATGACCTCATAAACAGATAACAGATAATCAGCTGGAAAACACGGGCCCCCTTCTAAGTACACATTTCTATGCTTTCTCACTACTAGATCTTTTCCATAAGCCCCGGCTTGGTTACTTTTATTATGGTCATCAACAGACATGAATGTGTACGGAATAGTCTCAAACTAACATGGTATAATTATTATTAGGTTCAGGAAAACAAATAAACATGCATAGGTGATATACAGTCACATAAACGAGCAAAACAGTGTATGTTCATATTCAGGACAGCAAGACAGTAAAGTACTAAAACAGTGATTCCCGCTACTACAAACATCCAAATCTGGATCCGTCGAAGGATCTGGAAATTAGACTTTCACACAAATCCAGCGAGTATAAATTAGCCATATAGTAATTCACAACATCATAACTCAAAACTGATTTTAATACAGAAAATAGGTCCAGCCAGAAATCAGGAAAACGAATTCAAGAACAGGAAAACAATATGGAAACATCATAATAAATTCCAGGAAAAAAATCTGGGGTATTCCCCTATAGGTCCAGTATCTAAATATAAAATTTCATAATTTTCCACGAAAAGTAGATCTTTCATCAAAAATAAGAAAACATCGATAAACAGTAGTTTGGCAAATCTGGAAATCCCAACACTGCTGTACGAAAATTATGATATCTCGCAACCAGTGAAGCGAAATCCAATTCCGCCAAAGGGAGGTAAAAATAGATAAAATATACTAACTTTCATATTTCACAAATATTTTTCATACAGTAAAAGGAACCAATGTGAAAATAAGGTTCTTTACAGAACAGCGAGTAAAATACAGCAAGTATAGAATTCATAAACGAGCATGAAACAACATATAAAACTCATCAATAAAATTCACCAAAATTTTGGGTAACCCCTAACTTGATAAAGAAACACTGACCAAAGTTTAGGATCAAAATAATATATGTAGCATAGTTCTTTAAAATGATTTGTCATCAAATTTACCGAAATACAGAATCTGGAAAAGATCGACACCTCTGTAGTAAAACAGTCATAACTCAGTCATACGAAATCGAAATCAAGCAAGGTCAGAGGGGTTTGAAAATAGATGAAATTCTCTAAAACTCATGTTTTATACCGAAATTAAGATACTGACTTCAAGACAGTCCTAAACAGCAAACAAAACAGATCAGCGACAAATACAGTTTTTTCCCTTAAAAACAAAATCGACATACATTCAAAAAAATTGATCCAAACTCACCCAAACATGAAATCGAGTCTACCAAGTGTCCAAACGTCATGAATTAGGGTTATTAACATATCTAAAATAAGTCTATCACATGGATCTCAACAAATATCTAAATTCTCACAAAAGTCTCACATACATGATCAAATCAAGAACGGGCAAAACCTAAGTTAATTCATATCCATATTGTGCCGTGAGTCATCTATGGTCAAGTTTTCACAATAGAGACAAAATCCATCGAGGATAACACAAACAAGAGTCATCTCTAGACCCAACTACACTATAGGTGGTATTTTTGACTTGTATCAAACAAATGAATTGGAGTACAAGTTACTTGCGTTAACCGAAAATGAAGAACAACCAAATCCACTAGCAACGAGCAAAACCCACGAACTAAAATCTGCGAATAAACGAATCCAAGCAACAAACCCACGAACAACTCGCACGATCCCATGTGCAAACTTTCAAGCAAGCGAGAGAGAAACGATGGATTTGTGGTGCAAGAGGTTTGGTATGGTGGTGCGATGAGATGGTCGGATGATGGTCAAGGAGGGATGATCGGGAGTAGGGCTCGGGTTGATAGTAGGCCGGAGAAGAGGGGAGTGCTATCAGGCTTGGGGGTTTCCGGGGTGTGCACAGGCCGGGATAGGGTCGGCCTGGGCTTGGGGGTTGTGTGCAGTCGGGATTGAAAGCAAGGAGAGGGAGAGAGAGAGGGAGGTCGGGATATAGTAGATAGAGTTAGGGTTAGGGTTTGTGTTAGGGGGAAGTTTATATATAGGGTTTCGGATGTGGGTTTATGGGTATTGGGTTGTGGGTATTAAGAGTGGTAATAGGATTAATCCAATAAGACAAATGGGGATCAAATTAAATAGGATTCAACTAGGATTGGGTAATTTGGATTTGGTAATCAATTAGGGATCAAAATAATAGGATTAGGAATGGGGTAGACCACCAAATCACCAAGACCACCCAAAAAAAAAAGAGAGAGAGAGAGAGAGAACGAGACAACAACAATAAAGAGAGAAAACAACAACCATGAATAAGAACAACCAAGATATCGGAAAGAACACACAAAAATCAAGAATGAGAAAAGAAATGAAAATATATCGAAACAACTCAATATACGGTTCAGAAAAATACAAGAGAGAGAGAGAGAGAGAGAGTACAAATACACAAGAAAAGAAAAATACACCAAAAATATGAAAAATGAAAAACAGGGGTTACAATCTCCACCTGTCTAATCCAATCATCAACCTCATTTGGATTAGACTGCCCCTCAAAAATAGGTGGCTTCATCCGCTTGAAGGACTCAACCTGCTTAATCAGATCACCATTAATGAACCCTGGTCCAGCCCCTTGATTCTGATTCTGTGTAACCCCTGTTTTCCCAAAAATGTATTTTTGTATATTTTCGGTACTTAAAATTTTTATAAATTAGTTTTCCGATTTCAAGTTCCTTTTGTTAAATTGTACTTTTGAATCTTCCATTTAAAGCCTATTGTCTTTCTTAAAAATTTTATTTGTAACTATTTCTTATGATTTTTATACAAATCTTATTATTGAAATTATTAAATTTATTTTTTTTATTGTTACTATTACTGTTATTATTATACTATTATTATTTTTGTCAATTTTCTTGGTATTATTATTGTTACCATCTGTATTATTTTGCTAAGTGTTATCATTTGCAGTATTATTATTTTATTGTTAAAATTATCATTTTTATTATTTTCTTTTTAGCCTCAGAATACTCTATTTTTTTTTTGATATATCAGATAGAGCCAAACGGCTCCAGCCATCAAAAATATATTAATCAAAAAAATAGTTAAGTTACAGACAATAATACAATGGTTTTACAAGAAGTAAAACAGAAAGATAATTACAAAAAATAATTCAATAATCGGCTGAAAGGCACGCCGAAAAGAGAAGAGCAAATCTAATGAGGCACCGCGCTGAGACAAAAAAGGGGGGCGGCGCAAACTGCTGGGAAAAACCAATCAACTGCTGGGGCGAAACAAAAACTGCTGCACCCGACTGAGGAACAGGATCGAGCGACTATGCCAAGATATAGAAGGCCAATCCTCCCCACAAGAAGACATCCAACTCCACTAGCAGTCCAAGTGAACTCTAGCGGCACAAAGTAGTCAACGCTGATTGCCTGCAACAAAGATGGCAAAGAGGAGCCAAAACTCAACAGTGCTCAATCTGAAGCGCAGACACAGAAGCTGCTTTCCTCGCCAGAATACGGGCACTCACTCGAGTCTGCACATAATTAAAGACTTTCTTATTGTATCTCCGCTTCACGGGGGGGGGCAACCTCCTCCGATGGGGACGAAATAGCTGCAAGGTCAGATGATCTCGCTACGACTTTAAAGCGGCAAGAAGGGGAAAAGAGAGAACTGGGATCAACCGATGAGGATATAGGGATGAGATTAGTAATAGAGGAACTACGGGGGAGAGATGAGTCATCAATAAGCAAAGAAGACTTAAGGTGAAAAGAGTGCAGGCTATGTTTAATCTCCATCAGGATCTGATTGATCCAAGATTGAATCCCTAAATGATGATACAATGAGGATAAACATCCTGGGAAATGAAAAGAGATCATAAAACCTTTGGGAGAATAAATCTTCACAGCGCAAGGAGGATTATAAACTAAAGAAGGGGCCATAAAATGAACAATAGCATTGCCAGTATGCAGTTGGGGGTTAGAACTGTGGTAATGCAGTGTGTTCCCCTTCGCACAACTAGACCAAGAATGAGAATAATAATAGGATTTAAACAAGCCAAAATTTTTGTCCAACTTACAACTTAATGAAGTTGCCACTGAGATAGAATGGGGACGAGCCCTGTAAGAACCCACACAAGGGAAGGAGACAAGTTTCGTAAAAACCTTCCGATCCTTAAAAATGTTAGCAATATTAGGGGGTTGAAGAGTAGCAATAAAATCACAATAAGGAGAGAAAGAAGTAGTGAAATTTTTATCTGGTAGAAATCCGACAACCGAGGATTGGAAATCCTTACTAGTATCAATTTTGAGCTTTCTAGCCAAGCCGGCATGCAGCTTGCGCTTTAAGAGGGGGTAGTTAAGAAAAGAAAGTAGTTTGGGCCGGTAAGGTATGGCCTCTGGGCAAACCAAGGAGTTTTTGAAGGGAGAAGCATCGACTGCGAGGGTGACCAAACTTATCACAGAAAATGCACTTAATTTTATTCGCACACTCCCGTTTAAAATGACCCGGAAGAAGGCATCTGAAACAAACAAGATGAGAATCGGACCTATGAGGGGGAGGAGAATTAGGGAAGATGGAGGAGCACAGAGATTGATGGGTGTTATCCAAAAGAGGAGAAGGCGAGTCCCACATCAACTCTTGAACCGTATCTAAACTGGAAAGGCTAGCTACGGATCCGATGATGTTCATAGAGGAAGCCAGCACACGATAGGCTTAAAGCAATACTCCAATAGAGGAAAGGTACTGGACAGTGGGACCACTAACAAAATAGATCAAATCCCACCAAAACAGAACCACCAAAGAGCAACCCAATGCTACACAAAGAGGGGCAACTTCACCCTCCAAGAAGAGAGAAAAAGAATGGAGATAGAATTGGATTGGAGAGGATAAAAAGATCAACCGAGCTTGACCAAGCTCTTGGTCAGAAAACATCTACGAGCTGTATAAAACACTGACCGTACCTATCCCCGGGGGAAGGGGAGCACAATGCCAGCATAAAAACAAAGAGGCAACTCGAATGAAACCTCAGTTCGGGGGAAACCACACAACGCACAGAAGACACAACAAAGCACTATAACAGCCCCAACAATGCACCCAATAAGAATTCTACCAGAAATATAAAGCTAACAACAAAGCGGTCAAAACTCACAGGGATCGGATAAAGGATGGAGAGCAGCGCTTCGGGAGAGGGAGCGTCACTGGAAGGATACTCACCGTGAATGGAATATCTGGGGAGCGGGCGAAGAATGAGCGTCCCTGAGAGAGGCGCAAAAATCTGATCGGGGACCTCCGCAAAAAATCTGAGAGACCCTAGGGAACAGGATCGCCAATGGGGCTCCGGTGGGTGCTCGTAGCGCAGCTCAGTGACGGGGAGCACGGATCGACTCTCCGAGGGGGAGGAACCGAACTGCGAGGGAAGAGGGGGAGCAGAAATCGATGGGGGGCAGACGAATCAAAGCAGTCGACGACGCCAAAAAGAGGGCGTCACTAGCTCCTGGGACAGCTCTACCAGACTCCGTCGAAACGGGGAAGAGACTGAAGGGGCGAGAAAAGGCAGTGTGACGCGAGGGATAAAAATGAAATGGGTTTGGAGAGCTCGGAGAGGTGAATAAATTAAATGAAGGGAGGTGGAGGAGGAAGAGAGAGGAGGTGCCGGATCTGAGAGTTAAAGATGACGGAAGAGGGGAAGACCTAGCCGCCAACAGAATACTCTATTTTTACCTATATATACCTTAACCCATATTCACCTGTTCAACTACCACGTCGCCTTCTTCCCTCCCGAACCCATCCATCTTCCCCTCTCCTCTCCCCGTCGCTATAGCAACCGCTCCACAACCTGTGGCTCCAAAGCGTCAACCACCCTCCTGCCGTCCAGTCGCGATGCCAGCGCGCCACCCCGCACTCCCTGTCTCCCTTTCCTCCGATGCAGCCAGCCTTGATCCCCCTGCGGCACCTCCGCAGTCCAGCAGCACCCGCCGGAGCTCCCTGTCGTCGGCATTAACAGTGCTATTGCCCCGAGCCGCGATGCCTGCTGCAGTGCCGCGCAGTGCCCAGTCGTGATGCCTCTAGCGACAACAGCTGCATTCTGTCGCACCTCTACAGCACCGGCAATCTCGCCGGCAGCCACTCCACCGCTGTGTCCCCTAGTCACTGCCCGCCGCCGTCTGAGCCATGCAGCCGCCAAGCCAGAGCCTAGCCATGGGTTGGTTGATGTTTGTGGGTTATGATCTTGTTGATTGTGAACCGTTGATCGCCTTGATGATCATGATCATCATGTTCCTTGATTGTTTTGATCTAGGCTTTGATCATCTTTATTATGGACCATCCGTTTGATTGATCTCTTGATCTTGATTGATTGATTCTTAGCCGTCCGTTGATTTGATCTTAACCATCACCATCGGGGTGATCTTGGCCATCCGTTGGATCTTGATCATCATGCTTGATTGGATGTGGGCCATTGATCTCCTCTTGATCATCCGATTAGATCCTAGCCATCCGAACTCTTCTTGATTGTCACGATCATGATGATCATCAACTTCCTTTGATCGCAGTCGATCGATCGATCTTGATCTTCATCATTATCTTCATCATCAGGAAAATCTGACCGTCCGATCTGATCCGATCATCCTGATCTTGACCTTGATCTTCGATCTCAGCCGTCCAATTGTGTTCGTGATCTCGATCATCTTCATCTTGTTCGAGATCGTGTGTTCGTGATTGGTTCGTGATCCGTTCGTTGTGTTCATTGCCGGGAATCCGTTCTCGTTATTCTTTTTCTTGCTCCGTTCCCGTCGTCGTCTTTCAGGCAAGTAACTTGTACTCAAATTTCTTTGTATGATACAAGTCAAAAATACCAATTGTAGTGTAGTTAGGGTTCTAGAGACAACTCATGTGTGTGATATATGTTTGATGAGTATTGTCTCTATAGTATTTTGACCATAGTTGCCTCATGACATAAAAATTTGACATGAAACAACTTAGGTTTTGCCCATTCTTGATTTGATCATGTATGTGAGACTCCTTATGAAAATTTGGGTATTTGTTGAGAACCATGTGATAGACTTGCTTTAGATATATTAATTACCCTATTTCATGATTTTTGGAGACTTGGTAGAGTCAATTTCATATTTGATTGTGTGTGGATCACGTTTCGTTGAATCTATGTTGATTTTGGTTTTTGAGGAAATTCTGTGTTTAGCCGATATTCTGTCTTGATCAGTAATTTAGACCATATTAAGGTCAGAATCTTAATTTCAGTATAAAACAAAAGTTCTAGAGGAATTCGTCTTCTTTCCAACCCCTCTGGCCTTGCTCGATTTCGTTTTCGTATGTGTGAGATATGACTATTTTACTACAGAGGTGTCTATCAATTCCAAATTATGTTTCTTGATGATTTTGATACTTGTGCTACACATATTATTTTGATCTGAAACTTTGGTCAGTACTTCAATATCTATCTAGGGATTATCCAGAATTTTGGTGGATTTTATTGATGAGTTTTATATGCCGTTTCATGCTTGTTTATCAAAGTTATACTTGCTGTATTTTGCTCGCTGTTCTGTCAAGAATCGTATTTTCACCCTATTTCCTTCCACTATATGGAAAATATTTATGAAATATAAAAGTTAGGTTAATTTGTCTATTTTTATCTCCCTTTGGCGGATTTGGATTTCGTTTCACGGTTTGAGAGATATTTCAGTTTTCGTACAGCAGTGTTGGGAATCCCAGATTTGCCAAAGTATTGTTTCTTGATGTTTTCTAATTTTTGTTGGCTAAACTAATTTTACTGTAATATTATGAAACTTTATATTCTGATACTAGACATATAGAGGATTACCCCAGATTTTTCTTGAATTTATTTGAGGAGTTTTAATGTTGTTTTTCTGACTGAGAATTGGTTTTACTGATTTCTACCTGAACGTGTTTTGTGGATTCAAATCAGTTTTGAGTTATGATTTTGTGAATTACTATATGACTTATTTGTATTTGCTGGATTTGGTTGGGAGTCTATTTTCTATACATTTCGACGGATTTAGATTTTTATTTTTGTAACCCTGGAAATTTCAGTTTTACTACAGTATGGTCTTGCTGTACTGAACTTGAGATTTGGTTATTTTGTTCTTTTATATATTATCTTGCACCCGTACCTGTTTATCTTACAACTTGAACTTGTTACTTGATCATACCATGATATACTTTCTTATTTCGTGACACATACATGCTTTTTTGACATTAATAATAAATAACCAAGCCGAGATTTAAGGGAAAGATCTAATAGTGGATAATTCAGAAACGTGTACTCGGAAGGGGGCCCGTGTTTCCCATTTTGATTCATGTTGATATATGAACCTGTTGATGCATGGACCTGCTGGTTCATGTACCTGTTACCTGTTGGTTCATGTACCTGTTATCTGTTGCTGCTGTTGGTCGTGTACTTGTTGCTTCATGAACCTATTGCTGCATGAATCGGATGATTCGTGTACCTGTTGCTTCATGAACCTGTACTTGTTTCTGTTCTGATCCCTGAGTACACTGCCCTCTATGGTCCACTATAAAATGTAAAGCAAAACTATTTGTTGTAGCAACCATATGTTATAATATGGGGCACATGAAGTGCTACCTAGATAGTAATAACTACAAGACTTGATACATGATACTTGAACATGATTACTTGAACATGATACATGCTTGCTTGATACTTGACCACATGATACATGAGACTTAATACTTGACACTTGTTACTCGTTACATGATTTCGTGATACTTGACTCTTGACACTTAATGCATGTTTACATGATACTTATTTACTTGACTCTTGATATATGCTACATGATACTTGATCACATTACCATGCTAGTTGTTTATTTTGATATCATGCTTATACCATGCTATTAGTTAGTTTCCCCATGTACTTGTATCCTGCATTACAAGTGGCCTGTAATTTGCAATTGACGGGTACTTGTTTTCTCTTTTTCTCTTTCCTGCAATTATTAAATTGCAGATTTCGGAGAACATGTTCTAGATGGTATTGGTGACATGAAGTATTAGTGCTGGATTTTATTATTATTATTTCTTATAGCTTGCTTGAACAGTATTGTATTCTTGTACTTAGATTTATTTTTGTATTTGGGGCAATGTGACCCAGAATTTTGTTTTATTCATATCATGACTATTTGAGATTTATATATTTGGTTTCAAGTATTCTTGTTGGTATTTCGGTTCATATGTGCATGTTGGTTGATACTTTTACTTTCGACTCTGATTATTTTGTGAGATATTGTAAAGATTCCTGAACAGCTTATGGATGATGAAAATCATTTGCTGGACTTTTGTCTCGTATCCGTATTCCGTATTCTTTTGGGAAGCGGGACGTGACATTCTGATTCTGTGCCATGTTGGCTGCCATCAACGCATTCAAGATCTGATACACCCTAGCAATCTCAGTCTCAAGATCGAGTCCAGCCCCACGAGAACTCTCAGCCCCATCACCATTTCCACCATTCCTTGTCCTGGTACCCTGCCGTTATACTGAATACTGCAAAACGAAGGTAAAGTTAGAGCATCACAACACAATTCATATTCACATCAATACCTCATGGCAAAGCCTCAATCATATCCCAAACCATAACATCTCGTTTTAATTCTATGTGACACTCACACTCTATTGTCCACACCTAGGTACTCACGCACTAATGTCCACACCAAGGTTTATTTTAATACTATGCTTATCATTACTATTGGAGCATGCTCTGATACCAATCTCTGTAGCGCCCCGAATTTCTAATATTATATCTCAGAAATACATGGCACAATTCCCAGCATCAACCTCAATGTAATAGTAAACAAAGCCAAAACACAAATAATTTTTTCAACTTTTATTACATCATCTTTTTACAAAACACAGCAGAAAATTAAACATCTTGGATTATAATTCTTTCTTTTTATAAAACACAGCAGAAAATTAAACATCTTGGATTATAATTCTTTCTTTTTACAACACAATCTTTTACAATTTACATAAGCCACATTATCAATCTACCACATGCATCCAATCCCAAGCTATAGGTACCTACCTGTAAAACATGAGGTTAGAGATAACCCTAACTCCCAAAACTACAGGGGTCAGCCATGACGGTGTGAGTGACATCAAAAAAAATACAACATGAATAAAGCAAAAAGGATAAAGTCATAAACAATATATATCAATAGTAGTAATGAAAAGAATATGAAATAACAATAAATAAAATATGAAAACATCGAGTGAAACTACACTAAGTGTCAAGTGTAGAAAACGGATAAGTAACATGCATAAAACCAAGTCAAGAAAACACAAATGCAATATGATGACTCTCTAATGCATACTTGTCGGATTCAATGCATTCCATACTACATAGGTCCGGTGCAAGCCTTTATCGCTGTCCACTTTATAGGGTTAGCTCCCTCGTTAGGCAACTAATTCTACTACGGTGATAGAAACAAGAACCAGAATACTTCGCGAATAGGCATCACAGCCCTCGACGTGCAAGCATCATGTAAGAATAGGTAAAAAACCAGAGAACTCACCTCCCTACCGTGTATCCATGAATAGGTTTACAAAACCCATGACATGCAGATACACAAGGTACAACCCGTGAATAGGTCCGCCGATCCTCGACACGCGAATGCACCCTGCATGCTCCGTGAATAGGCCTGGAAATCCTCGACATGCGAACATACAAATGTCCTCTCGAGACAGAACAACACACAAGTCCTGGAACGCATCCGTTGGACCAAACCCCTAGAGCATGTTCTCACGTTTCCCAAGTTCTATCACATCTCCCATAGACCCTAAGTTGGTTTTTATTAAAAAAACACAAATCCCCCTTCTATAGAGTATGTAATACCCCAGATCTTGAGCGAACAGTCGACTGTTAGGGTTAGCAGTCGACTGGTCTGTGTACAGTCGACTGGTGTGTGTAGCAGTCGACTGCTACGCGGGATTTGTGAAAGGATTGTGAAATATAGTCCCATATCGGGAATTTGCGAAAGATAAATTGAGTATAAATACTATTGCCGAGGATCAAGAGTCACCAATTCGGTTAACCACTGTTGAACACAATATTATTCACATTTAGAAGCAATAATCTTAATGAAATTAGACATTTAAAAGCTCTATATGTGGTATTTAACTCTTATTTTCTCTTTTCCATAGGAAACAGCTTAAAACAGCGAAACGAAGCAGATTCAGGATTTTAAGGATGATACTCAGAATATTACAGAGCATCAGTCGACTGAGTCTTCCACACAGGCGACTGGACAGAGAAATCAAGTTTACGCAGAAGTCTCGACACAGTCGACTGGTTCGAAGACAAGTCGACTGGTACGCAGCGAGTCAGAAGATAAGAACAGATGCATACTCATTCAAATCCGAATCAAAATTAAGTTATCCAAACCCAGGTGTTTTCTGTGAATAACAACTTCTCAAACAATCAAAGCAAGAGCACGTGGTGAGCAGATAAGGAAGGAAAGAAGAAAAAGAGAAACACATAAAAATGCAGATCAAGATAAGGAAAGAAATAACAAAAGAAGAGGACTTCTCTGCAAAAAGTACAAACCCTAATTCTCTTCTCTTGTTCTATAAATACCAATCAAGAAAGAAGCGAAAAAACTCTCTCTCGAGGAGGCTCTTCCACGCTCCTGAATCACCGAATCGCAGAGTTCCAGAGTCATCAACAAGAAGCACTTTATCAGCATCAAAGAAGAAAGGAGATCAAGTACTGAGAAAAGAACGGCCGGTCGACTGTGTGACAGCCAGCCGACCTATCTGACCGAACTACATCAGTTTATTCCTTCTCTTTCTATTTCTTTTATGTTAATCATGTATTCGAACTTGTTGATTAATAAACGTCTTATTATGTGGAACTAATTTCATAGTTGGGTGATTGAAACCGTAGTTATGTAATGCTATATTCTTCTGAGTTCTTCTATTTTACTTATTGATTGAATCTGATTGAATTGATATAGATTTATGATAATCAAACTTGTTCTCAAAGTTCTGAGAGCAGTCGACTGAGGTGACAGCCAGTCGACTGACATACAGAACTTGAGAATATCAAGTTTGCATACCATCTATCTGAATCTGTTATATGAGCATATTGAGACGACCCGTATCTCGTGCCCGTAACTTGTAACAAGGGAATCTTTAGGGGTTCTTGGTTCAATCAACTTGAAGGATCTAGATCTGATACCAATTTCTAGAACTTCAAGTGTTTGTTCGTTTCCACTGTTCTTATGCTTTCTTTAAGTGCAACTTAGTAGATACCATGCTAAATACTTAAGGGAAGAAACGAATTAGAGTAGATACCATGCCTAATTCTTGGCTTAGGGAAACAGTACTTTAAGGAGTAGATACCATGCCCTTGAAGGGAACAAACATGAGTAATAAGAAGAAGTTCAGAAGGTGACTTAGCATTACTGACTATTGGTGGAAATCTAAACCCAACTACTTCATAAATATTTGTGATTCAGCATTTCTTAAGTTAGTTTTGATCTTTTTATTTCTTTTAGACCTTTAGAACAACTATTTATGATTCTTATTCTTTTTATTGGTTGGTAAGTTAAAGTCTACAATCTCTGTGGGATCGACCCTTGCTATTGCTACGCTTCTATAAACGATTCGTGCACTTGCGAGGTTTTAATTTGTGTCTAGTTTTATCTATTTATTTAGGTATCTAGATTGCACAACAAGTTTTTGGCGCCGTTGCCGGGGATTGTTAGCATTTTAACTTACAAATCAGTAAATCTTTTCTTTTATTTTCTTTTCTTTTATTAATAAATATTTTTCTTTTAGGTTACAGAATTTTGGTGGATGCACGGAAGGAGATCACTTCGTCCAGAGCTACTACCAATTGACGTAGAAATAGAATGCACTTTGCACAGATTAGGTCGACTGACTGCGACCAACCAGTCGACTGCTGCACGAAACCAGTCGACTGCACAGAGACTCAATTCACGAGCAATAATGGCAGAAGAAATAACCAATCGAGTACCAATGCAGGACAAATTCACGCCTAAGAACATTGAGCAACCTTCCTGCATTGCGTATCAACCTAATGTCACAGGGAACATGCATCTATCTCTTCAGTTACTTAGCATGGTTCCCCACTTTAGTGGCAAACCTGATGAAGAGCCGCACCTCCATCTGCAAGATTTCTTCGATCTTTGCAGGACACAAAGCGTTCAAGGGCTCACCCCTGAACAAATCAGGTTAATATTGTTCCCTTTTTCTTTAAAACTTAATGCTAAACTATGGTATAATTCTTTGGAACCAGGATCAATTAATTTATGAGAGCAATTGGCCACAAAATTTTTGAAAGAATTCTTCCCAGCCCAGAAGACCAAACAACTGAAAATGGAGATTCAACTCTTCCAACAAAAAGATGGAGATTTATTCTTCGAAGCATGGAAAGATTTCAAGAACAAACTTCTCAAATGCCCTACGCACAATATGCCTAAAGATGATCAGGTACAAGATTTTTATGAAGGTTTAAACGATACTAACAAGGCAATTGTGGATTCAGCTTATAACGGGATCTTGATGAGGAAAAGTGGTGAGGAGGCCATAGAACTATTTGAAGAACTAAGCGAGAACTCACAACAATTCTCAACAAGGAGGGGCCCGTCTAGAAAACAGGGAGTTTACGAAATTTCTAATAGCAATAACATTCAATTAGAAATGGTAAACATGAATAAGAAAATTGATATGCTTGTTAATGCAATGTCGATGATGGGTGGAGTTAAAAATCAAACAAACGAAATTTGTGCAATTTGTTCTCATGTAGATCATACCACTGATACATGTCCCATGTCTTCTTTCACAGATCAGGTGCATGCACACTATGTAGGTCGAGGAGTGTTTCCACCAAAGAACAATCCCTTCTCGAACACATACAATCCAGGGTGGAGGAACCATCCAAATTTCTCATGGAGCAATAATCAAAATAATCAAGGAACTCAATTCACACAAGGACATGCACGAAACTTTCAGATGGGAAGTGGGTTTGATCGGCCAGTCCAAGAACAAAAGAAGTTGAATTTTGAATCGATCGTTCTTCAATTGCTCCAACAACAACATCAAACAAACAACCAACAAAGGCAAGCAATTCAGAAATTGGAAACACAAATGGGTCAGATTGCAAAAGAATTAAGCGAGCGGAAGGCAGGAGAACTCCCTTCCCAAACCATACCAAACCCTGGAGGCCAAGAACAGCTCAAATCAGTGACAACCCTAAGAAATGGTAAGATAATTGACAGCAAGGTTGGAACACACACAGAAGAAGCAGAAACACAACCATCAAAAGTTTTGGGTTCCAACAAGGTAAGTGAAAAAGAAAGAACAGTTCTGCCACCATTCCCTCAAAGGTTAGTCAAGCAAAAGAAAGAACAACATTTATTTAACATCTTTGAAACTCTCAGAAAGGTAGAAATTAATATCCCCTTACTTGATGCTATCAAACAAATTCCTTCTTATGCCAAATTTTTGAAAGAGTGTTGTACTCACAAAAGAACATTTCAGGTTAAGGAGGATGTGGCTTTGACAGACGAAGTGAGCGCTGTATTATTAAGAAAATTACCTCCTAAATTGAAGGATCCAGGTAGTTTTACCATTCCTTGCAGGATTGGTGAGCACTTCTTTGAGAAAGCACTACTAGACTTGGGGGCAAGCATCAATCTTCTCCCATACACCGTCTATGAAAAGCTAGGATTGGGAGAACTCCAACCAACATCCATCACATTGCAGTTGGCGGATCGCAGCATCAAAAGACCTAGAGGTATTTTGGAAGATGTCCTAGTTCAGGTAAATGATTTTATTTTGCCTGCTGATTTTGTTGTGTTAGATATGGAGGAATCTTCAATGCCATCGTCCCTACCGATTATCCTAGGTAGGCCCTTTATGAGTACAGCTGATATAAAAATTTGTGTTAAAAAGGGTACTATAAGTATGAAGATAAACGGAGAAAAAGTTGAATTTAAAATGTTTGATACGCTTAAATTACCACATGATGATCATGAATGCTATAATGTTGATGTGGTTCAGGAGATTGTTGATCAAACATTTCAGGTACATAGCGTCGAACCACTACAAGCAACAATTACACAATCTCTAACTTTATCTAATGTTGAACAGGAATACGATGACTGGGGGATTGCAGAGACAGTACATCACCTTGAAACTCCAAAGTCATACTCAGGTAACTTTACACCTGTATTTGAAAAATTGGTGACTGATGACATTTTTGTTTCTGCAGACCAGTCGACTGGTGGACAGCACCAATCGACTGCACCGAGACTTCCAGACGAAGAGCTTAAGCAGCTGCCCGACCATTTGAAGCATGCATACTTGGGCGAGAACCAAATGCTACCTGTGATAATTGCTGCAAACTTAAGTGCACAGGAAGAAGATAAGCTGCTAAGGGTGTTACGAGAGCACAAAAGCACAATAGGATGGACCATAGCAGACATCAAGGGAATAAGTCCATCCAAATGCATGCATAGAATCCTCCTTGAAAACAACGCAAAACCAAGCAGGGAGGCACAGAGAAGGCTTAATCCAAACATGAAAGAAGTTGTAAGAGCAGAGATTCTGAAGCTAATAGATGTTGGCATCATCTACCCCATCTCAGACAGCAAATGGATAAGTCCTATACATGTGGTGCCTAAGAAAAGTGGAGTCACAGTGGTGAAGAATGAAGAGAATGAGCTCATCCCTACGAGAGTGACCACAGGATGGAGGGTATGCATTGATTACAGGAAACTTAATAACGAAGCCAGGAAAGATCACTTCCCTCTTCCTTTTATTGATCAAATGTTAGAAAGATTGGCAGGATATAGTCATTATTATTTTTTAGATGGTTATAGTGGCTATAATCAAATTGCTATTGCGCCAGAAGATCAAGAAAAGACCACTTTTACATGTCCTTTTGGTACTTTTGCATACAGGAGGATGCCCTTTGGATTGTGCAATGCACCAGCTACATTTCAGAGATGCATGATGAGTATATTTTCAGACATGGTGGAAAGGTTCATCGAGGTATTTATGGATGATTTTAGTGTTTTTGGATCTTGTTTTGATGAATGCCTTAACCATTTGCAGCTTGTGCTTAAAAGATGTGAAGAATGCAATTTAGTGCTGAATTGGGAAAAGTTCCATTTTATGGTACAACAAGGTATTGTATTGGGACATGTAGTGTCAAAAAGAGGCATAGAGGTAGACAAGGCAAAAATTGACATCATATCAAAACTACCTCCCCCTACTACAGTCAAGGGTGTTAGGAGTTTTCTTGGACATGCAGGGTTCTATAGACGATTTATAAAAGATTTTTCAAAAATCTCCAAACCCCTTTGTGATTTGTTAGCTAAGGATGTTGAGTTTGCATGGACAGAAGAGTGCACAACTGCTTTTATTACATTGAAAAATCTTCTCATTTCTGCACCTATTGTCATGGCACCAGATTGGAATCATCCTTTTGAGCTCATGTGTGATGCAAGTGATTATGCTTTAGGAGCTGTTTTAGGTCAAAGAATCAATAAGGTACCCCATGTTATTTACTATGCTTCTCGAACTTTAAACGATGCACAGCTAAATTATTCTACTACTGAAAAAGAAATGTTAGCTGTTATTTTTGCTGTAGAGAAGTTTAGATCATATTTAATTGGTTCTAAAGTTATTGTTTTCACTGACCATGCTGCTTTGAGATATTTGTTTGCTAAAAAGGATGCTAAGCCTAGGTTGATCAGATGGGTTATGTTGCTTCAAGAATTCGATCTTGAGATTAGAGACAAGAAAGGAAGTGACAATGTTGTGGCAGATCACATGTCCAGACTACTGCATGAGGAAGAAAGAATTCTCCCACTTAATGAGAATTTCCCAGATGAACACCTATTTGAAATAAACATATCACCGGGACAGTCGACTGATAACAGGACCAGTCGACTGGTATCTCACTGCTCATATTTTCCATGGTTTGCAGATATTGTAAATTATCTCACTGCTCATGTTTTCCCTCCAGGTATGACAAGTCAAGAAAGAAAGAGACTGGTGGCCTTGAGCAAACACTATTATTGGAATGATCCTTATTTGTTCAAATTTTGCCCTGATCAAATTATAAGAAGATGTGTGGCAGAAGAAGAGCAAAATAAGTATTCTACAACATTGCCACCAATATGCATGTGGAGGACATTTTGGACCAAAAAGAACAACACTCAAGGTATTACAATCTGGATTTTATTGGCCTAAAGTATTCAAAGATGCTTTTTCTTTTTGCAGGACTTGTGACAAATGCCAAAGGACAGGCACCATCTCGTCTAGAAATCAAATGCCACTGCACAACATACAAGTAATCGAGCTTTTTGATGTTTGGGGAATCGACTTCATGGGTCCCTTTCCTAACTCCTTTGGTTATTTATATATTCTTGTTGGTGTGGATTATGTGTCTAAATGGGTCGAGGTTGTCCCCTCAAAAACTAATGATCACAAAGTTGTTGTCAAGTTTTTGCAGGAGAACATTTTCACTAGGTTTGGTACACCACGAGCAATAATTAGTGATGGAGGGAGCCACTTCAATAACTTTCCATTTGCTTCTTTGATGAAGAAGTATGGTATTACACATAGAGTGGGTACTCCATATCATCCTCAAACTAGTGGGCAGGTGGAGATTAGCAACAGAGAGATCAAGAGCATTTTGGAAAAGACAGTGAATACTAGGAGAAAGGATTGGTCGCTGCGCTTGAATGATGCATTATGGGCCTACAGAATCGCATACAAAACATCCATCGGCATGTCACCATACCGGTTAGTCTTTGGAAAAGCCTGTCATCTACCAGTAGAGTTGGAACACAAAGCCTATTAGGCCATCAAAAGGTTCAATTTTGATATGAAACAAGCAGGTGACAACAGAAGGTTGCAACTAAATGAGCTTGAAGAGTTGAGGCACGACGCATATGAAAATGCAAAACTGTACAAGGAAAGGACCAAGTTGTACCATGATAAACAGCTAGCAAGAAAGGAGTTTTATGAAGGACAGAAGGTATTAATATACAACTCAAGATTAAGACTCTTTCCAGGCAAGCGTATGTCACGATGGTCTGGCCCATACACTGTTACAAAAGTCTTTCCTCATGGAGCGTTGGAGGTCCATAGCCAAGAGAAAAATCAAACATTCAAGGTGAATGGGCATAGGGCGAAGCCTTACATGGAGAGGAGTCTAGAGCCGCACGAGGAGGATGTGAATCTTCAAATCATTCAATACATCGCATGAACTCATCATGTCTAGCTGAAGACAGAAAACACAGCGCTTATTGGGAGGCAACCCAATTTTTTTTCAGGAGAGTATTTACACTTTCCCGTTATTTTCTTTTCGTTATTCATTTTTATTTTCATCTTTATTTTATTCTCTTCCCTTCAAACTCGTTGGTAACACACGCCTATATTTTAAGTTTTGTGCAAATATTGAGGACAATGTTCCATCTAAGTTTGGGGGTATTGGGGGTATTTAGTTATATGGAGTCTTTTGAATTTTTTAGGATAGACAATTTCTTATAAAGCATGAGTAAGCATACTTATTTACTTTAGGATTATTGAGTTTCATATTCCCTTACAAAATTATATGAGTCATGCGATTATACATAATAAACAAATGTGATGCTTTTTCTGGTGATTATTCCCTTTAGATCTAGTCCTAAATTGAGTTTAAGTAAATAGAGTGATAATATATATATATATATATATATATATATATATATATTTGAATAAAGTTAATCTACTCCAATGTTTTGGGTGCTTAGTAACTAGGGGTATTCATCACCAATGTTTACCTTTACGTCAAACGGCAACTTGAAATATGAGTATGCAAAGCACTTTAAAGTTTGTGACTTGCTGAGTAACCGGGTGGATTCATCACAAATATTTTGCATTCGCGTAAAAAGGCAAGTGACAACTTTAGAGAAGAGACTAAAAAAAAAAAAAAAAAAAAAAAAAAAAAAAACTCTAGTTTGCTACTCGGTTTGTAGTAGAGAAAAGGGGATAATCACAGATTGGGTAGTTGCATACTATAATTACATTAGTTGCATGAAAAATAGGATTGAGTTTGGGGATTATGAACAAATAATTGCACTGGAGAAAGTGAGTATGTTTAAGTTTACTTTATCTGAAATTGTTTATATTTTTATATGTTGATGCTCACATAATAAGAATTCGTGGTGATCGAGAGTATTATTATTTTCCCCTTGTTCATCAATTCATTTTTTGCTTGAGGACAAGCAAAAGCTAAGTTTGGGGGTATTTGTTGAACACAATATTATTCACATTTAGAAGCAATAATCTTAATGAAATTAGACATTTAAAAGCTCTATATAAGGTATTTAACTCTTATTTTCTCTTTTCCATAGGAAACAGCTTAAAACAGCGAAACGAAGCAGATTCAGGATTTTAAGGATGATACTCAGAATATTACAGAGCATCAGTTGACTGAGTCTTCCACACAGGCGACTGGACAGAGAAATCAAGTTTACGCAGAAGTCTCGACACAGTCGACTGGTTCGAAGACAAGTCGACTGGTACGCGGCGAGTCAGAAGATAAGAACAGATGCATCCTCATTCAAATCCGAATCAAAATTAAGTTATCCAAACCCAGGTGTTTTCTGTGAATAACAACTTCTCAAACAATCAAAGCAAGAGCACGTGGTGAGCAGATAAGGAAGGAAAGAAGAAAAAGAGAAACACATAAAAACGCAGATCAAGATAAGGAAAGAAATAACAAAAGAAGAGGACTTCTCTGCAAAAAGTACATATCCTAATTCTCTTCTCTTGTTCTATAAATACCAATCAAGAAAGAAGCGAAAAAACTCTCTCTCGAGGAGGCTCTTCCACGCTCCTGAATCACCGAATCGCAGAGTTCCAGAGTCATCAACAAGAAGCACTTTATCAGCATCAAAGAAGAAAGGAGATCAAGTACTAAGAAAAGAACGGCCGGTCGACTGTGTGACAGCCAGCCGACCTATCTGACCGAACTACATCAGTTTATTCCTTCTCTTTCTATTTCTTTTATGTTAATCATGTATTCGAACTTGTTGATTAATAAACGTCTTATTATGTGGAACTAATTTCATAGTTGGGTGATTGAAACTGTAGTTATGTAATGCTATATTCTTCTGAGTTCTTCTATTTTACTTATTGATTGAATCTGATTGAATTGATATAAATTTATGATAATCAAACTTGTTCTCAAAGTTCTGAGAGCAGTCGACTGAGGTGACAGCCAGTCGACTGACATACAGAACTTGAGAATATCAAGTTTGCATACCATCTATCTGAATCTGTTATATGAGCATATTGAGACGACCCGTATCTCGTGTCCGTAACTTGTAACAAGGGAATCTTTAGGGGTTCTTGGTTCAATCAACTTGAAGGATCTAGATCTGATACCAATTTCTAGAACTTCAAGTGTTTGTTCGTTTCCACTGTTCTTATGCTTTCTTTAAGTGCAACTTAGTAGATACCATGCTAAATACTTAAGGGAAGAAACGAATTAGAGTAGATACCATGCCTAATTCTTGGCTTAGGGAAACAGTACTTTAAGGAGTAGATACCATGCCCTTGAAGGGAACAAACATGAGTAATAAGAAGAAGTTCAGAAGGTGACTTAGCATTACTGACTATTGGTGGAAATCTAAACCCAACTACTTCATAAATATTTGTGATTCAGCATTTCTTAATTTAGTTTTGATCTTTGTATTTCTTTTAGACCTTTAGAACAACTATTTATGATTCTTATTCTTTTTATTGGTTGGTAAGTTAAAGTCTACAATCTCTGTGGGATCGACCCTTGCTATTGCTACGCTTCTATAAACGATTCGTGCACTTGCGAGATTTTAATTTGTGTCTAGTTTTATCTATTTATTTAGGTATCTAGATTGCACAACAACCACCTTTTGAGAGGCAGCCTGTGGTGGGCAGTGGAACTACATAGTATTTATGATTTGTCGGAGCATTGGGGCGGGGCATTACAAATGGTATCAGAGCCGACTTTCGACACACCGGGTGGGGGTGTATCTGAACGTCGAGGGTCTGGGGGGGCCTATTCGTGGGGTACATATGTTTGCGTGTCGAGGGTCTGCGGGCCTATTCACGGAGCATGCCGGGTGCTAGAAAGGGCGGTCCTACACGAGATGTGTGCCCTGTGCTGTCAGCGAGGACGCTGATTCCTAAAAGGGGGGGTGTATGTAATACCCCAGATCTTGAGCGAACAGTCGACTGTTAGGGTTAGCAGTCGACTGGTCTGTGTACAGTCGACTGGTGTGTGTAGCAGTCGACTGCTACGCGGGATTTGTGAAAGGATTGTGAAATATAGTCCCATATCGGGAATTCGCGAAAGATAAATTGAGTATAAATACTATTGCCAAGGATCAAGAGTCACCAATTCGGTTAACCACCTTTTGAGAGGCAGCCTGTGGTGGGCAGTGAACTACATAGTATTTATGATTTGTCGGAGCATTGGGGCGGGGCGTTACAGAGTAAGTGTATCCTTCCGGACTTAATTCCACAACAACACCCCAAGACCCCACTGGTCTAAATCCCAAAATCTCATCTGTCGGTTCATAGGACTCCCACTCAACTCGTACAGATTTACAAAACGAATATCAACACCAAAACTTCCAATAAAAACTCTTCTGTCCAACAACAAAACGTTTATATCATTAAAAGCTTTTCAAGTCAACAAAATCCAAACCCATTTAATGTACTCGTAAATTCTAGAATTGAAATAAAATATTAAATCTATTAAATAACCAAAAATCATATTTTGAAGTCGTAGAATCACAAAATAATCCATGTAATAAATACATTTATTCAAAATAAGCAACAGGATATAATAGTGGCAAGAACTCCAGCCAACTAGAATGTTTGGTCACCTACTCCTTCAGGTAGCTAGTAACCAAATTCTGCAATTGTAACAAATTGTAGGAAGAGGAAAAAGAAACAAAATGTCTGTCAATGCAAGTTACGGGCCGCTTGTAGTGCAGGCAACAACTGCAGAAAGTAGAGAAAGAAATGTACAGAGTAGCAACGGAAGCAAGTATAGGATAAGAATGGAATGGATGTGACAGCAAAACAGAATGACTAACACTAATCAGAAAACAGAATCAAGAACATGATGAGATAACAGGGTGCATGCAACATGTGAAAGGTAACAGGTATCATGCAAGCAAGTAAACATATAACAGATGTCAGGTAGCATGTAAAGGTAACAGGAATATGCAGGTGATCATGTTATTTCAAGTCTTGTATTTAGTCCTATCTAGGAAGCACTTCATGCGTCCCAAATTTTACCATATGTTGCTACATTCAAACAAGTTGCGTTTAGATTTCGTAGGTGATCCTATAGGGCCGTGTACTCAGGTATTAGGTAAACAGGTAATCAAAATTATGTATCATGTAACAGGTAATCATGCATCAGGTAGGACCAACGGATCCCTCCGAGTACACCCTCCCACAGGGAAGTATGTAGTCGAGTAACAGATGGGAAACACGGGCCCCTTTCTGAGTACACCTTCTCATAGGAAAATATGTAGCCAGGAATCATGTAAACAGATAATTAGAATCATATGTCATGTAATCATATCACAAGTAACAGGTGGGAAACACGGGCCCCCTTCCAAGTACAAATTTCTATATTTTCTACTACTAGATCTTTCCCTAACCCCGACTTGGTTATTTGTTATTATTATCAAACAGGAATATATGTGCACAAAATAGGGCAAGAATAACATGGTATGAATAAGGGACAAGTTCAGGTCAGACATAAACATGCACAGGTGACAGACAACTCATAAAAGGCTAGGACAACGAAACTTTCAGTTCTGGACAGCAAGACACTACTGCACCAAATCTGAGATTCCCGTTTCCACAGACATGCAAATTTGGATCCATCAGAAAAACTAGAAAATAGACTCTTGGCAGAATCTAGCACATATATATAAGTCATACACTAATTGCAGAAACAGGGCTCAAAACAGTATTATATACAGAAATCATGTTCAGCCAGAAAACACAAGGTTGTGTTCATAAGCATCAAAATGGCATTAAAACTTATTGATTAAATCCAAAAAAAATTGCAGTATTCCCTAATACGTCTAGTATCAGAAAATAAAGTTTCATAATATCACAACTTAAGTATTACAGTCAAATAAAATCAGAAAACAGTAAGATACAGCAAGTTTGTAAATCTGAAACCTCAAACACAGCAGTACTAAAACAGCGATATATTCCAAAGTATAACTCCAAACCCAAATCCGTCAAAAGGGTGATAATATAAATACAGTAGGCTTCATTTTATGTTAACAAAGTTTTTACTAACAGCAGCTGGAATTAGGTTGAAAACATGGTTATTTACTAAACAGCGTGCAGTTTCTAAAAATATAATAGTTTGTTCACAAGCATAGAATAGTTTGTAAATATCATAAAATAAATCTACAAAAGTTTGGGGTTAACCCAATCAACTCTAGTCATACCAAGCAAAATATTAGGTCCAAATCTTATCTTTAACATCAGTATTAAAATAAATAACTATACATAATTCACATAAAACAGAATCTGGAATTTTCTATACATCTGTAGTAAAACGGCCATAACTCATACCTCACAAATCGAAACTGCGATCTGTCAAAAATTCTAGATAGTAGACAAGAGGGACTACAATTTATATTCACAAATTTATTTCATTTATGGACCTTAATAGGGTCAAAAATACTGAAGCAAAACAGGGTAGCAGCAAAAACAGAAATCTTCTTATGTATTTAAATCAAATAGTTCGTATGCAACAAATCCAACTTGAAGCAAAATACAAAACATGGTATACTAGATGTCCAAAACAACATGGTATGGGTGTCTAACAAGTCTACCACAAGATACTACAACTAACACATCAAGCATGCAAGATTCATACAACATATCATGGATCACGAAACAACATGCATACATGCATCAAGAATTTAATTAGATCTAAATTATTTCATGTAGCGTGTGTGACAACGGATGACTACGAATGGATCAACAAGTGGAGACAAAGATCTAACAAGGGTTTTCATGAGAATGAATCTAGACACAAAAGTGACACTACATGCGGTATTTAGTACTTATATATACAGTAAAATTAATACAAGTTACTTACCTTGAAATCGACAATGGATCTGACGAGAAAAGAGAATAACGAGAATAGGCTCCCAGGCACGAACACAATACCAACGATCACGAACGAGATGATCACGAACAAGATGAACAACCGATCGCGAACAAGATGAAGACGATCGAGATCACGAACACAATGCTTAGAATCAACCACGTGCTCAAACACACCAAGCAAGGCATAGGAGGGGTGTGTGCACACTGCAGTAGGAGGCAATGGCGGCCGGGTGAAGTGACGGCGCACGGGGGTACTGGCGTCAGAATGAACAGCGACGGGTAGGGTAACGCGACTGCTGTTGGCATTGGTGCTGGCACCGGCTGTTGCTGCAGTCGGCCTCGGAGGGAGAAAGGAAGGAGAGGCAGGGGCTGTCGTCGGGTTTGTTGGGGTCGTGGAGGAAAGGTGGAGGTCTGCAGTGTGAGGGATTGGGTTTCGGAGGTCAGGAGGTAGGCTGACGGGAGGTAGGGGATCAGTGGGATGTAGAGAGAGAGATGAGGTAAAGCAGCTAGGGTTTTCTTTTGATGAATAGGGTAAAACAGTATGATTATATATAGGAGGTATTAGGGTTTAGGGGGTAAAACGGGTTGGGGGTATTTGGGTTTAAAAAAAACAATAAGAAATAGACTAGAGTCTGTTGGGTATTAGGGTAAGCAATAGGATCCAATAATGGATAGGATAGAATATAGGATTAAATAAGAATTAAGTAGGCCATGAACAAAATAATTAGAATCAAACAATTCAATTGGAGACAATAATTTGACAGAAAAATTAAATCGAGAAAATATTCAAGGCCGCAAAAAAATTGAATCAAAGGCAAGACAGATAGATTTATTGAGGACGAAGAACAAATACATGGTTCAGAAGGAACGGAAGAGTACAATATGAATAAATACTCAGAAAGATAAATACATCCAAAATACAAGAAAAGGTAAAACAGGGGTTACAAATATTTATATTGGTCATATTGTGAAACCTGCATGCACCAAAATTTTGAAGTATTTTAGTCCTCCTCCTATGTTGTATTGTATTGCTACTGTGATGCATCCTCGTATCAAATTAGAAGGTACGAAGAGTTTGATTGAAATGTTTTTTTAATTTACTTTGAGATGAACCTCCAATTGATTGCAAAATATTTTTAGCTAACTTTTAATCGACATTAAATAACTTTTATGATTTTTGTGATGAAAGTTTTGCATCTAGTAGTACAACTAGTTTAGTTAGTTCTTCTTCTGCTACTTCTAGAGGTAAGGGTAAGAGTAAATTAGATGATGCCACATTTAATTTACTTGCACAAATTCAATCAAAAAAACCTATGACTAATTAACCAAATGAATTACATTGGTATAATCAACAAGATTCTAAAAGTTTTACTTCTATACTTGATATTTTACAATGGTGGAAAGACCATGAACATACTTATAGTATTCTTAAATATATGGATAAAGATATACTAACTCCTCCTGTCTCTACAGTTGCTTCAGAATGTGCATTTTCTACAAGTGGTAGGGTTCTAACCAATTACAGGAATCGCTTGAACCCCCAATCGTTAGAGATGCTTGTCTGCACGGAAGACTGGAAGAAGGTCGAAGATAGGACTCAAGAAAAAGGGTTCGACACGTCTACAAGTTGAAGAAACTCGCCGGAAGAACAATAACAATAACAACAATTGCAACCAACATGAAGAATTGAAGACCAACAAATTGAAGAAAATTGTAATTGTATAAAAGAAAATTGTAATTGTATAGAACAAATTAATAAATCTTTATTTCTTATGAAAAAGTTGGAAATTTGTATAAGTTGAAATCATATGAATAATATATACATTTTTTTAGCAATTTCTCTCTTTAATTATTATTATTATTATTATTATTATTATTATTATTATTATTATTATTATTATTATTACATTTTTTAAGTTAAAAAAAATAGTTGAAATCGACGGCCCAACCCGCGACCCAACCCGACTCGACCCGGGTTGGACCCGAATGGGTTCGCAGGTTGGCCAGGTTGAGATTTCGCTAATCCAACCCGGCCCGACCCGATTAACAAACCGACCCGACCCGAACCCGCCCTATTTCGGTTCCAACCTGGGAGGGTTCGACCCGACCCGGCCCGGTTGACCCGATTGCCAACCCTACATAAAAGTGTGAAAATATAATTTTAAACAGAAAGCACAATGAAGGCAAAAGTGCCAATATTGGGTTCTTCCCGACCTCGTTTTCATAGAGAAAACGCGCCCGAGTGAACCCCAAGTTTCTACACTAAATAGATAGCAAGAATAACCACCACAATTAGGGTGTATACACCTCCCAACAACTAGACATCATACACATACAATTTCCATTACAAGTTATACTCCTAAACCGAGAGTGTTCCTATCTCAATCAATATTGTGAGTCATATATGGCTACTCTACAACTAGAAAACGAGATTACTAGCAGCACAACTCAATCCACACATTCACAACAACTTCTAAGGCTTCTAGACAACAAGTTTAAGTTCAAATTCCAAGTCTAATTCATGATAGCATGCAATATAGCAAAAACAGTAAGTCTGGAAATTCATACATAGTTTCTGTTTACCGAAAAATTGATTATAAATTGCATACTTCTTAGAAAATTAAGATCTCGGTCATTTCAGAAAGGTATGGGTTTCAACCACACTTTCTTAGTTGAATTCTTCTTCAAATTATTTCATTTACATGATTAAAAGAGACGTTGCTTAACATGCATGCAATAATTTTCAGAACATAGCAACAATTAACCAGTGCTTTTATAAAAATCCTTTTAAGATGTTAAATTATATCTAAACCTCACAAAAATTTGAACATAAGCTCTTTACAAATAGAAACAACACATACATAAATTTAAAGTGAATCTATAAAGTATTTACCAAGTTATGGTTCTTTGAAGAGGAACTAAAAACAGAACAGTTAAACATTCAACTCTGTCTTTCCTTTTAAAACAGTCAGTGGTTTCAGATTTAATTTAAATAACAAACGTTGTCCAAAAATTATGAAATTTAACATGCAAGCTCTATACACATATTAGAATCACAAGAATAAATTTTATTTAATTATTTCAAGTTATCAGTAAGTTATAAGCATTAGAAACTAAAAACAGAACATGCATCAGTGCTAGTTTCTTAATAACCAGTCACCAAATTCGTGTCTATTTAAAATAGCAATTAAAATCAGAAAAATCTAAAATTTTGTGTAACTATTCCAAGCATACATATGTTACTTCCATAAAAATTTCAATTCAAAATTCCTATTATTTTTCGAGTTATTGTTTCTAGACTAACAAGCATTTACAGAATCACCATTTTAAGTAGTGCTACTAAGTTTCACTAGTACAAACTCAACTCAAAAATTTTCTATCTTACACAATCATTTAAGCACTTCATCAGTCATGCAATCATACAAAAGAATTTTTAAACAAATTAAGAGGTTCTAGAGACACCGACCTTAGTATTTGTAGTTGAAAAGAAATGGCACTTCAAGCTTCAACCTCCTTGCTCCTTGCTCTTCTTGCTCCTTGCTCCTCTTGCACCCTGATTCTCCTTCTCACCTCATTGGCTTCAAGAAATTCTCCCAAATTAGTAGCTAAGAGCATAGGAGTGGGTTTTGTAGTGGTTTAGAATGGAGATATAGTCAAGTTCGAGTACGAATGAGAAAAATGGAGCTAGGGTTTTTAGGGGAGATTAAAAAGAGAAGCTTTGGCCGGGAATTTCTGATGGGGAGGGGAAGGGTTGGCTGCATTATACTGGGGAGAAAGGGAGGTGGAGTGTGTGGAGTTGTGAGAGTACTCAAGTGCTTTGAGTCCCAACACAAAACCCTAGGTTCTTCTATTCAAAAATCCCTCCAAAAATACAACCCCCAACTACTTCTCCTCCAAACTTGGCTGGCCAACCGTAGCGTGCTCATTTCATTTTTTTTTCAAGACATGCTACCTTACAAGTGTCCAAGTCAAGTTAGGGTCACTTGAGTTCATTTGGGTCTAGTTGAGTCACATTGGGCCTATTTAAATTATTCAATTAGGTTTATTCAAACCACATAACCATACATACAAATTAATTAATTAAAAATTAGAATTTTCACAATGAAACTTTATGTTCCACAATATGGTTGTATGCAAGTTTTAGATTTGTTATAGTAGTGGCCGACAAGTAGGTGAGCCTTCTTTTTCTTTTCTAATTCACCATTAAATTGAATTATTGCCCCACCTACCTACCAGCCACTACTGCTGAAGATTCCTTCTTACCTTCGACCTTTTCTATAAATAAGGCCAAGAAGCCATTGTATTGGTATCAAAGTTTTCAATTTCCAGTTTTTTTCTAGTTTTTGTACTCTGACATCAAAATTTTGAGTTAATATCTTCATAATATTTGCTACAGCAAGAGTATCCTAATTTTGAATGTTTTATCTGTTGGCTCCTTTGTTTATGAGCTCTAGCCTGCTCAAAAATTTCCTCCATAGTATCCATACAAGCTTTTTTGAGAAAACCTGTTGAATGTTATGTATCATCGCTCTTTGATGATCTATTTATTAATCCTAACTGATCATATTTTTTCTTCAGTAATTTTATTTCAAGGATAAGGGATTTTAGAAAAAAATCATTAATCCAAAATGTTTTCTATTCTGCTGTATTCAGTTGAAATATTAGACCTATGTTTGTAAATACACATTCTTCAAGCATACGAATGTCACATAGCATTATTTTTATTAATGTTTTTTCGTAGTTTTTATCTGAAGTTGGATCTTCTCCAGTAAAATCAGCGATAAGTAATTTCATTAATGCTGCTAACGCTTCTCGTTTTGATGAAGGGGTTTCTATCTTTTTCACTGCATATGGATTTGTTTTTTCCAAACATTGTAGTCATGCTATGGAATTTTCTTCATAATGACTAGTAGCAAATTGTACAAATTCAGGGATTGATAACTCTTCGGGTAATAGGAAAATTTCCAACAATATGTTGAGACCAATTGACTAAATATTGTTCTATTTTTCTCCTGAGGTGTTTTATCAATATTCATTGTCAACCCCACAGAATTTTGGTTTCATAGTGTTTAGATGTCTTTTGAAATGAATAGTGTTGGATCCAATTTGATCATTTACCATTATTACGAATAGTATTTAATAAAGTTTGATCTTCAGGATTTTTAGGATTAGATTCATCCTGAATGGTACGTGTTGTGTAGTGCCCAGAATTTTCATGATAGAAGTAAGAGACACAAATCCAGAATCTTCACTTCAATGTAATCCAAACACAATATAAAATGCAGGGAAATTTAAAATTTTCTTTACAATAGTCCATATTACAATGCACAGTAGAAATTTTAACACATTTAATACAACTCATTTCAATATTTAAACTCCAGTCTTCTCAAAGTCCAAGCTTCGACCCTTGCTCAAGCCACTCACTTTGCAATCCTACAAAACTGTTAAAACTGTGCGTACGTCAGTTGAATGCAACTAATGCAATTTTGATAAAACCAGCAACTCTCCAATGTCTCACAACCACACGCTTGTCACACATCATAAAATAAAACAGTCACAAAAAAGATTTATAAATCAACATGTGAAACTGAACTAAAAGAATAAGTGTGTGTTAGGACACAAAGAAAAATGCATAAAACAATGTTCAAGAAAATACATTGCACACGATGCACACTAATGCATACTTGTTCGGATTCTATGCATCCCAGACTACATAGGTCCGAAGGCAAGCCCTTAGCGTTCTCTACATTATAGGGTTTAATCCCTCGTTATGCAACCTACTACCATGACTACTACGAGATATAGACATTTTGCAAGTATTGGCTCTCGCCCCGAAATACTGGAGATCAATCCCACTCTACAGATCATTTTGGGGCCTCTTTTATCTCTCGTCCCGGAATACTGGGGATTAGGTCATCCTGGAGCCCTCATTGCACAAATATTCATTGAGCGTCGCTCTCGTCCCGGAATACTGGAGATTAATCCCACTCTGCAGCTCATCCTGGGGCCTCTTTCATCCCTCGTCCGGAATACTAGGCAATATCTCACTCACGAATCATCCTCGAGCCCTTATACTCACTTTTGCTCTTGTTTCATCGTATATCATACTAGGGCTTGTCCTTATGAGTGAAAAGGATAGCCTGAGCCACCAAGAGCTAACTCCACCCTACCGGACTTAACTCTACAAAATTAGGAACATTAACCCCTCTAGCTAATTTTTATGATCAATTAATTCACTGCTTGTAATCCTGGAACCTGCTCAGCGTCTATAGCTCACAACAAAAATTCCTCAACAATATCATTCTAGGGTTCTCACAATAACCCTAAATTCCCAATATGTACCACCACTTGGTCTGGTAATCAAAACATTCTTTGTTCTATTTATTTATGGAAACATCACTTTTCTGCAAAACATCTCAATTAAGATCATATTATTCTAAATATAAACTTTCATTTACTCAAAACCATTCTATCATAACTCACTCATCATTTAATAAGCATTTCACTTCCATAAAGACCCCCTTCATTTATAGAAACAAACAAATTAACTATACCTCTTCAATTTCCAGTCACAATACTCCTTTCCATATTTAAATCACACTCAAATTTCTGGAAGATTTATCAACTTTAAAACTGAAATAACCCTCTTTCAATTTGGTGATTTATCCCTAAAATCTGAAATTTCACAGTTTCAAAATCTAAAATTTACCCCTCTTTAAAATTGAAAATAACTCTTTAAAAGTCTGAAACATTTTGTCCTTCGAAATGGAAACATATACTCCCCTCAAAACTGGGAATTTCATCCACAAAATTATTGTTTTATTATCACGCCCCGCTTCTCATTATACTGAAACACAAGCACACAACTGAGGCCCAGCGGATGATTGGTACATCATCCATAAGCTGTACAGTTTAACTCAACAATATGAAATACAACAATAACCACGCATGCAATAAGATATTACATAAACATGAACAATCCATGAAATGTCTCATACATAACCAACATCTGGAAAGCAAATAACTTCGGGTCAACAAGCCCGGAATACAAAGTACGAAAGTAATACAATGCTAGGAATAAAATAACATGAATAAAATAACTATGACTATCAATTCCACTCCAATGTTTAGTAGGTCAGTTCTCCAAGTCCTTCAAATTCTCCCTCCATGATACATGTAATCTCAGAATCTAGAGATGGGGAAAATGCCAGTTAAAGTAAGCTACGGGCGACAAGTAGTAGCAAGCAGTAAAATAAGAAATAAAGGATTATATAACAAGAGCAAGAATTTGGGGCGATATCAGAGTCAACAAATGATAAATGATAACAAAATCAAATGTCGATAATCAATAATTCAGTAATCATGAATCAATGTTCAATAACCAGTATTCAGTATTAGTATCAATGTTCAGTGTTCATCTCATGTCTATCAGTCTTTTATTAACCTAACTAATGCACGTAATCCTTCGTCCCATACCACAGGTTCAGGTGCATACAATCAAGCGAACGTTTGACTATAGTGTTGAATTTTACAGGATCCTGTACTCGGGTCTTGCAATATCAATGACCGATGACTGATGACAGATGACCAATATACGATAAATCGGGATACTGTAGTCAATAATCCACAATCAAGCAATGACCAATATGACCGATAACAATGACCAATATTGTAACCCCTGTCCCGTATATATATATTTTTCCGTGTATTTCCTGTATTTAAAATGTTTTTAACTTTCTTCTTGCTTTTAAATTCTTTTTTTCAACAATAACATTTTCAATTGATCAAATTTTAACAAAAATATTATTCTGGTTTCTAAGAAATTCTCTATTTCATTTTATTATTCGAAAATTATATTTGTTTCGAATAATGGTGTATTTTAATTTTATTTTATATTCCTAATTGATCAACTATTTACATTTTAACCCAAATCAATTATATTATTCCTATTTGGATTTTAATAAAATTGTTAGACTCAAATCCCATTTTGATATGTATGTATATTATCATTATTGTTATTACTATTACTTTTGAATGCTTATTAAATTCATCTTTCGTTATTTATTAAATTGTGGAAGTCTATTGATCTCCATCTATATTTTATGATTATTACCAATTGATTTAATGGTACTACTATATGAGTATTGATATATTTATTGATATATTACTTATTATTTTAATCTAAAACTCATTTTCTATTGGATTTAAACCCAAAAAACCCTATACCCTATTCTCTTATTGGATCCTATTCTATACTACCCATTAACCCACTTACCCTTTAACCCAAACCCGAAACCCGCTATTCATTAATCCTATATATATACCTTGTTAACCCTGTTAAACCCTAATACTGTTTTAACCCTAATCACCCCCTAACCACTCAGCCGCCTACCCCTGTTACTCTCACCCTGATCCTCTGTTCCTCCTTCTTCATCAACCTCGTAGTCGACCCATCCTCTTCCCGTCCTCCATCCTGATCGCCTGCAACCTCTCCGCAACCCATCCCTATTTCTCATCGCTCGCCTCCTGCTCGAGCGTCGACCATCGCCTACAACCTTCCAGAACCGCAAGCCACGACGACCACCAAAACTCCATGTTCCTATTGCCCTATTCATGTCGCGACTGCCATCGTCTCGCGTCCCCATCGAGCAACCCTGAGCGCACCGCCTGCCTTGCCGTCACGACCCACCTCAGCGACCCCTGTCGACGCCGCCGCCTGCGCCCACACCCATGACAGCCTTTTTGGCCTTCCCTCATCCCGATGCCAGTAGCTCCGAAGCCATCGCTCCTGCCATCGTGCCTGCCTGCCCATCGTCGTCCTCCTATCGCAAAGCACACCCCCACTGCTATTGCCTTATTGTTGTGCATGCGATTGATCTTCAAGCACATATAGCCGTACGATCGTAATCTGGATCATCTTCTTCAACATCAAGATCCATGTTATTGTATTCGTTGCCTGGGATCCGTTCCCGTTATTCTCATTCCGTCGGATTCGTCGTCTACCCTAAGGAAAGTAACTTGTATAATTTTTGTTTCTATACAAGTAAAAAATACCGCATGCAGTCTTGCTCTATTTTTTTTGTGTTCATTCTCATGATGATCTTTTGATAAATCTTGGCCTCGTTCGTTTGACCGATTCGTAGTCATGATCCATCTTCATAGTTGTCACACACACGACATGAAAATATACTAGATCTAGCTAGACTTTCAATGCATGTGTATATGTTCTTTGTGATCTATGATAGGTTGTGTATTTGTTGCATGCTTGGTGTATTAGATGTGTGGACTTGTGGTAGACTTGTTAAATACCCATACCATATTGTTTTGAATATCTAATATATCATATCTTACATCATACCTTAATTTGGATCTATTGCATAGCAGTTGTTTGATTAAATGCATGAGAAGACATTTCGTTTTGCTGCCACCCTGTTTTGGTTCAGTATTTTAGATCCTGTTAGGATCAGTAAATTAAATTATTATGTGAATATGATTCATAAGCCTTGTTGTCTATTTTTCAGAAATTTTGATAGATCTCAGTTTCGATTTGTGATGTGAGAGTTATTGTTGTTTTACTGCAGGTGTATTGAAATTTCTAGATTCTGTTTTATGAGTTTGCTGTATGGTTATTTATTTTTAAAATGGTGTTAAAAGTAAAATTTGGATTCAATATTTTTCTGGGTATGCCTGACATGACTGGGATCAACCCCTTATTTTTGAAGAATTATTTAATGACTTTTATATTTTATTCCATGCTTGCGAAACAAATCAACATACTTCCAAACTGCATGTTGTTAAGAACTCTGTTTTCAACCTGATTCCAGTCGCTGTTGATTAAAACCTTGTGAATATAAAATGTAGCCTGCTGTATCTATTTTACAACCCTTTTGACAAAGTTGAATTTTGAGTTATACTTTGTGATCTATCACTGTTTTATTACTACTGTGACTAAAATTCCAGATTCATAAATTTACTGTATCTTTCTATTTTCCGAATTTATTTGGCTATGCTATTTGTGATGGAATTTTATGAAATTTTATTGCTGATACTAGACATGCTAGGGAACCTTCCAGATTTTTCTTAGATTTAATCAGTAAGTTTTTATGCTATTTTCATGCTTATAAATAAAACTTGCAATTTCTGGTTGTACATGAATTCTGTGTGAAATGTTGTTTTGAACCTTATTGTTGTACCTGTTATATGACTAGTGTATATACTCTAGATTTGGCTGAGAGTCTAGTTTCTAGATTTTCTGACGGATCCAGATTTGCATTCTTGTGGCAACGGAAATCTCAGATTTGGTGCAGTAGTGCCTTGTTGTCCAGAATTGAAAATCTCATTGTCCTAGTCTGTTATGAGTTGTTGTCACCCGTTCATGTCTTCTCGCCAACTTGAGCTTATTCCTTGTTGATTGCCATGTTTTGTTGTCTTGATTGTGCACGTATACGCCTGCTTTGATAATAATAATAAGTAAACAAGTCGGGGTTTATGGGAAAGATCTTAGTAGTGGACAATATAGGTAAGTGAACTCGGAAGGGGGCCCATGTTTCCTACTTGATTATTGATTCATGAACCTGTTACATTATTGATTCATAAACCTGTTATATAATTATTCGATTCATGAACCTGTTATACTATTGATTCATGAGCCTATTATACTATTATTTGATATATGATCCTGTTATACTATTGATTCATGAACCTATTATACTATTATTCGATTCATGAACCTGTTATATTACTATTGACTCATTAACCTATTATACTACTACCTGATTCATGAACCTGTTACCTATTACATGACGCCTGAGTACACGGCTCTATAGAAACCCACCACTAGATCTAAATATAACTTGCATGTATGTAGCAACCATGTGGTAAAATTTGGGATGCATGAAGTGCTACCTAGATGAGATTAAATACAAGACTTGAGAATAACATGATTACTTTCACATTCCTATTACATGTACATGCGACTTGACACCTCTTACTTGTTTACCTGCTTACATGCTCCCTGACACCTGTTACATGTTTACCTGAACATGCTACTAGATACCTGTTACTTGTTTACCTGCTTGCATGCTACTTAACACCTGTTACATGTTGCCTGAACCCTGTTATCAAATCACGTCACTTGATTCTGTTCCTTGGTTTTAGAGTTAGTTGCTCTATTTTGCTGTGACATTCCTTCCATACTTATTTCAGTACTTGCTTCTTGTTGCTACTCTGTACTTGTTTATCTATTTTAGTACTTGTTGCCTGGCACTACATGCGACCCGTAACTTGCATTAACGGACATTTTGTTAGTTTTTCCTCTTTCTGCAATTTATCAAACTTGCAGACTTTGGTGACCAGCTGCCCGAGGGAGTAAGTGACTAAGTGTTCTAGGCTTGGCTAGCTTCTTGCTTGAGTTCATTCTTGTTTTTGAATAAATTGTAATTACTGCTACATGAATTTTGTATTGGGCATTTTGTCCCATAATTTGTGACTCATTTTCAGATATGATTATTTGAGATTAAGTATTCTTGTTTTCGAGTAATCTTGTTGGTTATGTTAATTTATTCATGCATGCGTGGTTGACTGTTCCTTGATTATTCCTTATTTATTCCTGTGAAATGTTGAAAAGATCCTTACAGCTTATGAATGGTGAAAGCCATTCGCTGGACATACTCGGGTATCCGTATTCCGTATTCTTTTTTTGGGAAGTGGGGCGTGACAAATATGGGCTGTGACCAATATCCCCTTCCGAGTACACTTTCTTATATTGTCCACTACTAAGTCAACCCTTATTCCCCCGGCTTGTTATTATTTTATTAACAATCAGTTATGAACATGCAATCAATCTGATCAGTGAGAACGGTGGTATCAATATAATATCAAGGAGATATCAAGGCTGTGCAATACATGAAATATACATGGTACAATTCATTAAATATGGAAAATACGGGTTTATATGCACATAACAATATATGGACTCAGTGTACTACAATTTCTATGTGCAAGGTTTTAAGTTTGTGTCAGGAACCGAGTCGAAATCTCAGTACAAACTCGGGCAAATGGCAGGGTAGTATATTTAAATGTTCCATGATACAATAAATTTACGGTTTAAGTTTTATTTCAATAGCAATGGCACGATAAGACGACTATGAATCAATAACATGATATAATAAAAAGAAAAATGGAGTTCAATTAGATGTGATATTCAATTCGATTACTATTTGCCGGATTTCAAGAAGTGTTTTCTTGAACTAGAACAATAAAAATGAGTTCAAGAGACACTTGTCTGTTAGAAGACGATTCTGAATATGAAAGAATAACAGGACGAGCATCCCGATGGCAACAATACACAGCGGCAGAACGTGCAACTACGAGAACACAACGACATGTGCACACTGCATGAACAAGAGAGCGCAGCAATAGCAAGATCCAATAGCAAGGGCAGCATAGCAAATACAGTAAAACACCACAGCAGATCCCAAGCCGAACAGTAAACAGGGTAACACAGTAAACGGCAAATGCAAATCCCCACACAGCTAACAACGGGCAGTGGCGGCTCGACTGACTTGCGATGGTCGACGGCGGTGGTGCACAGCAGGGGCTGGTCGACGGGGAGGACAGCAGCGGCAGTCGGAGGAGCGACGGTAGTAATGGAGAGGAAACACAGGGTCGAGGAGGGCCGACAGTCGAGGCGGCTCTTCGGTGATGGGGAGAAGGGAGTCATCGAGGAGTTGCACAATCGAGGTCGGAGAGGGCTCGCAACAGGAAGGTGCAGCGGTGGACGACGGAACAGGGGAGCAGCGAGGAGAACTAGAGGCAAGGGCTGTCGACAATGGAGCAGAAGGGAGGTAGCATCGGGGGGGCCTCGAGGTTGAAGCGCTCGGTGGTCGAGGATGGAAGAGAGGTGAGGAGCAGTGGGGCGGTGGTGACTGGGGATTGGAAGGGCAATCATAGGGGTCGACCGGGGCTGCAAGGGGGTCAAGGCGATGAGGTGATGAAGCAACGGAAAGACGATAAGGTTAGGTCGACGGTGATGGGGGCTTGAAGACGTTGGCGGGTTCGATGAGGAAGATGAGTGAACATGAGAAGAGGGTCGGGCTCTGTTGGGATATGGGAAAACAGAGAGAGGGAGAGGGACAGTACGAGGAGAGAGAAGAGTGGGAGAGAGAGACAGTAGGGGGAGATTATTATATAATATAGTATAATAATAGTGAGTTAGTGGGGATAGTTATGAGGTAGTGGGAACAAGGAGAGAGTTGTGGGATGTGGGGTTACGGTAATGTGAAGAGATCTGGGATAATTAACAGATTAGGGGATTGGGTTAATTGGTTGAGTATATAAATGTGGGTTTGCGTTAATTGACTTAGGCTTTAGGTTTGGGCTTCACAAAATAAAATAATAATAATAGAAGGGATAAAATATTAGGCTTACAAACTATAAGATGGTTTGGTCTTGATAAAAAAAGTAATTGATTATTCAAATACATACATTAGAGTTTAGAAGAATAGAAAGAATTACGGAAAAATTAAAAATACAACAATACGGAGAAAAGAAAAAAGTACAAATCCGTATAAACGGGAACGGGGGTTACATTTATACATTCAAAATCACAACCCAAACTTGCCAAAACTGAAACTCATTTCTCCTTAAATATGAAATTCATCTATTCTTATCCTTAAAAACAGCTCATTCAAAAATGAATATTTAATTCTAAAAATTTGAGTTTATATTTACTCCATAAACATAGATCACGTCATCATATTTATAATCCATTCGCACAAAAATTGAAGCTCTAAATTATCAATAAACTGAAACTAGATTTTTAGAAATATCTTAAACTTGCAACTCTGAAACTTGATTAACAAATCTCTTAAAACTTCGGCAAATATAAACATATACATACATACCCATATCCACCCTAGGGTTTTCAACCCTAGTGCACAAACAAAACCCTCACACACACCTCAAACTCTGGCCATCAACACACAGCCGAAACCCTTCCAAAACAGCAGCCTCGATTCTAGCACATTGCTCGGGATGCACTGTTCAACCCTCGACAATGAAAAATCCAATTCTTTGGGAATTTATGCATGCAATTTTCAACTCCAAACAAATCGAATATAATATATAAAAATTTAACATATTTAAATAGCAAATAGTCTCCAAAATTTCATCTTTATACATCTCAACGTAGATCTAAACTCATACAACAAGATCTAATATCTACAGCAATATATGGGTTTGTTAAATCAATTTCCATGGATAAAGATTTGATCTTTCATGCTTAATAATATCCATAATTCAAGATCAAATCTAATAAGAACATCATGCCATCAAGATTTAATTTTTATCTCATATTACCAACCAATCTTTATCTAACAATCAATTTCTACAATCATTTCATAACATAGGCTAAATTTTTTAAAAAAAAACCACTGAAGTATTGGTCATTTTAAAAAATACCTACTATTTTTTTTTAAACCTCACCCAACTATGTTTTTAACACATATTTAAAAAAACCCCACTCACCCATGCGTGAAAACGTAGTTCAGTGAGGTTTTTTATTAAAAAAATAGTGGGTTTTTTTTAAAATGACCAATACTTCAGTGGGGTTTTTTTAAATTTAGCCCATAAAAAAACATCACATTCATGCTAATATAATTATAATTTCACAAAGATTTAAACCCTAGCATGATTCTACATTGTTCATGAGAAATAAAACACATCAAGAGACATAGAGTAGATGCCCACCTTTTGAGATTGAACACAAAAATAAGAAAGTCCTTCTCCTCCTTGAGAAGTTGATCTCCACTCTTCAAGCCACCAAAATCACCAAGAAAATGCAAAAGAAATATAGGCTGAAATCCTATTGTCTACATATAGAGGGTCAGGCTCAGTTTTTAGGGTTTTGAGGGAGTTTTTGCAATAAAGCCCCCTACAAATCCAAATTTGCATAATTAGTTATTTACTCAGATCCAATAGGATTCCAAATCAGATCCAATCAAATATGGATAAAATCCACCCATAAATCCCTCTACTGAAAAATCGGCCCCCCAAATGCAGCCAACAATTTTTTGAATTTAAATTTTGGCTCCAAACAACTATTTACACAAAAGTCCCCTTTTTTAAAAATATTTTCAAAAGTAGTTTATCTGATTAAGAAAAATCCCAAAAATTAAAATATATCCAATTATAAATGAGAGAATTAATTTTTAAACTTGTGTTTCAAAAATATTTGCACGTGTTTTGCACGTGCAAAATGCAATTTCAAAAAAAATTAAAATAATTAAATAAATTAATTTAAAAATTATTTATTAATTCAAAATATTATGTTTAAATTTCTAGGGCTTCACAATTTTGATGGTTGTTCTGAAGGAGGAGGAAGGGGGAGGATTAGTAACTGATCCTGCTTGACTCATTCATGTTTATATCATATTGATATTCGTCTGATGTGTCAAACTGTTGATGGAATTCTGTGGAATCCATAGAGTTTTGTTCAAACTCGTTGCCCCCCTGTGTGGAGTTTTCTTCTAACTTTTTTATATTTGAAGTAGTTTATAGCTGCATAGTGTTTTTCATAATATGTATAAACATCTGCACTAGTTATTTCTCCTACAAGTTCCTTCTACTGTAGGTGAACAAAAGCATCATTATATATTTGATCTATTTCTTCAATATCAATTTTATTTTCTTATAAAGAAGAATATTTGATCTTATTGATTTTATTCCTGTGTAATGCAGTAGTAGTTGCAATAGTAGCTTTGTTTTATGGCTTAACTAATATATTTTTGAGGTTTTTAATATCTGTTTTAATTTCATAAAGCATGTCTATCATGTAATTATAGATTCCTACTTTCGAAATAGAATCTAGTTTCCCATATGTGGGAAGATGAACAAAATGTTCATACTGGTCTTTGTTAAGACCATATTGACACTTGTATGTGTCTTCTAATCCAACTATCATATTTGTCATGCCTTCCATGATATATTTTTGAACATATTATATAGTTTATCATAATTATTTATAAGGTTATGAAATTGACATATTATCTTCGTGATCTTTCTTGCTCTCTTGTGTTCTTTGACCCTAACTCTCGCGACTTGAAATAGTTTCCCTTATAGTGATTTTGATGCAGGGTTTGGCATCGAATTTATAACCACAAGCCTTTTCTACCATTTCACAGGAGTTGAGCTCAGTCTTGGTTCATTTTCTACACCAGGCGTATTAACTCAAGAGCAAGATAGCTTATGAAGTTTATATTTCAATTACATATCTTTTAAATGGTTATGAACCAATTATAGAACATGCTAGGCATTTTGGTGAAAAAGGTGTCCATCAACTTTTAAATGGATTTCAGTGAGAAATGTGTAGGAAAACAAAAGGTAGTTAGTTTTCCATATGAGTGGGCATGAGAATAAGCTAGAGTTGGTACATACATTTATGAGGGATCCAGCTAAAGAATTCTCTTATGGTGGTAAGAGATACTTCGTCACATTTATCATTGATGTTACAAGAAAAGTGTAACACCCCAAAAAAGAGTTTAACTATTTCTTAAACAATTTCTTACTTCATCTACTTCTTACTTAGAATAATATTTATAAATTTCAATGGAAATTTCGGCAGAGTCGCCCTTGAAATATTAGCCCTTTTACATAAATTCCTTATGGAATTCTGCAAACAATTACATATCTCACAATACAGGCAATATATATCAATCCTCCCCAGGCCAATCCAAGCAACAACATACAGGCAATATATATATAGGGCTCTGAGGGCATAACTCATCATAATATGCAAGATACAAATTAAAAACCAAAAATTCATTTGAAAACGTAAGGGTTATTTGAAAAACCTTTCAAAAACAAACCCAAAGAACTCAATACTCCAGAACGAGGCGGGTGAGGGTCATCACATCACTATATATCATCATTTCATATAGTAACATACATAGTCTCCCAAAATACAAAATATTATACAAATACTATCATTTACCCCAATTCTACATAACTTAGGTAAATAAAAGTATATAATAGATACATACACCACCAACTTTACTTCAAGGAAAGTATCACTACAAGATTAAGTAAAACAAAAGTATCTCACCTCGCTGATAACCAAAACCTTCAAAGAGAGCAAGGACATCCTCCCTCAAGGAGGGACTCCTCTAACCACCAAAAACAACAGGGGTCAGCCAAAACTGGTGTGAGTATAATCTACTAGGTTAGTTACTAATAAAAAATATGAAAGAAAGTAAAAGAACTCACAAACATGATGATAATTAAATTTAACCTGAAATTAAACATATAAACATAGTAAAAGTGATATTGCACAAAAGAAATTTTTCTAATCTTCAACCAATCTACATATCAACATCCATTCACTCTACCTTGAAGTTGTGCCTAGGCAGGTAGTTCCCACCATTTCCTTAGAAATAGCAGGCAAGTAGTTCCTCGACACAATTCCAAGGCATACCAAACTCATATTATATGTTGTTTTTACTTTAATATTCCCTCGCATCTTATACTATATTTATTTTCATTTTCGTCTCATAACATCTCATAATCATTAACATTCATTCAATCTTATAACATTACATTCATTCAATCTTATACTATATTCACATTCTCATAACATCTCATAATACATTAACATTCATTCTCTTTTTATATTACAGTTTAATTTCCTTTTTATTCTTATTTCATCATAACACTTACTTTAATACTCATTCTCATTTTATCATATACTTTGCTTTATATTTCATTCTCATCTCATCATACAACCTACTTTACATATCATTTTTATTTGATAATATATCTTACTTTCATATTCATTCACATCTCATATTACAACTCTCTTTAACTTTCATTCTCATCGGTGAATACACCACACCCCAAACATAATTTGCGTAATATACACCGCACCCCAAAGCCTATATCTTGGGTAATACTTTTACTTTTTGTTCTTATCTTCATATTATAGCTTACTTTAACTTTTATTCCCATTTCACAATACAACTATCATATCAATACCCCACCGATCCACCCTGGGAGTTGTGCCTAGACAGGTAGTTCCCACCATTTCCACTAAAATAGCGGGATAGTTCCTCGACACAATTCCACGGTGTACCAAACTCATGTTATATCATGCTTTTACTTTAATATTCATTATCATCACATAATACCTCATACTTCTATTATTCATCACATAATACACTTTACTTTTCATTCTCATATTACATCATATTGTACTATTCATTCTTATAATATATATCTTACTTTACTTTTCAGACTTATAATATACTATCTTCACTTTTCATTCACATAATACAAAACACACTTTCTTTACTTTTCATGCTTATTCTCATAACATATTTTCTTCACTTTTCATATTCGTTCATATAGCATAATTTCTTCACTTTTCATATTCATTCACATAGCACAATTTCTTCACTTTTCATTCTCATTTCATAACACATTTGCTTTACTTTCTCATTCTCATTTCATATCATACACTTTCTTTACTTTCTTATTGTCATTTCATATTTACCCATTTTATTAATTTGTTGACCAGTGCCCCACATCATCCGAAATACTAAAAGTAGATTGCCCAGTAAACACGCGGACCACTGCCCACCAATGGTCTTATGCATCCGAGGCTACATCTTCCTCCCAGCCAATGCCAGCAAGGGAATACACCGCACCCCAAGTAAAACTATGGTAATATACACCGCACATGAAACATAGTTTGGGTAATAATCACTGCACCCCAAGTGAAACTTGGACAATATAACACCACTCCCTAAACATTGTTTGGGTAAATATCACCACACACTAAGCCAATAACTTGGGTAATATAACACCGCACCCCAAAGCTGATAGCTTGGGTAATAATCACTGCACCCCAGGTAAACTGGGTAATAACCGGACCTCAAGCCGATAGCTTGGACAATAAAAATACCACACTTCAAACATAGTTTGGATAATAAACACCGCATCCTAAGCCGGTTCTTGGGTATTATGCGGTCTAGCCCAAACCCCCAGAGTTTTTGTAGGCACTAGTAAACAAAATTTTACCTTTTATAATCATTTCCATCTCATCTTTTTATCCAATTTTATTATTACATATCATCTCATCTTTTATCTCAACAAACTTCACATATTCGGCATACACCATGTTATTTATCATCTTATTTTATCACATATTATGCATACACCAGACTATTTTTCTTATCATATTATCAAGGGTTATTTATCTTATCATTTTACCGCATATTATGCATATACCATGTTATTACATATCATACATACTCTATGTTATTTATATTATCACATTCTCACATATGATGTATATACCATGCTATTTATCTTATCATATCCCTTTATCACATATTATTTCAACTTAATCATCTGCATATCATACATATACCAAAATATTAATTTCATCTTTTATCATATCAATTCTCATTTATCGCTCATATATCATATGTACACTGTATCAGTTAACACATCAAATATCATAGATATATTTTCTATTTATCACCCGCATATCATACATACCCCATAACCTAAATTACTTCATATTATCATATATAAACACAATATATCATTAATAACACCAAATATTCAAAATCATGCAAATATACCATATTGCACAATTTCAACTATCCAAATTCTGCATTTTCTGTTAATTCTTTATCTGGCCATAACTATCACGAATCACATTAAATAAGTCTAAAATTTTAACACAACATAAAGTATATCTACTATGACCATACTCACCTGAAGAACGGACAAGAATACGCTCCTCGCTTGCCCAGTCGCTAATCAAACTTCACCTTTTCGCACCTATTAAGAAAATTATCGAACTCATAAGCTATTAACTCAAAACACACGTTTTCTACCCCCAAATTCTTATCGGAAGCACTCATACATCATAAACAACCTACATAAGCATGTCAAATCAACAATTTCTCTAATTCTATACTCAAATCCAAATTTTACCCCTTGATCGGAGGAGTTCTAATCAATATTTTATATTTTAAGGGTAAAACACCCCAAATAAATTTCTAGATCCAAAAATTAACTTACATATACATATCGGGAATAATGTTCATTATTTATACATATTTTCCCACAATTATCTTGTTTTTATACTAATAAACTATTTTGTACAATTTTCTGATACCGGAAAAATTTCTTACAATTGTCAAATAATTATTAAAATTTACCATAAATGCTTCTAAATTATCACATAATATCCTACATCATACAAAATAATTACTAGCACACAATAGATACAATTCTCTTTATCTTTCCTAAACTCAAACCCTAGGTTTAATGAAATTTTCATATTATTACCATAAAAATTGAAATTTTTTACCTTAAGCATGTTATACATACTCTAAACATCATCATACTACAGTTTTTATGAAAGAAATGAAAAGCATACAATTCAATATACAAAGATACAATTTAATATATCTTCATGAAGTTATTTTTACAAATTAACACTACCACATGAAAAAGCACGTCCAAATCTCCTAAAATCCTCAAACGATACAAAGCTTGAAGTGGGATGAGGGTTTGATTTCACAAACCCTAGAGTTTGGGGTAAATGGGTTTTGGTCGGCCAAGGGAAAAGGAAGAGGAAAGAAGGAGGGTATTGATGGAACTGCGATGAGTCCCAGGACCACGGATTGGTATGCGTATCGATCATAAAAGCTTAACAGATTTAATACGTGATCTAATCCTTTATAGCGGAATCTAGGGTTCACGAATTATACCTTCGATGAGAAGAAGATGATAGTTTCTAGCAACCTCGAGCCGTCAGCGACCCCAAGATCTTCTGCACGTATTCCTTCCTCGGGTTGGACGTCGGGTGGGCGACGGTCTCCTAATCTTTCTTCTCCTTGGCTGACCTCTCTTTCTCTCCTTACGTGAATCACGAATTTAGAGAAGACTTCTTATCTCTGATAATAATATGACGGCCAGAGAATAGAGGATATATATATGGCTACGGCAGGGATCATGAGGAGAAATTAGGGTTAGGTCTCCTAACGAATCTGGGTATCCTGTGTTCAGCCCGAACACACAACCCAAGCCCATTAACAATAGCTCGGTCCACTAAAGAGCTATTGTTGCACTACCTTCCTAATCCCAAATTATATTTATGAGCTCCTTTTATTATATGCTTGTTCAGCTCCCCATGTTAAGATATCAAATGTCCGTCGATCAAATTAAGTTACTGACAACTATATTGATCAACATCCTTTATCCTTAAGTAGTACCACTCAACTTTATTTGTCATGTCGGATGTAATCCACCTGCAGGGTTTACATGACAATCCTTATGAGCTCCTTAAGGGGACATCATCAACCCGACGTATCGGGACATGGATTTCTTTTACAATCAACAGCTCATCATACATACAATGCTATTACCCAATTCATAGAGGTTGTTGATCCATAATGAATCTCACTCTTTTATGAGTCAAAGTAATGCACACTGCATATACATATCTGTTATTATATCTGGATTAAGAGCATAAGCATCCATAATAACAGAGGTGTTTGTTCTCTTTTGTAGTCAGTACAAAGAGAACAACCTCAAGTGGTCTTGTTCAATACCCACAAAGTGTACTAGTGTAAACCTATAGTCAAGATAGACTAATATCATATTACACTACAACCTTTCCAATGGATTGTCCAAGTCCATCTAGGTTGTGAACTATTTATATATTCCATAGAGAACTGATAATATGATCTTCTGTGTGTCACCTCACACCATATTATCAACCTTATAGAATATCAGATACTTGCATTAATATTATAATAAACACAATATACAAACATATGCCCATATGATTCTCATTCAAAAAAAATAAGAAAATAAAGTTAATACAAATGTGATGCTTTCAGTATATAACCCTAACAGGTATGAGAATGGAAAGATTGTAATTTGGATGAAATTAAATAGGATGAAGGGTTATGGTTATGGGCTAGGCCCAATTTCACATAAAATGCTCATTTTTAGGGTTATTCTCAACCCCGAACTCCAAAATTTCTAACTTCTTTCTAAGACCAAGAAACTCTTTCAAATTGTCAATTATCCAACCCTCTACTATGAACAACTACACAGAAAAAATATCGGGTTAAATTGGAATCGTCTCCTCCGAGAAAACTCACCTCAAAACTCATATATTTCTAATTTTTTCCGTTTAACCCCGAATACCAATTTAATGATAATAAAATAAATTAAAATCAATTAATATGAAAATAGACTCAAAATCATAAATAAAAATAATATAAATCAAATATTTAAGGATTTTTTAAAAAACAGATGTTACAAAAAGTTTGGGTTTATGCAATTTGTGAGAAGTTCAAGGTGTTTGAGACATTTAGAGCTTGGAGGGCCAAAGTTAAGAATGTGACAGGTTGCAAATTAAGTGCAATAAAAACATACAACTGTGCTGAGTACACGAGTAAAGAGTTTAGTGATTTGCTGGCACAGGCATCCAAGAAATCAAGACAGTTACAAGAACTCCACAGGAAAATGGAATAGTAGAAGAATAAACCACATGATACTCAAGAGAGCGAGATGCATGAGGCTTCATGCAAGTCTTGTTGTCCATCATGGGCGTCTACAATCAATACAGTAGTATACTTGGTCAATCGTTACCCAGCTAATGTCCTTGATAGGGGTTATACTGCAAGAGCTATGGTCAGAAAAATCTGTTAATTATTCACATTTAAAGGTTTATGGTTGTATTACATATTCACTAATTGACATGGAAAAAAGAAAGAAACTGAATTCAAAATCCAGAAAGTGTATCTTCATTGGCTACGGCGGCGATGAGTATGATTAAAGACTTTGGAATTTTTCTAATAACAAGGTATTTCACAGTAGGAATGTGGTTTTTAATGAAGAGTTCTTGTACAAAGACTAGCACACAGATCAGGGAATACAATAGGTTCAGGTTCAGATTCTAAAGACGTCCCTAGTATTGAGGCCCCTATAGTGCAGTCGACAGGTACAAATACCGTTGGCAACATAGGAGGCTCATGATGAGCCTAATGGGATTGAGCAAGATTACCTAGATGAACCGGTAGAGTCAGAGCCATTTGGGGATCCTGAACCGGTTGGTGAACCATTACCTTCTTTGAGAAGGTCGACACGAGAGAGAAAGATGACAAGTATATTTGACCCATCAGCCAGCAAAGTTCATGAGCATGTTCTGTACACAGATTCAGGTGAGCCAAAGACTCATGACAAGACTTTGAAAGAAAGGGCTCAATTACAATGGGATTCAGTCATGAAGGACGAGATGAAGTCCTTGATACATAACCAAACTTGGGAGTTAACAAAGTTACCTACAGAAAAGCGTGCACTTATGAACAAGTACTTTTGGAATCAAAGATGAGGCAGATGGTAGCAAAAGGTACAATGCAAGACTTATTGTCAAAGAGTTTTCTCATAAAGAAGGTGTTGACTACAGTGAGATCTTCGCTTCAGTTGTGAAGATTGTTTCGATTAGGGTTTTCCTAAGTATAGTGGCAGTGGAAAATTTACATTTATAGCAGTTGGATGTCAAAACAGCTTTTCTCCATGGTGATATAAAAGAAGAATTATACATGAAGCAACTCATAGATTTTGACGCCAAAGGAAAGGAATACATGGTTTGCCGATTGAAGAAGATTCGGTATGCGCTCAAACAGGCACCACAGCAATGGTACTTGAAGTTTGACTATTTCATGCAAGGAAATGGATACGAAAAATGTGAATCAGATCATCGTATCTATATGCACAGGTATGACAACAATGATATAGTAACTTTAGCTTTGTAAGTGGATGATATACTATTAGCAGGTTCATGTATGAAGAAAATTAATGATGTGAAAAAGTTTCTTGCTTCTCACTTTCCTATGAAAGTTTTGGGGAAGGAAAAGCAAATTATTGGCATGAAAATCAGTAGAGACAAGCATAATAAGAAGCTTTGGTTGTAACAAGCAGGCTATGTAAAAAAAATATTGAAGTGATTCACTATGGATGGTGCGAAGCCAGTTGCTTATCCCTTAGGTGCACACTTCAAGTTATCTATGGAATTGTGTCCTATTTCGGAGGCTGAAATGAAGGAAATGACTGTAGTTCCTTATGCCTCAGTCGTTGGTAGTCTTATGTATTTGATGGTGCCTACAAAGCCTGATATCGCACATGTAGTGGGAGCTATTAGCCGGTACATGATGAATCTAGGTAAAGAGCATTGGTATGCAGTGAAGTGGATTCCTAGATCTCTTGTCGGCACTTCAGATCATTCTCTATGCTTTGGGGGTGACTCTCTGCATACAAATGGTTCTGTTGATATAGACTTTTGTGGTGATTGTGATGGTTGTAGAAGTATTATAGGGTTTGTGTTCACAATTTGAGGTACATCTGTAAGTTGGGCTTTTTAGTTACAGAAGGTTGTAGTGCGGTCAACGGCAGAGTCAGAATATACAAGACCTACATAGTCTTCGAAGGACATGTTATGGATTTCGAAACTCATGGGTCAATTTGGTAGAATGCAACACATAAGGAAAATATGGTGTGACAGTCAGATAGCAGTATTCTTGGCAACGAACTCGGTATTTCATGCCAGGACACGACACATTCAGATGAGGTATCACTTCATCAGGATGGTAGTTGAAAAGAACTGTTTGAAACTATCAAAGATTCTTGGCACAAAGAATCCGGCTAACATGCTCACAAAGGTAGTTGATCACAAAAAGCACTGGTATTTCAGTTACTATCTGATTTTCTTCAATTAGATTGACGGGAGGCTCATAGAGGAACAGATCTTGAATAGGCCAAGAGAGAAATGAAGAACAGATTAGGGACTTTGTGTATATATCTTCACCCGCGATGTTGTGAAGATTTATAGACCCGATATACGAGCGTAAGGGTTTAAAGAAAAAGAAGCGAAGCAGCAAACATAGAGCACAGCAGCAGCAAGCAGTAGTAGTGCATGATGTAGTCGAATGCATTAAATTCTAGTCGACTACAATGGGCAGGCTGCACTCGACAAGGCTTTGACAATCAACTGCCAGGAGAGCATTCGACTGTATTTGCTCTTTTACCTGCTCTGACTCAAAGCATTCGACTGCCTTGTTTACCCCGAAGATGCAATGTCGGGAAATTAGGCAATGGTTGAGATCTAATCATATGTAATGCTATATATATATATTGTTTTGTGTATGATCCCAGGGTTAATTGTGTGATTGTTCTATTAGTGAGAGAGAGATCTATCAGCCGTTCTTAAGAGAGGGAGAAAGAGATATACCCTACACCTTAGTACTGAGATCTTGAGTGAATATAAATATGTTTCTCTTCATATTTTCTAGTGAAAATTGCAGGAGTGCCTCTGCACAGGGAAAGTAACCATTGCATTGGGTGAACCTCAATAAAAATCTCGTGCATTTGTGTGTTGTTGGCTTTGTTTGTTTTTGTTTATTTGATTTGATTACTTGTTTGCATCTCGGGTTGGGTATTGAACTTAACATGATCCTGGCCAATTACAGGGACATTATCAAGAACCAACGTTCTTCTAGAGTACCCATGAATGATTTTCTTATCTTCTACCACAACAGCCTCCCTAAGCAATATGTTGTCTCAGCTCTTCCAACCTACCCAGCATAGGTGTCTGTATCAAGTTTCTAGGTATCGAGTTCAAGTTACCTCTCTTCCATGCCATGGACAATGATAGGTGCGGTTGGACAGCCAGGTTATAAAGATCGGAAAGAGTTCTATCATGGTGTATCCATCACACCAATTATCATGTCCCACTAGAGCCTAGTGGGACCATTGCCTATAATAGATGAGCAGCACTTGCTGAATGGATCTAGGGCTCCGAATCATTGCTAGTCTCTCCCTTTGAGGCAGTGCTCGCCTAACTTCTGCCATCCTTCCCGATTTAGATTGAAGATCTTTCACCACCACTTCCCTCAGAGAGATAAATTCGTGTCTTTGATATCTCTAATACCTAGGCCCCCATGGAATTTCCTCATGCATCCTTTCTCCCATCTAATAAGGTGGTAGCCCCATACAGCAGCATCTAGCATTTTGATAGAAATCGTCTATGAACCTTTCAGTTCTCTCGATGACATACTTTGGTATCTCAAAGATTGACACGTAGTATATCGGTAATCTGGACAATACTGAGTTGATGAAAGTAACTCCCTCTTAGGTTTCGAGGGTAATCTCAGATTAAATACACAGCAGAAATTACAAAAAAATATCGAAACCTAGCCATGGATCTATATATGCGAAAACTATAAATCGTGTTTAGGAGTTATACCTTGAAGATGGATCTATTATCTCCATAGTATGCTGATCACAACCATGCAATATTGCGATGCCTCTACGATATCCACACGAACAGATCAAATCAAGCTTTCTCTCACACCGCGGTGCTAGCTGCGGGAAGGGATGTTCCTCACGATCTCTCTCTCTCACAATTTCTGTAACGGCTATTTATCATATGTCATTTTTCCACATATACGTATCACATATATAGGTGCAGAAAATCAACCCTAAGAGAGTAATGAGGTTGTTGGACTCACAATCTGACCTGGTTCAGATTTTTTTGGCCTTTGAACTTTAGTCAGCCCATTTAATCTAATTAAATGTCCAACCAATGTCAAGGATCCAAATCTTACTTGGATCCCCAATTAAATTCATCTTATGAATTTAAATTCCAATTTCGATCCATTCTAAGTGTTTGACCATGTAGGTTCCCATTACATTGACAGAAATACTAAAATCAAATTCTAGTATTACAAACAGTGAGCAGTATCTAGCAATACATCACTATTACTCAAGTAACGGAAATGCTAGTGATTAGACATAACCTATCCGTGACCAATATTACCATGTAGTCTAGTCCGTTTGTCCATATATCTTAATTGACTACATGGCATAGAGCGTGTCACTCTTGTATAGTTCAATCTTTGGTTTCTTGATGTCCGAGTAGACTTACTAAAACAAATGAGCTCAGTATCTCATATTAACTCATTTGAACACGACCATGCATTTTGCAATCTCACTCAATCAAGGGGCCCACAGACATCGCTCATGTTATGTAAGAGGGACAAATCCTATCTAAGTCACTCACAACACTCCGCATGATTTGTAGTATATCCAATAGTTGACTTTATAATCACCTTATTACAGGCAACGTTTGACGATATTAAAACATATAACTTCTCATGTAAGGAACCGTAGTTACTTCAAGTCAAAGGACTTCATACACCATGGTCACTGTGAGATTCGCTTATGACTAATGTAACGATTCATGCAGCATTCTCATGGTAGGACAGTCCAGTACATTATTACTCTAATATGTACCCATGTGAAGACTTGATATCTCATATCCATGACCCGTGAGATATGGTCATCAGTCTACACACATACTAGTCTCTCTTTGTTATTGTTTTTCTAATTCACAATAATACTTGACTAGGAACATTTAAGAATAGTGTTCTGATTACAACCAAAAGGATCTCACAATCAAGTCATGCACTTAATATCCATGGTATTGAACCTACTATTCTAAGGACTTTATTATGATCGTTTAATCACAATAAATAACACAATAAATGAAATGTCTCATATATGAAATAAATATCATGATACAATATAAACTAGTAATGTCAATACACAACTGGCCTCTAGGGCATACAACAATACTCCCCTAACCCCCCGGGATAGCAGTTTTCCTTTCCAACCTGCTAGTGCAGCGTCCACCTGATCAATTTTGGGTAGCCAATTTAACTTCTTCAATTTCCCAAGTCGAGGTGCAGCCTAATAGGTTATGCAAAAGGACTCCACATTGCACTTTAGGGTGACGACATGTTCCAACACGTCATAGTCTGATATGGTGATCATGATTAGGCTACTCTTTTGAAAGTTGACCTTTAGACTAGAGCATGATTCAAATTAATAAAGGATTCCTTTCAATGTAATTGTCTCGACCAGAGAACTATTGTCAAACAGGAGAATGTCATCTCCATATTAGAGGATAGAGCACGTTTGTCTGCATTCGTTGCTCCCAACATTGGTGATTTATCGCTCCTCCCATATGTGGGCTCCTAAAAATCTCTGGCGAACGGGGACTGACGTAGAAGGAAGGTTTTGAAGATCTTTCGTATGCTTGGAATTGTAGGCTAGAAAGTATGTATGATAAATTGTCGCACGATCATCCTACACAACCGGAATCGATGCCCAATGATCGTGGTCATCACCTAAACAGATTCAGGAAAGGAGTGCCTAATGGGGAGATGAAGTGAGCCCATCCACAATCTAGACTCTCATGAAGACTATGAAAGTCCACACGCCAATCTGCTAACTGGCTAGGGCTTCAAAGTTACCCTGCAATACGTGTATTTCCTACAAAACAAAGAAAGAAATACATCAAATGAATAAACTTGAATGTGTGATATCTATCCTAGGAAAATCAAATGATGTGGAAAATGTTAGAGAATCTTACCACAGCTGTGATCCGGCACGAAAGGGCTATCAGTAAGCCTCCCTTCACTCTAAAAATTGAAAATGTGTATGTGTGAAAACACGAGAAAATATAAAGTATGCTTTGGAAATTAAAGATGCTAGCTTTATGGTAAGGAATAAACTAAAAGTGTACTCCTCAACTAACAACCCAAAGTATGAAAGGTATACGTGAAAAATATGTAGAAAGTATGATGGAAATATGCAAAATGCAAGAAAGATGGGATGTTGGTAATGAAACTATAATGAGAGAGGTGTAAATATGAAAAAGATGTGATCTTTGTACAATTTGTGCAAAGCTGTGGGCAAATATGCAAAAGATTTGACTTTTTTTGTTGTTGCAAAGGATGAGAGAGTGCAAGTGTAAATATGCAAAAATGATAATTTAAAACTAAATATCCAAAGCTAATTATGAAAAGATGCTAACTTAATCTAAACAAACATAAGAGAGTAGGTGTAAACAAAAGAAAACAAGAAAAATTTGTTAAATCTAATTTGAAATGTTATAGATAAACTAGAAAGAACAAAAATTATCGTAAATCCACAACTATCAATTTTTAAATTAATAACTAACAAAGATATATAAAACTAATTTATTTTGCAAGTAGAGAACTAAATATGGAGAAAATGTGGGATCTGTATGAGAAAAGAACCACCTTTCTTATGCAAAATGATGAAACAAAATAAAAGAACAAGAAAAGAGATTAAGAGAAACTCCCCCTTGAAGACGCCATCCAAGGATCTCCCAAAGTTTCTTTCTCTAAGATGAAAGAAAAATAAAAAAACTATGGTGAAAAATGAGAGCCTACGTATCTGAAATGGAGAGATAGAGAGAACAACTTTATTGATTAGAAGAGTTCTAGTCCATTTCCATTTTAGAAGCCTAAAATCTAAGAGAAATGGATTTAAAAATGAGATTTTTAGTGGCTAAAATATAAGATAAAAATCCTAGTTTTTTCCTCCAAAAATTCTAAAAGATGCAAACCCTAACCCTCAGTTTGCTCTCCTGTCATAATGAAGGAGAGAAGGGGATATATAGAGGAGGTTGGATTGATGAGAGTGCACATCTTGAGGTAAAATATGTGGTTAAAATGGAGTCAAGTATAGACCAAAACGGAGGAAGAAGCTACATGAAAATTGCCCAAAACTAAAAGCAGCTGAAAGTGACCTTGGGACCTGACTAGCGCTAGGCGACGGCAGGAAGGGCAGAGGAGCGATAGGGGCGCAGACCGGTGTAGGTGTGCTAGGCCCAGGCCACTTTGACTGACTTATGCTTAGGTAGCTACTAAACCCTTCTGAATACTATGGAACATTTGTTCAGTCTAATGTGGGTGAAAGTGTGTCTAAATGTCCTCTCCCCCCCTGTAACGCCCCGCCCTAATACTCAGACAATTTCATATATTGATTTATTATTTACAGTACAACTGCCCACCACAGGATGCCTCATAAAAGGTGTTGTAGCTGATTGGTGACCTCTAATCCTAGGAAATTATATTTATTATTATTTAATCCTTGTTAACTCCTGATATGGGACAATTCTATTCACAATTCCCACTATTTTCTCTCTCCGCGCTGCTGACGTCAGGCCCAACCTCGGCCCCACTCGCCACATATGCACATGAGAGTCACAGCACCCCTGTGCTGTATAACTGGACCCCACCCTGCTGTCACGTCGCCACGTGACAGTGGCAACAGCAACCTGTTGTTGTTTTCCGTGGCCCCCCCTGTGCAGCACACTACGCAACACCCCCTATAGAATGATTCTATAGGTCACAACCTCTTTTACTCTTTTTTTATATTATATTATATTATATATATATATATATATATATATATATATATATATATATAATCTTTTGAAATTACGGGGTGTTACATACACCCCCCATTTAAAAATCAGCATCCTCGCCAAGTACGGGACATGCACAACCTAGTGCAGGATCTCCAATCTAGCCGATGTGGAGCAAGAGTACCCTGATTCAGCTAATTCTGGGCCAACGCACTGACCACAGCTCCCACTTAGGCATACCTCTCGCCGATGTGGATGAAGTACACTGATTCAGCTAATTCCGGGCAAGCACATTGACCACAGCTCCCTCTCAGGCATACACAACACCCACTCTTTTCCCACACACGGTGTCAAAAGTTGGCTCCGATACAATTTGTAACGTCTCATCCCAATATTCAGACAATTTTATATATTTATTTATTATTTATAGTACAACTGCCCACCACATGATGCCTCATAAAATATGCTATAGCTGATTGGTGACCTCCAATCCCAGACAATTATATTTATTATTATTTAATCATTGTTAACTCCCGATATGGGACAATTCTATTCACAATTCTCGTTGTTTTCTCTCTCTGCGCTACTGACGTCAGGCCTACCCTGGGCCCCACTCGCCACACATGCACACGAGAGTCGCAGCATCCCTGTGCTGTACAGCTAGACCCCACCCTGCTGCCACATCGCCACGTGACAGCGCTGTTGTTGTTTGCCGTGGGCCCCCCTGTGCAGCACACTACACCACCCCCTACAGAATGATTCTATATATATATTATCTCTTGAAATTATTCTGGGGTGTTACACCCCCCCCGAGCGACATTGTATTCCTTTTTGTTGTTATGGACTCAAGGGGTGTTGTGGGCGTAACTTGCAGTCGGATCGTCGGTATGAGAATCTAAGAGTACATTGGATTCGTGGAGACAAAATGATCATTTTGGTATAAAATGTTGCATATTTTGAGTATGTTCCAAAAAGGGTGTCTATGGAGCCCACTAGATCAAGAGATCGGGTGATTAAGATCAACCAAGATTTAGGTATGTTTGATAACAAGGTTCTTGGTGGCATTTAAATAGTTATAGAAAATGGAGCATTCTGATTGTGGAGATCGTGACTTTTTACAGTCGATCGACGGGGTGACTTTTAGGTGGACGGACTGACAGTTAAGACTGTGTTGGTTCTACAGGTGTCCGGTCGAGGTGATTCTAGTTTTGTTGGCTTCATATTGAGATAGAAAGTTCAAAAACAAGTGTGATCACGACTTTTAACGGCTAGATCGCGAGGGAACGGTGAAATTAATTATTTGGCGTGATCTGGGCCAATGAATCCATCAGTACTCTGGGCATCTCAATTCAGACTCCATGTGGGCAAGATTATGACCGAAATTTCATCTTTCAACAAGCTCTTTAATATGGAGAGGGGTTCACATCTAACTAATACAACATGCATATTTAAAATGTAAAATGCAAGTGAAAATATAGAACTACATATGAAGATGCAAAATGCAAATGGTCCTAGTGGCCGGAACAAACTGGGACCTGATAATCGATCAAGTAATATGCCCCATTACAACAACAATAACAACAACAACAACAAAGCATTTCTCCCAACTAGTTGGGGTCGGCTACATGAATCCTAGTTTTCCATTCTGCTAGTTTAGCGCAATATCTTCTGTAAGGCTACAAGTTATCATATCTTTTCATACAGTTTCCACCCAAGTTTAGGTCTTCTCCTACCCTAACTCTACCCTCAATATTTATCCAACCACTCTTTCTAATGGGAGCTTTACAACGTCTACATGTGACATGTCTAAACCACCTAA